>OZ022416.1:8662971-9203534 GCA_963989365.1 Rhimphoctona megacephalus
TAAATATCTCCTTCAAATATGGCAGCATATGCAAATAATCGTCGAATAAGAATTCCTTTACTTTGTCACAAATTCGTAATTGATACTTCATAATTATTTTCACGATCTTGCCCAAAGGAATTGGATGGACAAAAAATATTATCATCTCTTAAAAACAAATTTCCCCTATTCTTACAATATAATGTATTCGTTATTATTACAGAAAAATATATAATAAATTGGATATTAATAGCAATTTTTGCCACATGTTGTAGTAATTTTCATTGAAAAAGGAAATATTATTCACAATATTTTTTTAATTCGCACACACATCGCTTTATGTGCGACGAACTCAAATTTTCGTACACCAGAGGTGAGTTTGTTACATTAACGGGACAGACCTAGTTAGAATTTTCGAAAAATCGATTTTTTTTTATTTCATTTTCAAAAAGTAGAATCTCTTACGAACATTTTCCACCCAGGTAAATGTAAATCGGACCATTATTCGCCGAAATACAAGACTTTGTAGCACGTCGTGTCTGAGCCATAGGTAAGCAGGTAGCGGACTTCAAGTGCGTTTTTCTCGAAACCATGTTTTTGAAGTCGGTGATCACTGTAGCTCGAGAACGGCTTTACCGATCGGGTTGAAATTTATATCACTTCTTCTATACATGGTAGTCCTCCATATGAACGAAGGATTTTTTTTTTGGATAATTATTTTTATTTTTAATAGCAAAAAATGGAACTGATATTTTGGTCAAAAAAACACTTTTGACTTTTAACGGCCGCCATTTTGTGAAAAATGGAAATTTTTCAAAACCCTTCGTTCAACTGGAGCATTATATCATTAACTAAAAATCCCCTCCGTTTTTTTTGTTTCAGATGAGCCGTTGCAGCGTGAGCTTGATCACCGCAAACCGTGTTTTTTTTTGCAGCGTCCTCGGCAATTGACGGTCACCAGCTTATTTCGATATGTATTGCGTTGAAAAAATTGCAACATATACATTACATATGTATCTTTCAAACGGAAGAACTTTTGTTGTGAATTATTTTATCGTTTGACCAAAAAAAAATCGGAAAAAAGGCCTTTTTTTTGACGTTCCAACTAGGTCTGTCCCGTTAACGGATTTGACAACATGGCGCTACGGCGAATGTATGTATGCGAAGATTGCAACTGTGGTCGATGCTTGCTCAGGAGAATTGTCGAATGACTTAAACCGATTATTGAGCAATATCCGGTTCGAAAGATCGGGAGCCCCGTGCGAATGGACAAAATTCAGCCAATCGCAACATCGTTCGATCTCTTATACTCCACGCGACTGTGTGGGCGTTACTCCCTCGCCCAACCGATACCTATACCTACGTAGCGCTTTACCTGTATGAAAACCGTGTCACCAAAATTCTATTCTATTCCATCCCCATCCCAATTCCCTTCGCCCTTTCAGAGATTTGATGATTGTAATGATAAATTTTTACACCTACGACTGCAAATCGAAAAATACCCAATTTACATAAACACCGAGAATAAGAAATCTTTGATCATCCTATATTTAAGTGTTCATATCACTTTGAATGTGAATTTTTTTACGAAGAAAGAAAAGAATTCTGATTAAAATATAAAAAATGTGACACATCATTGTGGCCACCAAAACTAAGCTTTCCGCGAGAACGTGAAAGGAAAAATGAACACTTCATCATTTACCAAAAGATGATTATGATTGTTTTGCATAATAAGGGATTCTTTATTGAATCAATATATTTTTCGAAATGAAATAGTGAACTTTTGCAAAATTAGGATGATACCAATGTCGTATTAATGAGGGATTTATGATTTTTGTAAATTTTTATGGTTAACATTTGATTATATATTTATATATTGATATTAGGATAATTCCTAAGCATGCACTGAAGAAAAGGCATAGTGTTGAGAACACGGAGGCGTAGTTGGCTCAACTACGCCCTGAGGTTGGATACGGCAAAACCAATGGCGTAGTTGACGCAACCTCCACGCGTAGTTGAGGGTATTTTGTTGAGCCAGCTATGCCCGCAATTTGAGGTAAAACTTTAAATATTCAATAGAACCAAAACCATCCACACAATTTTTGGAATAAAATTCAATAAATATTTGAAATAGTATCATCGCATTGCTCGGGAAATGCGGAAAAGTATTTTAGTCAATTGTATCAATCAGATTTGGATTAAATGAATTGCATAGTGTAATTAAAACGTATAGGTGATTGTACCCAACAATTATGATTTTGAAATGACTGTAAGAAATATTTGAAATTTTTTTTTATATACATATTTTTTGGAATATTTTTCATTTCATATTTTTTATTTTATATTTTGCGACTTTCAATAGTAAATACGATTGATCGATTTTTAACTCTAGTAAGAGCGCCTATAATTAGACGGCAAAACCATTTTATATCAGCGTACTTTAATTGTACGATAGTACGATAGGCCTTAAACCTGTTTGCTTCGTAAAACAAGGGTACAGGTTTTCGTGACGACTGTCGGTCGGAGTGATAATTATTTAACGATTTAACATCGGAGCTTTATGGGCACACGGGCGGTGCGACACTTATGCGAGAGCGCTCCGCCCGTGGCCCTCTAGCGGATTTCTGCCACACCAGAAATCCAGCCAGGAAATAAGGCTGTTCCGTTACAATATATATAATTTTTGTTAAACAAAACTTATTGCTTGCCCAACGAAATTTTAGTAGCTTTAGCAAAAGGTTTATTTGTTTGAATAGTAACAAAAGATTTCATCCAAATTACTACTAGGTAATTAGCTTAATCACAAATAATTTTCCATTGATCTATGGTGTCATTGAATTCAATTCTCGCAGAGAAGTTTATTCGATGCTATTATTTTATCAAGTCACGGACAAACTGTATACAACTCAACTTCCCTGTAATTATTTCAAATTCCATTGATTCTGGATCTCAAGTTTTATTTTTTTTTCAATATAACCATTTATTGCGGTTGTATTACATGAAATACACTCAACTCAAATAAATTAAAATTTAGCGGCAAAATCATGGCGTAGTTGTCTCAAGAACATGAGCTTCAATGGATCAACTGCCGGGTGATTAACTAAACGTAATACGACTATTGGCGAAACGAAATTCGTCCAACCTCATCGTGTAATTGGCAATACTTTAATTTTTTTTCAGTGTGGAATACATCATTTTATTAATTTTTTGTACTCACGATAAGACTTTTTTTGGAAACAAAGCTTTTATTTAACGTAAATTTGTTGAGAACATCGTAGTAACAATAAACGATAATTTATTAGTTGTAATGAATGATCAAAATATAAATTTACAGTGACGACGATAAATAATTGTAATAATGAGTTTTTCATTGTATTAGTACAGTTTTGCAATTCAAAATTTGTAACTTTGTTAGCGTTTTGTGATAATACGAGCAGAAGAAGTCGAAAAAATATTTACCCAATAATTTTGAAATCTCATGAGCTCGATCTTTATGTATGTTTTTTCATAAAAATACAAAAATACATTGAGAAGTGAATAAAAAGTGGAAGCGGTTTCTTCCTGCGGTAGCATTAAGATTTATACACAATTCTTTATAAACTTTGAATACACGTCGATCGAGGAAAAGAATCCTTTCAGGGCACACTGCATTGAGCACGAATCCTTTTCAACGTGATGAAAAGAGAAAGAGGGGAAAAAGGAAGAGAAAGAAAAAAGAGGGGAAAAAGCAAAGAAAGATGGACGTTCGCTTACTGGAGACATCAAATGGTCGTAAAATCGTATTCAAAGAGGTCAAACCGCGAGAGGGTGATATTTTTATCGGCATACTGATACGATTTGTATAAGAGTTAGATTATTCTGTATATAAAATGTATATACGTATTTATGCAATGAATATTACGCGCCTGCGTACATAACGTGTTAAAGGGTCAAACTAAACTCCACACGTGGTGAACCGCAGAGAAATAGATTCCCATAAAAAAGGCGATGGGGGCAGTGAAAAAAATGTCCGTCGTATCTGCCTCATTTTCGGTGTTGATATTTATTTGAAAAAGTTTCTCAAGAGATACTTTGTCTTCTTCAACCTTGACCACGGGCTATTTTTTGCCAACTCAGCGAGTATTAATTCACCACAGGAGTCGTTGAGCTTTTCGTTCCCTGTAGAGAGCGTATCTGAGCGTCCCAGTGCGTATATTGTCGTAAAAATTGCGTGACCTCACGCAATTTTTCCCTAAGGAAAAATGCTAAAAGATAGAGTGGAAAAATACACTTGGGAAGGGATAAATTGTTGGTTGTTTGACTTTGATTTGTTGGTAAAAGGGTCCAGGTTTTTTTGGCGTGGGCCAACATACAGTAAAAAAAATATGTGAAATATATATAATTACTGCTGTACTATTTTTTTTACATGTGTCATATTCTGATTAATTTAAATTTAAAAAATCGCAGAATTATCTCCAGTAAGAGATTTCTTTGTTTTTTATGGGAATACCGTTCCAAGTCGAAAAACGTCACCCCTCGAGTAAATTACACCACGTACTTGCATGAAGTATGTGTAGCGAATTTTTCCCTGCAGCAAAGTGGCTCCTCATTTGTCACGCTCTTTGTTACTCCCCTTTAACTTACTTCCTTGTTTTTTCTTCTCTCTCTCCCTTTCATGAACCCTCGTAAGTCAGTTGTGCTCTCGTGGTTCAAACCTCTAACTGATGATACAACGCTCTCTCGACGCAGCTTCAGCTCTTCAAGATAGAGAAGAGAATAAGGGACTATCTGGGAGTACTCAGTTGTCAAGGGCCATGGGCATAAAAAGAGTCAAAGGGGTTGAGAAACGAAGAGGAGAGAACGATAAACAGAGGAAAAAAGTTAAAGAACCATGAAGAAAGAGAGAGAAATATACACGCTAGGGTAAGGGTGAAAAAAAAACGGGAGAGGGCTGAAAAAACTCCGAGGTGATTTCGATGTTTAGCCCGGAGGACACTACTCGTTAGTCCTACTGTTTTTCCTTTCGTGTACGTCGTAATTCCGGCAAAGTAGATTATCCTTTTTTTCTCTATACTACATATGTATCGTATATGTGAAATGTTTTACTATTTTCACACAATATTTATAAGATTTCTTAACGATTCCTTCTATTATTAGATAATGACAAGTTCCTGACAATTGGAAAATTAAGCATATTACATATATATTTTTTTAAACAATAGTGATTTACATTTTGTAACCATTTCTCTTACTTTATACAATAATCATTTTAATTACCTACATTTACTTATATCAATTTACACTTTATTTATCATTTAAATGAAAATAACTATAAAATTCACCTAATCTACCTTTGGTGCATCTAGCGACGATTAAAATGATTGAAAATGCCCGGTAAGTGGGTAATTAATACAAGTTTTAAGAAACTACATGATAAAACAAAATGATACCGTGCTAAAAAAATTAATGCAAATGCTATAATTTATTATACAAAGGGTAATGCAAATTTTTTACGAGCTATAATTTATAAATTTTCCGAGGACTAGGGAAATATCGTTAAATTTGAATTTTCAGCTATAAGGTAAATTTCAATTAATCGAATCAGCGAATATGCAAGTGATCAGGAATAGGTGCAACGTGAGAAATTGCAGTGGGTTGCATGAAAGTCCTTCCGGCTTTTAGTGATTACCCGCCAGAGCGAAATGGAGAGAACATTCGAATCCTGGTTATATCGATTGTCCAGCATTGGCCTCTGTACAAATTTCTATCTCTCTCTCTCTCTTGTGCACTCTCTGATTTCACACTTCTCGCGCGTGAATTTTTCATGCGAAAATGGTCGTTCAGGGATGGTGCAAACGTGTATAATATAAGCAGCACATAAGCATCAATGCAAGGCACTAAAATCCTCTGGCTACCTTTCGTTGTCTCGAATTTGACCTGGAAAATCTAAATACACACCTATACGTGTCCTCCCTATTGAGAATCGGAAGGGCATTTTGAGTATACCGTATCCTTATAAAACAATTTAAGTTAAATCCTTTTGATCCTGACAAGTTTCCAGTCATGCGTAATCTATCCTCTACATGCATAAATACGTACAAGATGAAGTGACCAGCTGTTTGAAAATGGTTCATTCTCTTCAAGTGAACCCACGAACGTAATAAAACACCCTCCTTCCCCCACTTTACTCCCATAACACGATGACAGCTACGATCACTCTGAATTGATTTATTCGTAATTTGGATTGATCCTAAGTTTAATCGAACCGTATATCTCGATCGCTTGTTCCAACACCAGCTGAACCAAGGCTATCTTTCATCACTCTGCGGCTGACGTAAACGTATATACTCGGCAAGCCTGAGATCTTATCTTACATGGCCGAATCTCAACTTCAATATTATTTATATGAAAAAACAAGATTTTCTTATTTTGAGAAAAAATTGTATATCGAAATAGTTCGTGTTTTATAATATTAATATTAGATGCAATTAAGACAACACTTTCAGGAAACACAAGCAACTTTCGATCTAAAATTCCATTTCATTCGTGCCTGCGTACTTGTACGTAGAGTAAATAAAAGATCTAGGATCAACTTATCAGCTTTTGTGAATGAGGCACAATAGGGGAGTTACCGGGCACAATGTGCCCGGTAACTCCCTCAGTGGGATCAACTTATTATATTTGTACTAAGTTCTCATTTGAACGTACACTAACATTGGAAATGGGGAATTCAAAACGTAAATTTAAGCTTATGTAACACGTACGTTCAAAACAAAGCTTGAAAAAATATGCGACAAAAATCGAGATCGTAATGAAATTTAATGTTCAGCGGAATGTTTTTTATAAATGTTAACTGACTCTGAATTCCAATTTGATCCTGATTCAAAATGGGAATCTCAAGAAGAAATCATTACAAGTTTGACTTGAGTTCAAACTTAAGATTATTATTTGCTTTAAACCTCATTTAGAATTTCGAATTATAAGCTCAAACTTATGTGCAAGCTTTTAAGTGCGAACTAAAGAGAAATATTGGGTTTAATTTCTGGCTCAAACTTGTGATGAAACTCTAAACATTAATTTAAATTAGAAGCATCTACTACTTTCGAATGTTTTTCGGATTAAGTTTATTCTAAGACCTTTCATCGGGTTTGAATTTCGTTGCTATATGAACAAATAGATTGCATTAAATCGAATAACGGATCTGTAGAAAGCTCTTAATATCAAAATAACATTGGCTGTAGTAAAATCTTAATTGAACTGCTTAATATGCAAGTTTATTCGGAGTATACGTACTTTATGCTCGTCATCCTCTGTCGTTACGCTGCTGGCGCTGCTCTTTCGGACTAACGCTGAACTATCCAGGTCGTGCGCGAGGGTTTTGCGACCCAGATAGTGAGCAACTTTCGGCGGCTTCAATTCGCCGGGGTTGCGGCAGCAAGAGAGACAGGGATAGAGCTAGAGATAAAACAGAGAGAGAAGAGAAATGCGAATTCGTGGATGACAAGGGGAGAGAAAGGAAGATTGCTGGAGTTCTGTCAGAGCTCAAGGGAGAGAAACTCCGTGGCCAGGGAAGAAGGGTGGAGCTCCATGTTACTGTGCAGAACCACGAAAACTTTTTAGCTCATCGTCAACCTTCAACTCCTTCTCTTTCTTTCTCTCTCTCCCTTTCTCCCTCTTCTCTCTCTTTCTTCTCGAGTTAAGCAAGACAATGCGGAAATTCCTGTCAAAGTCAAAACAACGATTGTCTTTGAGGGACTAGCTCGCGTACTATTTTCAAACTTCCTGCTTCGCGTCTTCGTGATGGGCATCGCTACTGGGTACGATCTTCATAAAACCGTCGTATATTTTGGCACGAGATACCTGTTACCCGTAAACAAAGCGTCGATAATACCTGAGGTGTGATCATAAATATTATCCCTTCACCCGAAAATACTTTGTCACAGAAGATCAACATAACATCTGATTCAATCTCAACGAATGTTTTCTCCGATAATTTATGCCTTTTAAAGATTAATTAATCATCTATGGTCACGCAAAAATAAAGGATCTTTTTCAAATAATAAAAAATCATTAATATTTATTTTTCACTGATGTACGATAAATTGATTGTGAATCAACTTATTATAAAATAAAGTACCCAATTCATGAGCTCATACATTTGAACATTTGAGAACATGTGAATCATAAATCGATTAATTTCGAATTTATTTTAACGATTGTTCTTCTTCAGTGTAATCGTGACATACAAACTTTTTTTGACGTGTCATGCGTCAAAGTAGCTTTATCCAATTTTAATATCAATCCCAATAAAACAATGTCGTTTCGAGGGATACAAAAAAATTGGTTTTCTCGTGAACGAAAAAGTTAGGGTTGCTTGAAAATTTGAGAGATTCGAATGGGGTCGAGTCTGGCTGCGATAGCCGATGTTTGCCACGAACCCTTGACTCGTCTCTCGTCGTTATAACGACGCAATGATCAGAGAGACAGAAATATATAGACTTCTACTTCATCGTCACAAACAAAGATATATCTTTGAACCTGTTCCACCCTTCCACGCCTATTTTTTTCGAGCCAAACTGCTCCATATTCATGCAGTATAAACCAAAAAGAATGGAAAGGTGAGGTCTAATTTTATACGATTGCTTTTCGAAGCATTCTTCATTAACGGGAGAAACCAGTTTCGGAGGCCGAAATTTTGGTGTTTTTTGTGAATTTTCTTAATAGGGAAGGAATAATCAGAATTTGTTTAAACTTGCAGGATATTTTATTCATGTTTTGAAGTACACTTTGTAATTTTTTCAAGTCATTTTCGCCGGAAATAGTGGAGTTAGAAGCTGCTGTCCATGGACAATCGCCATCCGAGTTTTTTGCTGGTGGGCATTCCTGAAGTCATAATTTTTATCTGTAATCATTACAATTTTCTTTTTTCGTTAACAACATATTTCCTAAGAATATGAACCTAATTGTGATTAAAAAAGTTGAAAATTGCATGTTTTTGAGGTGTTTGAACACATTGCCATGTTTTTATACCATGTTTTTTCACCTTTGTTGCATTAAAAAAAAAAAATTTAATAATAATATCATCCCAGAGTTAAGTTCATATAGATTGTAATTGAATAAAGAATATTCACACAAATTTTCAGAACGATTGGTCAATAACTTTTTGAGCTAGAATGCCCACCAGTTGAAAAAAGTCGTCCATGGACAGCAGATTCTAACTCCACTATTTCCGGCGGAAATGACTTAAAAAAATTGCAAAGTGTACTTCACAGCATGAATAAAGTATCCTCCAAGTTTAAACAAATTCTGATTATTCCTTCCCTGTTAAAAAAAATTCACGAAAAACACCAAAATTTCGGCCTCCTAAACTGGTTCTCCCGTTAAAACATCTGTTAAAATGAATAAACTACCACAAGAAAGCACGAAACAAATTTATCTTATTCTTTTACCAAGCACGAGATTATGAACACATGATTAATTCAAAACTTAGATTTCCAGAAACGCGTGTAATCCAAATTTACTAGCAGGTCATAAAATCCGATGTTTTATGTCAGGAAAAACATATTCTCTGCACTGGAAAAATTAAGAGTCAATTACTTCGGTTGAGATGAAGAGACAGAGTTAGAAAAATCGAGAGACAAATAATCTGATTTCGTGAAGGATAAGCAGTGACGACACAGGAATGGAAAAATGAAGGTTTTGGATTTGAAAAAAAGAGGGACAATGGAAAAAAAGGGATTTCCCGATCGTTTTTCGTATCGTGGCATATAGGCCAGTCTCTAGAGCCGAAAGATTGACGGAATAAACTATGAGGAATTATTGGGTGAATAGGACCATTTTGACCTGAATTTGAAGTATTCGATTTTGAAAACGATTTTTAATCAAAGATTGACCTAAAATGCTGGAAAAACACCGATAAATACCACTTTTTAACATTTTGTGCGATATCTCCGAAACTATCAGGAAATCCAATGAGACAAGTAATTCCTTTTTTGTTTTCCATAAAATTTTGAAGAAAGTGAAAAAAAAAATTAAGTCCCTATGCTAATTTTTTTTTGGAAATATGAGGAATCAAAGTCAGACCAAAAATGATTTTTTTTTTTAATATTTCGGGCTGTAATTTTTTTTAACGAATAGGATGGATAAAATTAATAAAATTTCAGAACAACTAATAAAATTGTAGTATATTCGGAAGCAGGCATTTTTGTAGAAAAGAGTGCCATTTATTTTTTAAAATTTGTAATACAATTATATCTAAAAATCGTGAATTGCTGGTCTATATTAGTATTAAGGTTCAAGTGAGTATGTGAATATTCACAAATGAAAACAGCGGCTTCTGTTCAAATTTTGTTTTACTACACACCCAAATACACATGAAGACACAGGAGTAACAAAAACCAACTATTCGCGATTTTCGCTTAAGTTTATAATATATAACAATAATTGTATTACAAATAAAAAAAATAAATGGTACGCTTCTCTGCAAAAATCCCTACATTCGAATATATTACAATTTTATTAGTCGTTTTGAAATTTTATTAATTTTATCCATCCTATTCGTTGAAAAAAAATTACAGCACGAAATATTAAAAAAAAAAAATCATTTTTGGTCTGACTTTGATTCCCTATATTTCCGAAAAAATTGGCGTAGGGACTTAATGTTTTTTTATTTTCATCAAAATTTCGTAGGAAACAAACAAGTTAAAAGTGGTATTTTCCGGTGTTTTTCCAGGATTTTAGGTCAATCTTTGATTCATCATATCTCCGGATCAATTGAAGATAGAGAATCAACTTCTTGTGTTTTCTTTGTAATTTTATACAGAATAAAAAAATATTCGATGATTATGTCAGATTTTGTGATAGTTTTGGAAATAACGCGCAAAACATACAAATATGTAACTGTTTCTGATTTTCCTAATGCCTTCCGCTCCAAATTCAAGGTCACCAAATTGAATACTTCAAATTTAAGTCAAAATGATCCTATTCACCCAATAATTCGTGTAGTATTATATATATTAATTTTTTTTGATTTTGCTCCGGAGACTGACCTAATACAACCGTAGTGTCCTTTGATGTAAATATATATATATATAACTAGTGTTTGGACCGCGATGAGATAAACGAACGACCGCATCTTATACGATTTCACATGAAAGGGTTGTGCTAATCTGTTTGTTAGCAGTCGATATATAGTTATATAGTAACGCTTTGTTTCAATCCTAATACCTGACCGTGCTGGTTTAACCTCTCGCTGTTTCTCTCTCACTCTCTCTTCCTCCTCGAATAACTTTCTGTCCCTCACTCCGTATCTCTGTTCCTCTCTTTGTCTGCCACTGTCGTCCTGGGATGCATTCTCTGGACACGGTCAAACCCCATATGAGACCGCATAAACGCGGGTGCCTGGTAGAGTAGTCTAGAGATATACATAGAGGGTGGCTGAGCGTGGATTGTTGGCTATAATTGCTCATGCAGATCCCGAATCCGGAACACGTACCAATTATATCATTATCCACGTTGTATATATATATTTCTGTGAGCAAATACGAAATCTCATATACTCCGTCAAGCCCCGGGTATAAAAAACGTAATGTGATAAATTTAAAGAGGAAATTTTAACAACAAAACATTGTAAAGAATTAAATAATGAGACTACTCCGAATTATTTTCAAATTCAAATATGGAGAGGGGGCTGCACGTTACCTATTCCGCATTTTGACAAGTACAACGCACGAGATATATATACGAAGTTGAAGTTTGCGTTGTTATACGTTGTCACAACCCACCCCTTACAACGTTATCAATACGTTGTAAGGGGTGGGTTCCGGACGGTAAATTTCCTTCAAACTTGTTTTAGATTCGTTGTTCAGCACCTAAAACGTTTTTAAGAAATAAAACATCTGCGAACAGGGTAACTTTAGAAAATAAAAAATATCAGGAAATCGTTGCATCTGAACGATGCAGCGATTCAACTTCAACTTCAACATCATTTATATGTCATCAAAAAGTGAAAAACTCTATTATGTAAAAATGCACGTCGAAAATTCAGTAAATAGAGTTTTCCTTTTTAATTATTTTCTTATTAGAATATTTTCGACTTATTTGATATTTTCAATCTTCACGAGGTAAGAATAAAAATGAAAAGCATCGATCGTTTCGTCCAGAGTCGAACACGTCCTCATGCGGAAACTAATGGAACTCAACACATATACAAATATACATAGCCATTTGCACACAGAAATAGCTTACACTTGTGCACTTACTCTCGGAGTGGCGAAGTTTGTACTTGAAATTCGTTCGCTTTATATAAGTAATTGAGTATATAGGGATGCGCGTGTTTGTGTATAGAATACATAAACGAGTTTATAGGTTTACTTATTTATATGTGTGTGTCTAAATGTATGAAACATGTGTCCGTCGACCTGACTGCAATTAACTTACCATTGGAGGATGAGTCTGGCATTTTTGTTGAATTGTTCAGATGATTGGAATATTAAATCACTCGTCATGTGGGATGGAAAAGCCGGTCGTACTAGTTCTCGTACAAGAGACAGAAATTTCATATTCGATCGCTGCATACAGAGATAGTGAAGTGAATTGCGACGTGAATGATGAAAGATGAATCATTTTTCGTCATTGAACTTTTATCATTCGAATGTAACACAATTTTCACTTTTTTTTTACCCTTACTAATACTTTTGAGACGAAAAATGGCAGATAAAAATTGTGCAAAAAGTGTTTACAAAAAATAATTAGCTGACAACTACATATTTATCTTTAGATTTATAATTTTTTCCTTCATTCCTGTATGACAAAGATTTTTATAATTGGAGCAAGCAAATTTTACGTAAAGTACGTTTATAATAAATGTACGAATCACTCGCTCAGAGTTGCACAAATCATAGGAAAAAAATGACAAAACAAAAAATGGGGGAAAAAATGCTCAAGCAAAAAATTCAAAAATGCTCAAGTCAAAAAATTCGAGCCAGAAGACTCGTGTGACAAGAAATTTTCCTCTTCTTACAACATTTTTTGCCTGTTTGAACCGCTCTATCTAAACAGGATAAAGTGAGTTTCATTTTATAACGCTTAATCTTTTGTATACTCACTCCACTTCGGCGTATCGCATCTGCGCAACACGCTTCATCCCCTTTTTTTATTCTTGTCTTTTCTACCCTTGGTTTTATCCGCCTTTATATGAGCAAATTTTCAAAAAAAAATCCTCAACTTCATTGGTTTGTTCGTTGCCTCGATGCTCCCGGAAAATGCACAAGGCAAAGCTGAAACGTGGCGTATAAACCACGTCTGTAGTATTATTACGTTGATATACTTTGGGTACATCAAGCTGTACATCAAAAACAGCTGTCATAGCGTTCTCTATATAGAACAACTGGAACAAACACAATAGCGTGTTCGAACGTACCGCCAACCCGGATACATTGACGCACATATCTTACTGATTCAGTGATCGGCCCTTTTGTGGCTCCGAGGGATGTACACAAAAATATAATCTACAATATATTTCCTTCTTATCTCTCTCTCTCTCTCTCGCTCTCTCTCTCTGTCGTTGCCAGTTTTCTCTGAAGAATCTAAAATTAAAAAGCCTCCGTTTTGATATCCTCTGAACATTTCTTATGATCGATATAAATACTCGAGTGACAAGAGAATTTGTCCCCAACTGGGAATTCAATGCTTGGAATTCGAGTAAAGTACATCTCTGTCCATTTTAATCATATCGATACACCTCAAAATGATATTACAAGCTTAACGTTTACACCTCCATCTTTAAAAATACAAAACATTCGGAATCATCGAAGGTTCGAAAACGAGAAAGAGAAAAATAACATTTCGCGATGTTACGAATGAAGATTATAATCAAAATTTTGAGAAACATTTTTGCAGAGACCGATCACACGTTGCTTCGAAAAAAATTCAATTCTAAAATTTCATCAACAAATTTTGAATACATTTCGGAAAAAGTGGCGACAAAGAAATACCTCCCATCAGCTGATCGCAGTGAAACGCATAACTTCCGTCGTTTTGCCCTGCAGGTAGTCGGGAGTTGAAAGAACGTATTTTCAAAAAGCTTGAAACGGAATATGTGGCCAGTCTTCAAATGTAGCCAGTTTTTATTTGATCAAAGATAAGTCGTAATATATTGTGAGTGTTATACGATCGATTAAATCAAATTAAATTAGATTGTGAGGATTATTCGATCGATTAAATCGAATGACTCTGAAGTTTGCAACGTTGGAGTCCAACGAAATGATCTAAAAAAACTCCAATAAATCCAGTAATTCTCCAATTTTGTTCCTTGCCGAATTTGTAATTCGTAGTTTTTCAACCTACACCAATAATTCGTGAAATAAAAAATTGGTGAATTACAAACATTTTTTTTTCGTTCATTTCGTTGGACTCCAACGTTGCAAACTTCAGCGTCGTTAAATCGATGAGTTTCGCTTAACTGGAACTTCGAAATTGCAAGAAAGTTTTTAAGTTTATTTCTCCTATTCGTTATTTTGAACTCGTGAAATTTGAGCCTAACCAGCGTCGACGATCATTATTTTTTTTATGACTCAAACTCGTTTATGATTACACAATCAATTGCACTTGATGTAACATTTCCGGGGGCATCGATCAAAATTGATGTCTTCTCCTTCGAATTACCATACGCGGTTTGTGTAACCAAATTACAAAGATATTATTGAATAATTGCACAGTTAGGCCTGCGAAAATTACATTTATTTTTTAAGTCAACAAATTAAATAATAATTTTTGTTAAAGTGGCTTTTCCCGAGCGCAGAAGCAATTAATTATGTCGTACGTTATTGAAACGAAAATTCCAACATGTGCAATAGCACTTCCTTGGTCTTTGAGCGGGTAAAGTATTCGCATGAATAAGTCATACAAAATTCGAGCGAAAATTCGAAGGAGAAAAAAACATAAATCGTCATTTACACAAGAAATTATTTTCTTTTCCTCAAATTTTCATTCACCTAGGAGTATTTTCGACGAAAGTATGTTACTTCTCCCTTTACACCTTTATCGAAATATATAGGGTTCAAATTTAAAGAAGGTGAATTTACTGAAATTAACTCCGAGCGAAGGGATCAGCGCAACAAAAAGAAATCAACTATTAGTTAAGCTTTTAATATCAGAGTATTTAGCACACGAGAAGAAAGGTAGAAAAAAAGATTTTTCGTGAATTTCCCAGTTAGAGGTTTTCCGCAACGAATACATCATGCATTGTAAAAACGTATCCGGTAATAATGTTTATATAACTGATATCTCGTGTACATATATTACAGACAGTGTATCCAAACATTTTATGTAATTATAACAAGCTATAAAGTGCTGTCAGACATAAGGGCATAAATGGAATAATTCTAAGTTTCCAATCACATGAATTGCGCCCTTGTAGCCGCTAAAAGTCTGTATATCTGTAAATATCGAGAGGACAGCTCTGTGTATAAACGGACGATCGAGGGAAAAGCGAGAGCATCAGAAACGCAGACTCCACTGTATCGATCGTAAGCATTCGTGGCGCGCGCACCAGCCACATCAGGGTGAGAGAGGACTCCAGAGAGGGTAACCACGAAGAGAGTGGGGAGAAGTACGTTTTTTTTTTTCAGAGAAGGATGATGAAGAGAGGGCGAGGAATGTATCTTAGAATCGGCCAGGCCACAAGGGAGGCTGCGATTACTTCTCTCTTTACCTCTTTCTTTTTTCGTGTTTCTATTTATTTTTCTTCTATCTCCGATTCTTTCACACTTGTCTTTTCTTTTTTTCATCTTCCTCCTCTTAGTCCTATTTCTAGATTTTTTCTCGTTCCTTTTCGTTCTCCCCTTTGAACAATGAAAAACTTGGCTCAGCGCTTATGTCTGTCTTTTGTAGTTCGTCGCTTCATCCCTGACCATCTAAAGTGCAGGCGTAACTTTCTTTCCTCTTCACTGTTTTTCTTTCACTCCCTCTCTCTCTCTCTCTCTCTCTCTCTCTCTCTCTCTCTCTCTCTCTCTCTCTCTTTGAATTTTAATGCACCTTGTTTTCTTCGTCTCGCCCAAAGAACCACTTGGATCATTTGGTCATGGGGGGAATGATGAATAAAAAGTAGTCACGCCTCCTTTTTTGTTTATGTTTTTCGTTTTTCTTCCCTTCTTCGTCTCATTCGATTTCTTCCTACGTTGTGTCTCCATTTAAAACTCCATAAAACTTACTTTAATTCTTTTCATCCTGTGCAGCTCATCGCTTCAAACTTGCCCATCCAAAGTGCAAGCTTAGCCTCACGTCTCCTCTCTCTTTCTCTTCTTCTTGAGCAACAGGAATGCTTTATATTTTATCTTCCTCTTCAAGACTTAAAACTCGTTATAATACTTTTTAGAGTGAGGTCGTAAACAGAGAAAGAAAAGAGCACCTCAGGATCGGCCGCGTTGCCAAGGAAGCTGTGCGTACTTCTCTTTTTCTTTCTCTTCTTCTTCTTCTTCTTCATCTACTTTTCTCTCTACGTTTCAGACCATGCGAAACTTTCCTGGGCACTTTCCCTCTTATGCAGCACATGACTTTATTCTTACATATCCAAAGTGCAGACTTAACATTCCCTTCTTTCCCTGCCCCGTTTTCTTTCTGTATATCTTTTTCGTTCTCTCGCTCTCCTTTCCTTTAGATCATTTTCCAATTCTTCCTGCACTCTTCTCCTCTTGCAAACTTAAAGCTCGTTCCACGAGTTCAAGTATATCCAACTTCGTTTCTCGTCTTTTCAATCAAGTTCCCAATTTTATCGTACTGAACTCGAGTACTTCTTGGCGTTCGTATTGTTCGCTCGGAGTTCTTGAAAATTTGGCCAAGCAGGGATTTGGCAACGTCTAAGTAGAATTATAGTGGCTCCTTGTAACATTTTTCTGAAAGTTCAATGCGCTCAATTTTCGTTTCTCTCATGACCTATTATTCGCCCATTATTTAAGAATAGCGTTCTTGCCTAAACAAAGATTCTACTCGTTGATATTCCTTAAAATAACTTGTCTTATAATTGAAGGGCTTGCAAATCCTTTAATCAGAAATTAGTTTATGGGTCTCGCTGTTCATGGCTTAAATTTTTTTTTTTTTTGCGGTACAAAATTTATTTTATACAAAGCATCAATAGCGTACGACAGATATAATACACATATTCTTGTTCCTATGTTTGTTCGGTCTTTCCGGTTGGTTGGCCCTCGGAATTAAATCCCAACTCAAACTCGATTATACTTTACCGAGAGCGTGCTCCCTGACGAGAGAGTTCTGTCGCATTGATAGTCGAGGTGTGTTGAAATTGGAATAATGCTTCGAAGAGCAAACGAGATCGATTATACAAACTCAAATAAAAAGATTTTCCTAAATGCATATGAAAAGTATTGGATGGCCACATTCTTTGTTTATCACCAAATAAATGTTTGATAAGCTGCAATTTGTTAATACCAATATATTTTATAATTGATAATCAATAAAGAGCTATTAAAATATTATTATCTCCGTAAAAATAATTATGTCACCGCTTTACAGCAATTACGTTTCAGACGGAAAAGACGTTCAATTGCGGTATAATACGATTCAATGCTTTTATTAATAACTATACATTCTCTCGTGTATTATTAAATAATTCATTCTCTTATCAGATTATATTGTCTTTTTGTATGGAAAATTGAATCGAAGGACGAAAGGTTCATCAACAGCGGATTCATAATATATCACGTAATTAAGAGCATTTAAACTTAATTACTCCCATTTTTTTTGTTTTTTAACCCTGCAGTTGATTTCGATGCGGTTTTAGGCTACGAAATCGGCCAAACAATTGTTGGTTATTTGGCTTAAAGTTTGTATCGTTGGATTGAAGTTGAAGTTTGCATTTTGTTGGATTGACAATATTTCAATTCAGCTTTAGACTATGAAATTGGCCATTTTTTTTTAATTTTTGGAAGGGATCCACAGATAACTTTAGCAAAGAATACGTGGAAATTCAGAAAAAGAGGTAATACAAAACAATAGTAAGAGTATTACAACGGTGGAATATTTAATCGCATTGTAAACCAGCAAAGAAGACAAATTCGAACCAGATGCGCACCGACGATGGATCGAACATGGATGGATAAGCTTTATATTTGAATGGCAGACGTAGAATTTGTTCACTATTGGGAAAATGTTGAAGTCTGTTGCCGCCTTACAAAGTAATGCTCAGTTGCGGTTCCGTGCGAGGATATATGAAGAGTAATAGATATGTGAGTTTACTGAATAAAAATGTCCACACTGGTACAAAAAGCACGGACTCCCCGGTGGATACAAAAAATTTCACCTGCATGCCCTCGGAAAAAAATACACACGTACACGCATACACCCTCACGAGCCAGTAAATACTCCGTTAATGTACGAATTTGCGTGTTTAAATACAAATATAAAACGAGCAAGGACGAGGCCGTGACTTTTTGAGTTTCGTTTAATATGGGTGCATAATTCACACTTTAATCCGAGACAAGATGAAGTTTCTTCGTTGTACACTTTTTTTAACATACCGGCTCTAAGCCCTTTTGCCTTATGGTAAAGAAAGACACGGTGGAATGATAGTTGCCAGAGGGAGTGAAAGAAATGAATGAGCGAAAAAGAATGGAATCTGGGGCGATTTTTCGCTCTTGCTTCTATTCATTTTTCTCTCGTCTCTACCTTTGTTTCTTCTCTTTTTTTCTCTTTTTCACTTTTATCCTTTTCGAACTATATTTTCTCTCTTTCTCACTTATGCTCCTCCCTCTTTCCAACTATCTCTACCTTTTTTCCTCTTTCACTTTTTTCTCTTTCTCTCCATTTATGCCTCGTATTTATTTTGCTCCAGCATGCAAGAGGTCCGGCTTAACAGAACGTACACGAGTCTTCTATCTCAGGACGGCAGACAATATCGAGACATCGCGAGACACGCGGTGAGAGAGGAGCAAAAAAAGAGAACGATAGGAATGGCAAGCTGGCTGGAAAGGAGCTTGAGAGCCTGATTATCTCTCTGCAATTCGAGTTCAATCGAAATGTGAACAATTCCCTCTTTCTTTCTCTCATTCTCTTTCCGTCTGTCTGGAAAAGTGTGCATCGCAGCAGCTTATCCCAACGCTCTCAAAACGATTTCGTGCGCTATTTTTCTCACTCTCTCGATCCAAGAACACATATCCCGGCGAATACACAATGACTGGTATTGCGTATCCATCAATGCAAAGAAAAGCATATAATACCGAAATACATAATACTTTCTGAACCAGCAATATCTCTTCTTCTCTTGAGATTCCTCAATATTTTCTATATCGCCCATCTCACGAAATGAACGTACAATATTTGCACTAACGTAAATAACAGAATTTTATAAACAAACATTTTCTATACAAATTGGATGCGGTAATTTTTACATCGCGATTATTAAGTTCAAAATTGCTCACGGACACCTTTTTTTGAGAATTTAATTTTATTGCATAATAATTATCAGTAGTCTGTACAAAATTAAAGTTTTATCGATTAAAAAAGTGTGATAATCGTATTGGCGAATAAAATTTATAAATGTAAAAAAAATTTGGCTACTCCAAAATATACTGATCAGCTCAACGTTTAAGGGTGCTTTCATCCATTTAGTCAAAAATTTTATTCGTTCAGAATTTCGGTACTTGGCAATTTGAGAAAAATCCAAAATCTTCAAACATCTTTTAAAAGTTATGAATATTCATTTTCAACAATAATACTGCCAAAAAATATGTTGAATAATAAAAAAATTAATTAAAAAAATTGACCAATTTATTTCTCACATTTTATCATATTTTTGTCGAGTTCCTATGTGACACAATTCTGATCGCTTGACACTTTTCGATCGGACTGTATCCTTTATTTAAAGATAATTGAAATAATAATTCGTTAAATATTTGTAAAAGTTGAAATTACATAGACTAGACATTTTTTTTTATAAAAGATTGTTACACCGTTGAATTAATAGTAATCGTTTCTCAAGACGATTTATTGCAACTTCCTAAATGAATGACATCGTAATTCACTATTTAAAAAATCTTCTAGCCTGGGCTTTGGGAAAAGCAGAACGAATCGAATTACCGGGGGAAAAAGCTAGACCGACATTGGCGCAAACGAAGTATCTCATTTCTTGACACATACTGTCGTGGATAATTTCTCTTTTTGCAAAATCCTCCAGTTCACTCAGTGAGCTCGCTCTTTCTCAGTTCTCGCGGATTTGTCGTATTCACGGGAAGGCTTGTTTCAGAGGGGATGAGTCGACGCGAGGAGCTGTCGCGTCCCGTCGACGACGAGGAGGCGTCGCGAGCTGCCGAGTTTTCCACCACGACCAAATACGAATTACTACTGTACAGGATGATTCAAAGAAAAAATACCATTACAGAATGTGTGCGAAGTGAACAAAAAAGCATGAAAATTTCAGCTTTTGGAATTTTTCTTACGGACACAAACAGTACGATGATGAGACAATTTTTAAAAAAATTGAAAAAAAGCTCCAAAAACCTTTTTTCGCAACATTCTTTTTTATTCAAAACTGAGCTATCAAAATCAATTTTTTTCTATCGATTTCATATCTTTCTTCAATTTACTAAGTAAATCGTTTCTTTCGTTATGTCGCAGTAAATTATAAATGCACTTTGTTTCATTCTTCGTCTCATTCTTAAATCATTGATTTGACTCATTTTTTGATTTCTATTCAATTTCTTCATTTTATAATATCGGGTTGGTTTTCCTGTTTTTAGTAATTCTCAATAATGAGTAAGCGAAGCAAGATTAAATCAGAACTTATAAGACTGTTTTTTGAGTTTTTTTTGTTGGTTTAATGCCTCGTCGCAAAATGTTTACTTTGTTATACTCTAAACAGATATTTTTAAATTTTATATATCAGGGACGTTTGTCGTTTTACTTTAAAAATAGAAGAAAACCGTAACACTAAAACAAAAAAGAACATTAAAAAGCCGTCATCTTATAAAACATTAAAAAGCCGTCATTTCATAAAAGAACATTAAAATGTATGAAAAAAAAAGTATGAGTAATAGATGGATCAAATTATGGATGAACGTGTAGTTAAGGCAGTCATATACCGTGATAGTAGTTTCACAAAAGCTTTCCGCGTGTCTAGCTGCTAAGAAGATCCGAGTGAAACAAGTTTTCCGTGATGATGGTGTGAGGCTTGGATTTTCGTCTTGCTAACTCCCCTTCTCTGTCTTGTTTATATCGCTTTCGGTCTCTTTTACTGTCTGAGCTATAGCAAAAAGCTCTATGCTATACACGCGTGGAGTGAAGATTCCTCGTTGGCATTAATTTCCCAACATTCTAGTCCGTAAGCCCACTGTTTGAAAGACGATCCTGTCTGACTTACTCTTGCTTCTCTTATAGAACATTTCCCAGGAATTTTTTTTTTGACAAGACTTTTTCAAAGTGTATATAACTTCGCGGCGAGCAAGACGATAAATTATCATTGCATGTAAAAAAAGTAAAGAGTCTAAGAACTTGCTGATCTGAAGAAGTGTATTTATAAAAATAACAAGGTATCTATGTCGTAATAATCAAACGGTGCAACTTTGCTATGGTAGGTCTTCAGGAATGGCACAGCCTTCCATCGACAGGTGGTGTTACGTTGCAGTCCTTTGTTGAAATCTACTTAGCTGTATGAAAACTACCACCTCACTTGGAGCCCCCTGAGCATAACGAAATTCTATAAACCGTTTAACTTTCTAAATAAAATTATATAAATAAATACGTGTAATTTGATCTTATCTAAGTGATGATCGCTTATGATAGAACTATACATCTGGCTGGACGATACTCCTATATCACCCGTCGGTGATATAATGCCTCACTCAGTGCCTAGATGACCGCTATTTACTTTTAAGTACTCCTTAAAAACCGTCACCAAACGACACATTTTATGACTTATGATACACCACGAATCATGTAGCGTTAAGTGCCTATGATGAGACACTTTTTTTACGGGGTTCTAAAACATGACAACTTATAAAAAAATCTCTGATAATATCAACAACGAAACACTATAATAATGGAAATATTTTTCATCGGGAAAACGCCGTTCTCCGTTATGTAAATTATTATCCACTTTAGTATTGTCATTACAAACTATGCAATTAAATATGATTTTGCTTTCACTTACTTTTTTGGTATCTTTTCGCATATTTTTCTTCAGAGGCATAACAGAACATTTTGATACTTTGTATGTCCCTAAATATGATACAGCTGTTCAAATCTCCAGTGAATCAGACTAGTAAATATGTAAATAAGAAAATAAAGTCATAGAGATCCTTAAACACGTGCCGCCGACACCGAAAGTAGGGTGTGCCAAAATTTCGGAATTAAGCTTGCGACAATGATTAATGCACGCTACTAAACAAAAGAGCCGTCGGCGGAGCAGTGACAGATGTTTGAAGATATGGTCTCTAATGACCATATGACACCATAGAGCTGTTTTTTTGTTGAAGCCTCTATTATGTCTTGAGAAATTATTCTGTCTCTTATTAGACATCTATCGAATAATAGGCAACTTCATTCTGTAAAAAACACAAGAGCTAACCCAAATTTGACTTAAAAAACAGATCGGATGACACCTAAAATTGATACTCTGGGTGCGTTCGACTTGGACGCTTTCGCGCTCAAACCGCGGCACTACCATTGAAGGGTATTACTATACCTTGCGCTTTGAGCAGCTTTAAGCGTTAAAAGCGCCCAAGTCGAACGCACCCTCTGGCTGTAGCTTAAGCAACGTATATCTTTGTTGAAACCAATGGAATGTAATTAGCAACATAAACAGTTTTTTGTTGTTAAGAAATTCGTTGTTAAGAAACTTGCAAGTATCAAAAGCATTTTTTTTATATTTGATTAAATCCTTCGAACTTCCGGTTCACAACCCTTGTCGTACTTCCCTTAGCTCGTTTTGCGACCAGGTCTCCATTTTCAAGGAAAAGGACGCCGATAGCATCGACTGGAATGTGAACCCAACCTTTATGTCCCTTACCTTGGATTAATTCGAATAAACTAGGAACATTGAGAGTGGTGTAGAATTGAATTCTCTACTTCCTAGGATTTCAATCGGGAAATTCCTCTTTGGCACTTGCAGCGAGCAACTAAAATTCCTTCGACTCGCCTCTCTGCTTTTCTTTTTCTCTAGCCTTTCTCTTTTTATCGATGGGACTTTTTCTCCTTTTCTCTTTTACTTTCTTTACGATGTTACAGTTGTATGAACGATGCACGATCCAATGATAAGATTTCAGATTTTTTTCGTTTTACTTATTTCTTTTTCTTCAATTTAGAATGAGGGGGAAAAAAAAGTTTCTGGTGAACTTGTGAAACTTTTTTCTGGCGTTCGATCTTACGATAGAATCAATTACCAAATTGCTTCGGTGACCTTAGCACGCTTGGTCCATCAAACTTTTAATTAATTAGAGAAGAAATTATACCAACTTTTAAGTTCGCTGAATTTCTTATGGCTACGTGAACCCTCGTTAATTTTCTACGTTGATCTTTTTTTATAATTTTTTCAAAAATAACTTTGCCGTATCTGAAGACCTTCCATTTGTTGCATACTATTGTTTTTTTTGTCTTTTGTAGCGTCCTTTACAAATTTATTACGGTTTTCAACTAAAAGTTTATAAAACATGCAGTAGAGACAAGTTAATATGATCAAGTTAATTGCTCTCATGCTGGCCATGCGTTTACATGCATGTTTTACGTACACATAGCCATTGAAACGTAATTTAAAAGAACGGGTGAACTCGCAAAAGCATGAGCGAGGCTACTTCATTCGGGTTTATATTTATGTATACGACCGCATATCATATGGCGTATAAACTGCAATAATTGGAACTTCGTATTCAAATTAAACGTAATCTGCTGCTATAAAATTTCAAACCTTCCTATTGTTGAATGAAATTAACTGGTTAACTTTAGCACGAATGGTGTGAGTTTTGAGCTCGTAGAAATACTGAAAACTTCTGGACATTGAACAAAAATAAATAACCCTGAGTTACATGAACCTAATTACGTCAACGAAATATAATAAATCAATAAAAATCATTTATTAATCATTAAATATATTTAAATTGTAATTACTTTACCTCTCATATTTGTTTATAATTATACGGACGTTAAAGCATTGAAATATTTTAATTCTCATTCATCTCTATATCCTGCACTCCATAGTAATAAATTAGAAATATGAAACGCTGTCGCTATATATATATACCGTCGTGTCAAAGTCCTCGAGAGACCGACAGCCGTCCATTATTAAACCGAGAGCATCTCGAACTTCGGCCAAAGCCCTCTCTCTACTCTATTAAACGAAATTCCACACTAATTTATTGAGAAAGACACGAGAGTGAATTGGCATGCGCTTAAATACGTATATTTATGAGGTTGCATTGCGAATCAATCGGACAAAGTGCAAATTTTGTCAGAAATCATTAATTGATCATAATAATGCACTATTTGGTACAGATTTAAGGGCGGATCCTCCTTTAGAAGGCCGAAAAAAAGCGTTTTTGGGGGAATTTTTTTAGGACAGAAAAATAAGCAGGTCCAATAAACTTTTCAGATTATTTAATTGCATATATGAACATTAAAAAAAAAATTTTTTGAGAGAAAAATATTCAAACGCAGCCGATTTTTATGCACATTTGTGCAACACCAGTTTCCAATCGGCGGGAAAGATGAAGCTCGTAATTTCTGCCCGAAACAAAAAACCCAAAAAAAAAATTCATTTTCATATATTTTTCGTCTAGGTGAACTAAGAAAAACCCAAAAAATTGTGAAATCTAAAGTTTTTCTCAGATTTGAAAAAAATGTGCTTTCTGCAAAAAAAAAAATAATTTCAACTTGCTAAAAAAGTTGTTTAGAAATTTTCTTTATGAATCTTTCTAGTTCAAATAGCAGAGAATACAAAACTGAAGCTAACAAGCTTTGGTTCGTTTTGATTGGTCGTCTAGTTTTCTTGCAATCACGCCCGCCAGTTTAGAAAAATCTTAAGGGGACCGTATGGTCTAGAGCACGAAAATTTCACCTATTTTCACGATTTTTTTTTTGCCATAAAAAATTTAAAAATCGATGTTTTAACTTTTCGGGTTTATTACTACCTTTATTAAGTATACAAAAAAATTTTTTTTTAATTTTAAAAACAGTGTTTATTATCATATAATTGGCATTGAAGACGACCCTCTCGAAAAATCCGACCCGGACGGTGAAGATCGATCCGAGACTTCTACTCATCTGAAACACAAAATTCAAGAAGATTCTTAATCAGAAAGAGTGCAGTTATGGTCGGGACTAGAACAAATCGAAAAAATTAAAAATTGACAAAATGGCGCGCTTTTGAAAAAAAATTCGTAAAATCGGGTTTTTTTTCACTAGTTTTTTAGTATAAACAATAAGAAATTATTTAAATAAAATTATGATTGTAGTTCCGACGATAGCCATACATGTTGTGAACAACATATCCAAATTTCAAGTGATTCGGTTGAATAGTTTTTTTGTTTTCACCTGCGCAGTGCCGAAAAAAGTCGTTTCGAGATAAATGAGTTTAAAGTTTGAGGTACAGATATTTTCAAAAATTGAGCAAATTTTGAATACTTACAGTTAATCCGCGATTCCGGCACCATATAGGATTCCTTCGGAACGTTCATAATTCAAGATTTCCTCACTCCTTTCATTTCTTCGAGCTGTCCGAGCCTCTTTGGAGTTGTCCGTGCTCCTACGGTTGGCGCTCGATACTCGCAGCTAGTATTTTCGATAGTGAATCGATTGCCCTTGAAATATCTTTTGCGACCTACAGAAGATGGTCGTCTAGAAGAGTCACGGCCTTGCTTTCTATCCATATTTTCTGATATTTTATTTCAAAATTTTCGATGTTGGTTCGTCAAAACGTAACGTTGTACTGATCAAGTCAGGGGAAAGCGAAATGACCGTTTCCCTCACAAATGTTCGACAATAGGTATATTTCGGGGAAGGGAAAAGTATATATAGGTATATAGTTTGTACTATATACAGGTATATATTTTCGGAGAAGGATTGGGACAGCTGCTGCGCTCCGATTAGGTTACCGGTTAGCGCTAGACCCGTTAGGAGCGCGCGGACCGCTCTCTACCTGCGTTATGTGCTGTAGAAGCTGTAATATTGAGAATTTCCGCATGAAAATTTCACAGTATATTCTTGAGATACTATACTTTCGACATATCGAAAAAAAAAAAAATCGATTTTTTCAAATTTCTAGACCATACGGTTCCCTTAAAAACGAAAACGAGAGAAAACGCGCTTTCCAGCTGCCTGAGCGCTCGTATACCTGCTCGTCGACACCTTACTGCGTTTAGTGCTGTATCTTTGAAAATATTTCGAATTAGCCTCTATAACTTTAGATACATATTCTTAGATATATTAGGAATAGATTTAAGTAATAAAAAAAAATCGATTTTTTGAGCTTTCTAAAGGAGGATCCGCCCTTAATTAATGAGATCATGCACACCACACGAGCGTTGAACAACTGAATTTTTTTTTCATCATAAAGGATTGGTACAATTATCCTCTTAAAATTTATAGATTTCAAAATTAACATACCAAATAAATTAGTCCGTTGTCGTTAACAATTATATAAAAAAACATATCGTTATTAGTAAAAATTTGACTTCGAGATTTGAGGTTACATTTGTTGGTGTGTACATCACTATTTGTGATTGCAAATATTTTTGTGATCACAATATTTGTATAAATATAAAAGAAATACATTTTTCTATTATTTTATACACCGAGAGAGAAAGTATACACGACCACCGTGGAATACCTATGCTAATGTAAGCACGTCACACGTAAACACGATATACGCCGACATATATAAACAGCTGATCGGGCGGTGTTGCCGTTGTGGTACCGAACCTAGTATTCGACGGCAAATCATGAGCTATAAACATAATTAATTTACGATTTCATTCTTAAAGTTTCGGCTACCTAACATTTTTATAACACTAATCACAAGATAAATGTTCAACGAATACGTAGATGATTTTACTTTTTTTTCTCCAGCATTTACGATCTCTTAAATTTGATTCGAAAGTCACGGCCCATTTGCTGCCACTAAAACGTCCAATTTTTAATAATTATTTTCTTGTTTAAATGTTCGATAACCCCCCCTGATTTTTTTGTATAGTCATTTTTCAATATTTTTCTATGCTGTGTAAAAAAAATCAGATTTTTCTCCAGATTTTGAAATACTGTGCATGATCTCATTAAAGCACTTTCAAAAATTAAGATGAATTAAAAAAAGAAAATTTCTAGCGACTTACTCTCGAGCTAATCAATCAATGAAAAATCGTGAAATCGATTGTTTTTAATTTCTCCGATTGAATTAATTACGGAATACTCCATTAAAATTCAAATAACCAGTTGCCTTATTCGAACCATTTTTATTTTAAAAAGTGACTGATTAAACAAAATCCAATAAAAACGACTAAATACGCATTTTGATTTAACTAAATCGAAATAAAAAAAGAACGGAATTCAATTTCTCTGAAGTCATTTTCTGTACTTTAATTCCGAACAAACTTCGAGTATCGCTTGTTTTTCCCTCAGACCCATCCCTCTCTCTCTCTCTCTCTCTCTCTCTCTCTCTCTCTCTCTCTCTCTTTCTATCGTGGGTGAACCTCGATCTTTGAACACAAGAAGTAGGTCTACGTAAAGAATAGATGGGAGAAGCGCGATCGTTGCAACTATTCGATACAGCACTTTTCTAAAATGTACACGACAGTGCCATCTTGTAAGAGTCTTGGTCGTAATATTAATAGGAATTTGGGGTCGCGGGTGCAAACGATAGATAGATTACGATAGATAGATAGACAGATGGATTAGATCGTCCTTCCTCTTCGGATTGTCTATCCTGTCAATGATGTATTGAACGGTATCTATTGTTAAGCAACCTCAAACTACAACTCATTCAGTTTTTTTTGCTCGATCTTTTTCTTCCCTTTTCTCTCTATCTCAGCAAGGCTTAGGCAAGCGGATTGTTGAGGAAGGGTCGAAGGTAAGCCCGCAGAATCCTTATTTGAAATACGCTCTGGGAGTGGGGTTCTCAACTGTTTCCTTGGTCAATCTCCAACTGTATGGATATATTCTTTGGTTCGGATATTCGATACACGTATAGAAACGGTCAGGTAAATGTGTACACTCATTCGAAGAAACAACAGACTTGATGCACCCCTTAACGTTCACGTGTACAAAGTTCATTCTATGTCGGATGAGCAATCCATAATTCAACAATAGTGGAAATTGTAATTCAATAAAGCAAATTTCCAATCCAAAAGGCTGTGAATTAATAGGGAATCTTCATAGCATGGATAAAACTATTTTTACACTATACTGAAATGTGCAATAGAAACAAAAGATTTATTTTTTATTAAAAATATAACATTGGAAAACGAACTTTGGTTAAAAATTACTTTTTTTCATACTCAAGTTAATAGTATTTCCATATATATATTTCAGTCATTAGAAATCCTTAAGCACTGGTTCCTCACAGCCAATTATAAATGATTTAATGAGTTTTAATGAATCACTCAATATAAAACTAATTATTTATCAACTGTTATAACAAAAGCGTAACTCCTATGATTGTATAAGGAAAATCCTCTATTGGACGACCTTCTTATCGAATTCGTGTTATGCTTATCCGTTAGAATACCCGGCTGTCGATATGTTAAGCATGACCTTCAACATACTACAACTGTTCAGTAAATAACCCAATGGTGCAGTAAGATTTACATGTATGTATAGACCTATCGACATCCCGGCAGGCATGTGGAATGAGTAGATAATGCAAATAACAGACACAAGATTTACCAGGCTTCCACCCTCTAAGGGCTCCCAACTAATACGCACATAGGGGAGTTATAATAATACGCATCATTATAGAAACAAAACCTATACTCAATTATTGAATAGATAATAAACACAATTGTTGTACTCCTTGACCAAAGTTCATTTATATATAAAAAAAATAGACGATATTTCTCGAACTCATATCTAATGGTCGTAAATTGAAGCGTTATTGAGAAAAATGCACTGCTGTCAAGAGTTTAATTAATGAAAAAATAACTTCAGCTGCATGAGACAAAAAATTGATTGGATCGAAGTTATTCAAATTTTTTTTACACGCATTCGTTCCTAAAATAGATCACGATT
The DNA here is from genome assembly GCA_963989365.1 of Rhimphoctona megacephalus. NCBI lineage: Eukaryota > Metazoa > Arthropoda > Insecta > Hymenoptera > Ichneumonidae > Rhimphoctona > Rhimphoctona megacephalus. Next base: position 8,692,147 of record OZ022416.1, read on the forward strand.
GTTGAAAAATGCTGTTACGCGTGAGAAAAAAATCATGTGGTACTAAGTTCAAATATTGAACAAACGTCCTACTTATGTACTAATATTTTTCAAAAGAGGCAATTTAAAATACTAATAAAGTTAAAGTTCGAGTAAGTATCTCAATATATAAGCTATAGAAATACGTTCAAAGAAATATCAACGTAATCACGGTTGAATATTTTGTTAAATTGTTGAAAAAATGTTTAGTTCGCTCTAACTAAAAATCGCCAATGTAAACAAAATCTTCTTTTGTTTCCACGGGCTCATTTGATTAAACTGATATCTCGTGCGAAGACCGCTGAAATCGTATTTATTAAAGCAACATAAAAATGTCTGTCACAAGCAAACAATATGATGCAACAACAAAATATGCGATTGATTTATATATATAGTTTTTTCGACTGAATTAATTACGGTTGGATCTGATACTTAACAATATTGACACGAACTTAATATTTTTTGCACAACTAATGATGCATGTCGCAACGAAAAAAAGTAAAACAACGCGTACGTTCTGTTGCTTACTTAATATTTTGTTGAAATGATAAAATTCTTTATTAATTTCATCTTTAATTTAGTCAGTTTAGCGTGGTTGCTGCCTTGCCCTAAGAAAATATTCGATTTATGAAAAATGTCGCTGGTTGCATCGACAAAATAGAAGTCTAACGTGAACACGAAATTGTTTCCATTAGTAATGAAAACAATAATACAGTAGGATAAACAAATGTCATATTGTTCAACCTCTTTACGAGACCGAGATCGCAAAAGTTGAATCAGATTCATAAAAATAATAACCGTATTAAAGGTTTAAAGACAAAGCAGGGTACTCAGAATTTCTGTGTACACTGCTATGATAGCAAGGTATTCAGAATTTCTGAGTACACTGTTATGATAGCAGAGTATTGAGAATTTCTGAATACACCGCTATGATAAGCAGGGTATTCAGAATTTCTGAGTAGACTGCTATTACCGTCTTTCTAATTCAGAAAGACGGTCCAGTCAGTGACCTGATAGAATATATTAGAGTTGAAACCGTGATGGGATAATAAAAGCATCGGACAAACTAGTCACGGATGCGAGCGACAGGGGCTCGTCGCCACCTACCAGCCAAGTTGTAAACTCTACATCGAATGTGTGCTTCCAGTTAGCATAGTCATGCGAACTCATGTTCACAACAGTGAGTTCACTGCTTGGCATAACGTGCATTCAACAAACAAATGTCACGGTTGAACTTGCAATATTTCTGAGCTACCAAGTTGCTCGTTTCAAATAGATATATACCATCTGGACGGTAATGACCAGTTTGACTCATTGCAATCTCAAAATAGTTGACGTACCTCGTTAACAGTGTAACTTTCCAACAATTATTTGGGGTTTTTTTAAATTATTTTTCTATGAAAAGACACATTCAATTGAAATATCTGAATACTCAGGCATACCATGAGCCGTTGTTAACTATTAATTCCATTTGACCAAAGATTTGGTCCGTTTAGGACAAATTTTAGACTGCTATGCAAAGACATTTGGTTGTTTATAATAAATAAATCACGAAACAGTCGGTATTTCATTAAATGCAAACACAGTCCATTCGTCCAGTCGATTACATTCAAAACAAAAAAAGCATTTAGCTGTGCTATACGAAGACAAACAGTTGATTTCACGAAGTGGTCGAAGCAAATGTAGACTTGTTTTCGACAAGATTTTTTTCGAAGTAACCACATAGCGATAATCCTGTCAACTTAAAGAAATAGTTGAAAAAATCTGTTCAACCAACGTTGAATATTTTGTTGAATGAACTCGACTGAAGGTCGATAAATTCACGCGTCTTCTCAATATGATTGAAATTGCAGTTCAGCGACTATATCAACATCATTATCTGCCAAAACTGAGCCTCCAATTACAGAAAGTTTTATAAAATAATCATAAACATATGAATATGAAAGTAAAATGCATAATTTTATGCTGCATCAACTTAACAACGATGGAGGCATTAAACCTGGCGATGGAATTTTTCATTCTGACAATAAAATCCGCAAATTTATGTCTCATTTCTACTTGTTTTGATCCATACAACCATGCGCTATAAAAAAAAAATTCCACGTGCAGAAATTTTATATATATATATATCTAATGTGTGTGTAATGACCTAGATGGCGGATAGGGAAGAAGGAGTAGGATGAGGTAGAGCTTCGAGGGGTTCTTAGCCGAGGTCCATATCCGTACACTCCTGTGTGTAGATACGTCGAGGTGTTGGTGTGTCGTTGCTGGCCTCGTTGGGGGATGAATTCCGGGGCAGAGTTCTCTCCAACGGAGGCTGGGTGATGAGGGCTCTACTCTTCTCTTTCTCGCTCTTTCTTACTCAGCCTTTCTCTCTTCACTTCTCTCTCTCTCTCTCTCTATCTCTCTCTCTCTCTCTCTCTCTCTCTCTCTCTCTCTCTCTCTCTCTCTCTCTCTGTTTCCCACACTCTTCTCTTTCCTCTTTCATACTGTGACGTCACGGAACCACCCCGTGACGTAAAACCCGGGCACGGTTACGTTACGCAAGCGTCGTGTGCCCCCCGAACGTTGGGATCTCCAGTGTGGGGCGCGGCGTGTGTGAGAGAAAGAGAGGATAGAATGTAGTTGGGATAACGTGTGGTACACGAAGAGAACTCTAAAGCTTTTCCAGTCAGAGAGGGAGAAGGAGAGGGAGAGAGAGAGAGGAATAAAGGTTGCAAGAACGTATAGGGTGAGGTACGATCACCCACTGACCTACTTCTATACGCTCCCCTGCATTTTCCTGTGCAGGTTCGACGGAGATATATATCTGGATATTATTTTTTTTCTCATCGTTTTACTCTCACACTTGCTCGTTTCGCACTCATATCTTTTTACCTCTTTTTAACCGCTTCGTACGATACCAATTCTCGTTCATCTTTCTCAGGAGGATTTAGAGTGTCTGCATATGTGTATACACACACACACACACACACACACACACACACACACACACACACACACACACACACACACACACACACACACACACATTTATGTGAGACTGTGTAGGTTTTATTTTTTTGGGAAAAACGGATGCAATTTCTCAACGTATGTACAAATATAACTGTCTCCTTCTATTTTGCTGCACTATCCTCGTCCACGATCACCACAACAAGCTCGGATTTCCCAGGACACGCATATGTCTCCTATGCACAACATTTACGGGAGAAGCGAGTGCTTTGGCACACCTAAGGGAATTAACGAACATTAAATAATATATAAAGCGTATTAAGTCGTTACAGAAATTGATCATTGAATATGCTTCACTAAACGTTTCTTTCACGGTTTTTTTTTAAATCAAGTTATGATCCTTTCAATTATATAGTTTATTGTATTTTTCAAAAGTATGTTATTAGTTTAGACTAAATCACTATACCTTTGGAGATTTTGCTGTCGATCCATTCACTTTAAAAGATTTGAATCTTGAAAAATATTAACCAAAAGATGCATTATGAATAATTAATTAAAAACGGAATTAACTAACTCAAAAACAATCGATTGCCTCAGTTTCTAAGAACAAAAATTATTTAAAAATCAATATTTATATATTTTTAGGCATTTCTTAATCTGATGTGCAATAAATGGAGAGGATTTAATGTATTCAAGGTTTAAATATGAAAAAATAGTTTCGACGGAACTACACTTTTATTTAAAAAAAAAACAACGTTGCCTTTTGGATAGCTGCAGTTGGATTATTTTGAATTAAAATTCTTCTTTTTAATTATACGAACGACATAATAATTTTACAACATTTTATAATTTACCAATGATAGATCGAAAATTTCTTGAAGCCTTTTTCAACTCCCGACAGCCCGCACGGATAAAAGTCAAAAGTTATGCGTTTTATCGTCATCAGCTGATTTTCATGAATTTTTTAAATATAAGGAAAAAAGTTTCGTGATCGGAATAATTTTTAGCAGGTTTCAATCTTAGGTTCATACAATTTAAATTAAATGGTTTTTGCGTATGTCAGGATAATTAAATGGTTTGAATTAGAGTGATAAGCACTTGCACTTGAATTTTAATCACCCACTTCTCTCCAGTTCGGGACTTATTTGATTCCAGCAGAGAAAATCCCGTTTGGGAAACTCGAAAGCCTTGCTAAAATTATCTAGTGCTGATTGTAGGGATTAGAGATTAGAAATATTCAATTTATCAGCGTTTTGATCAAGATTAATTGAAAAAGATATTCAGAAGAAAACTCAAAAAATTCCAGTATACCTTATTAAATTAACGATACAACTTTTTATTTGCTATTTTTTTTGCCAGATATTGAATAACTATGCGAAAGAAAATCGCACGAAATTTTTCAAAAAACTAAATTCAAGTTTGAGCTCCCAACTTTAAGATTCCTGTTGGAAAGACTGATTTAAACAATTCTACTAGATTCGCGATCCAACGGCAGAGGTTGAAAGAAAGCCGAAAAAACAGTCATGATCAAAATACGTATTGCTTGCAAAAAAAATGTTGAGAAGTTTTTGGAAAAACAAACTAAAGCTGAATCTGTCCCCTTCAGAATGCCGTTAATTGAGTTCGTTTATGTACACTACCGGCGAAATGGTACTGAAAACGGCTCCAAGCCATATTTGGACTTTAGTCCGGAAATTTTTTACTGTATATGTGTATACATATCTTATATTTCAACACGTTTTAGCAAAAATAAATAAATATTTTTTTAATTCATTTATTTTTATTGGGGTTTGCAACCAATCGCCCTCGCGATTGTTACTTTCACAATCCAAGGTTCTTCCCTTTTAGCCTTCCCACCCTTTCCGATTATTCCTGTATTGTTTCATCCATTCCTCCGTATGTGCGACTGCAGTCGACTTATTCCTCCACTGTATCGCATTTACCGAGAGCGAAGGGAAACTGCAGAAAACCTTGCCGATACAGCCGGTACTTGACAAATCTCCTCGGGTGTTAATGCAAGCACGCTCAAGCACGGCCATCAAAGGCGCTCAGGCAGGCTGTGATCCTCAGCTGTGATCCGATGAGCCAACCAGTGCACGGCTAGAGGGCCACCATCCGCGCGACAAGAACCGTCCACGGGAGGCCACCAAAGCTGTTACACCGACCGCTCATGCATTACAGAGAAGTGTTTTGGGGAATCATTTTTGGATCCACCGTCTAGTTGTCAAGAAAACAATTTATAAAAATCACATAAGAGCCTCTGTATAAGGATTCAAAAAATGTGATTTTCATAAATTGTTTTCTTGACAACTGACGGTGGATCCAAAAATAATTCCGGTGATAGATGTATGGTATATTTTTCTATAATATTTCCAAATTTCAACCCTCAAAGTTGAAATGTTCGATTATCATTAGAGTCGCATGAACTTCCTTAACAGTGTGTCAAATATATTCTAAAAGCTGACATGAGTCGAAGAGATTCCAAACGTTTATTTATTTATTTTAGGCTCACGAATTTCATCTAAAAACTCACAATACAAAATCAGTCACCCCTATAAAAGATCTCGTACTATTTTTCTCAAGATATTCGAACTATTGGGGTTCTCACTAAAGAGGATTTAATTGCCAAATGAAATTTACGATGCTTGTGCGAATTTTATTCGTTGGGTTACAAGCGAATACAATGCCCTTCCAAAAGTGAAGCTGGATCGTAATATGAGGGTGAAAATCCTTAAACACCGAAATTTTTGTTCCTCTAAAGTTTTCGAAACTGTTTTTTGTTCTAGACTCGACAAGTTTAATATACGACCTTTTTTGTTTCCATCTTTGTGTAGTCGGTGAAGATTGTAGAGCTTGGAAAAAGTATTTTTTCACCTTTTCATGAAAGCAGCAATGATTTCCCGAGTTTTTCGTACTCCAAGGTAGTCTCGGTTGTTCTTGTCGCTTTCACCACGAACCAGAACACCAGCAAGTGAATTCACAATTAGTTTACCAAGCAACACGAATAGGGATGAGATTTAGAGTCTCGTCTGCTGCAACAAGCGGTAGCAGAGGGAACACAGCTGTGCAACCATTCTCGATCCTTCGTACGTCAAATTCTAACAAACGAAAGGATCTAACCTTCGTTCCTGGGGATGCCAAATTGCGTTGTTTACGCCCTTTTTTCCACAATTTGAGTGTTTGTGTTAGTGACGATTCACCAGCGCAAACGGGTACCGGATGGTCCACGACACGACCACAAAATGCGACCAAATATCTGCACGGATTTTCCTCTGTCCTGCCGAAAATTGTACTCTTTGAATTATTGACATTTATCATTTTTGCTCTTATCATATCAATTAAATCGAAAAAAGCTTCGTTCCAAAAAATACTTTTCTTGTAACCGAATGTTTTCTGTTTTTTCGATTTCCCGATAATATTTTTTCTTTACTCTTTTTTTTAAAATGAAATATTAAAAATGAATTCATCTCAGTTGCAATCATAAAAAAAATTGCGTTGCATGCTGCGTTTCGCTGAATTGTACTTCGATTCTTTCCATTTCTATATTCAAATGATTTCTTCACTGCGAGGACGAGGAAAAGCGACTCCACTTGCCCAACTCTGTCTCCATCTGTGGTCAAAAGCCATCAAGGAAGAATGAAACCCTTTATTCGTTAACGCCCAGGTGAACACAGGTATTCGTGCGTGAATTGAAATCGAAAATTGAATTACGAAATTGCACCGACGGTTTCGCCAGCAGCTTCACGTGTCTATTCATTCATGCCAGGCAATCCTCGTGCCTTCAGCTGACGATCATATACATATATACAAAGTGAACACAACGTATTCCATGTCCAATCGATCAACTCTTATACCTTTTCTTTTTTTTTATTCGTTCTACAATTTTTTTCCAATTTATCACCAAAAGTTTAATTATCATTAAATCCATTTTCAACCACACTGAGAAAAAAATGTGTTGATATAGCCAAAATTTTTTAACGGGACAGACCTAGTTGGAACGTCAAAAAAAAGGCCTTTTTTCCGATTTTTTTTTGGTCAAACGATAAAATAATTCACAACAAAAGTTCTTCCGTTTAAAAGATACATATGTAATGTATATGTTGCAATTTTTTCAACGCAATACATATCGAAATAAGCTGGTGACCGTCAATTGCCGAGGACGCTGCAAAAAAAAACACGGTTTGCGGTGATCAAGCTCACGCTGCAACGGCTCATCTGAAACAAAAAAAACGGAGGGGATTTTTAGTTAATGATATAATGCTCCGGTTGAACGAAGGGTTTTGAAAAATTTCCATTTTTCACAAAATGGCGGCCGTTAAAAGTCAAAAGTGTTTTTTTGACCAAAATATCAGTTCCATTTTTTGCTATTAAAAATAAAAATAATTATCCAAAAAAAAAATCCTTCGTTCATATGGAGGACTACCATGTATAGAAGAAGTGATATAAATTTCAACCCGATCGGTAAAGCCGTTCTCGAGCTACAGTGATCACCGACTTCAAAAACATGGTTTCGAGAAAAACGCACTTAAAGTTTTGAGTACGGTTTGCATGGCTCAGACACGACGTGCTACAAAGTCTTGTATTTCGGCGAATAATGGTCCGATTTACATTTACCTGGGCGGAAAATGTTCGTAAGAGATTCTACTTTTTGAAAATGAAATAAAAAAAAAATCGATTTTTCGAAAATTCTAACTAGGTCTGTCCCGTTAATGCCAACTAAATTATTTAGTTTCATACGCACGACTATATATTACGTAAATGCAACAAAACAGTTTGCTTGGGTACCTAAATAAAGCAATATTTTCATCATCAGAATTATTGTTCAATTGAACAATGTATATTTTGCTACAACAACAATTATGTGTTGATAAGCAAATACGTTTTTGTGAATCACCAATGGTTTCAGTTGGTTCAGTAAGTTGTCATTTGAATTAAACAAGTCAACTCTCTTTTAGCTACAAAACTGCATTAAACAACTTGATATAAAATTTTAAGAAACGGGAATTCGATTAAGTTGAATCAAATCAGTTATTTCTAAATTCTTCTTTTTACTGACTAAAAACTATTTTTGAGGAAGGTCTTGTTTTGGAATATAGTCTAAAGATCGTATTGTTGTCGATGAACTTTTAGTTGGTCCGACGTCACCTTCGTTCATTGTAAACAAATATATAGCTCTGGTAATACTATCACTCGTTCAGTATAAATGAATATAGTCCTCACATTAACATATCTGTTCTTGATAAACCAATATAAAGTTCATGCAATGCATTTTTTGTTTGATTCAAGTGTTTTTTATAGATACTGATCAATCAAATGTTTATATAATTTAAATAAAGTTTGGTTCGAAATATGCAAAAAGTGTATTTGAACATAAAACATTTTTAATTCGCATGAGACAATTATATGCATTTAAATCGAATAATTGAAAGTTTTATTGTCTCGAATCAATCTTTGGTATTAATTTTCAAATAAGTTCATAACCGAACTTCTTATAATTCAAAATTGTGTATTCAACTATTTTCTTAATGTAATGACTCTCCATGGTCATATACACAGAAAAATAAGATTTGTAAATTCAATTCACCATCTGCGATCACCGAAAATTTGTTAAAATTGATCGAAATTATTTTGAATTTAAGGCACGGGGTTTGGAACCGGTCTAGTTATTTTAACTGTATACTTTTTTCACCACGAATCACCTAATATTTGTTCAATACAACTACATTTCGATTCAGACAATCAAATAGTTTTTGGCAATATACTATGCAGGTGGCAACCGATGTACCGATATATTTTGTTGAATTGAAATGTATATTGCGTTACGCTGAATAAAGGGTTTAGTAAAATCAAGTGGCCACGTTCGACCACAGATTAAACATTTTTCACACTTGATGTTTGTCAGATCAAATTGAATCTAAATAATATTAAGTAAATATTTTTTTTTAATTTAGCCGAAGTGCTTTGTTAAATGAAACCATATTTTATACTGATTTTACGGAAAATATTACGACTATGAGCATGGCACGACTTAAAATGATCAAACGCGTGAGTTGGACTGATCATGCCGTCCTATTTTGTATTTAACCAATATAAAATTGTATAAAGACCAGTGTTTTAAATTGACTAAAATATTTTGTTGATATCAAAACCAGATTTACCCACCTTTTGTTCACTCTGCACGTTTAGTGAACAGTGGATACTCAAGATTTGGTTGTTGTAACTAAATTTCAGGTGTGAAAACTTCTCGGTCCGGCCACAGTGCGGCGCAAAGCATTGAGGCCTTTTTCACATACACTGAGAAAAAAATTTTGTTGAAAATACCAAATACGTTTTGTTGCCTTAAAATTTTGTTGGTTTAAACATTACTCAGATGCGCTAAATAAGCTACAGTTATTTCAACTAAACGTGTCGGTTAAATCTTATTTATCTGTTCAACATTATGATTTTGTCAGAAAAACTACTACCATTTATTTGATTTTTTCTGATTTTTATTTGGTCTAACAAAATGTGCATTTGATTATGAAATATCAACTCAATTAAACGATTTTGTCATACTGAAGGGATATTGTATACGTTCAACTGAATGATTTAGGATGATCGAACAGAACGTATTGTTCAATCACGTAAATGTAATTATGAAATTCATTCGCTCAAGATAACAAAACATTTTGCTTAAGGACTGTTTTTCTTTGTTCCATCGACTAAAAGTTACTTCAATTTAATTAAGTCACTTGTTCATATTAAAAACGATTACTTTGTTTCTCTAAAAATAATTTATTTAAAGATACGCATTATTTTGCTTTGGTGATAACTATATTTCACGAAAATACAACAAAATATTTTGTTCACGTACTGGAAAAAGCAGTATTTAAATTATGAAAGTGAAAAGTTCAATCGAACGGTGTATACTTACAACAACAAAATGCTGCGTTGATAAGCGAACACATTTTTTCAAAATCAAGAATAGATTCAGTTAATTCGGTATGTTGTAATCACAATGGAACGAGACAATTTTCTTTTAATTACGAAACTGCTTTAAACAATTGGACATAAAATTTGAAGAAATAAGAATTCGATTAAGTTGAGTAAAACTCAATTATTTCAAAAGCTAAAATATAGTCAATCTAATTAAATATCTTTTTTTTCCAACTAAAGCCGATATTGAGTGAACCAAAAACCTTTTTTTAGTGAAAGATCTTCTTTTGTTGTATAATCTACATATATTGTTAATGTGAATGAATATGAGGTTGCTGCAACGACACATTCCTTCGTTGTAAAGAAATACGTAGCTTTTATAACATTATCCCTCGTTCATAATAAACGAATATGCATGATATCGATCAATCAAATATTGTTCGATTTGAATATAAAAACGCTTAATTTAAACAAAAGACATTTGTAATTCACATGAGGACAATATATACATTTAAATGTATTTTTTTTTCATTATGAATAAGTTTTTATTTTTGATTCTGATATATGTATACAAACTTCTTAAGGCGCTCTATCCATTGTCTGAGTGCGAGAGAGATAACTAGAAAGCAAATTCCCATTTTTCTCGGAGAAAAAGGAACACTATAAGCCAAAAATATGTATTCACCTGTTTTTTTAACGTAATGACTAACATAGTCATACACGTAAGAAAATCTAGTGTTTCTCACGGGACTGTAACCCGTGGTGTTAGGTACAAATGTTCGCTACCTAATTCTTCATCAGAATTGGTCGGAACGTCGTACCCTACTCGGCTCCCGCAATTTATGCCCATCCACAGACCGGCGTGTATGTGAGAAACTTGGTGCTCTGCGTCACGCGGTGGCCAGAACGAGAAGCTACTTTAACGTTGCCATCGTTGCTCCAAGCATTATTTTGTTCGTTTAGCAAAATTCTTATACGTTATAGGCATGCAAGGGTTTGACCTTGCCTTTGTACCATAAGCCACTGCGCCACTGAGTCGAGTATCACGTTTATTTCTTTTTCCTCCTAGAAAACTCCGAGTCTTATTAATTTCATAATGACACGTGTTAAAGAAAATTTTAGCCCCGACTCCAACATTATATTGTTAAATCAAAGGAACCGTTAGATAAAAGGAACAACAACATTTTCACAATCTACGTTTTACGAATGATTTTTTTCACTCTCATACGAAATCCTATGTTTTATCAATTATTTTATTTTGAAAGAAACTTTTCTTTGCAATAAAAAATATATTTTGTTCGATCAAGAAAATTAATAGAAAAAACAACAAAGTATGCTCTTGACGCATACCTTACATCTGAATTATCATCGATTCAAACGAAATATCAATTTTCACTAATTATACACGAAACTCCATCAAAATTAATTTACTTTCGATAACGCAGCGTTTTGTGCAATTGGAAACATGAATAGATGGAGATGGAGAAGAAACAAAACTATCTTGTCAGGTTAACAAACTAATTGGTGTTCGAAACGATAATTCAGTTGTTGCAAATCTACTCATTGAATTCTACCTTATTGGCTTATGGTACAAAGGCACAGTCAAACCCTTGCCTATAACGTATAAAAATTTTGCTAAACGAACAAAATAATGTTTAGAGCAACGATGGCAACGTTAAAGTAGCTTCGCATTCTGGCCACCGCGTGGCGCAGAACACCATTCATTTCTCGCATACGCGCCCGTCTGTGGATGGGCATAAATTGCGGGAGCCGAGTACACTAGACCGTTCCGACCGATTCTGTTGTAGAACTAGGTAGCGAACATTTGTACCATATACCACGGGTTACAGTCCCGTGAGAAATACTAGATTTTCTTACATCTATGACCCCATGGTCATTATGGTAAGAAATCAGATGAATACATATTTTTGAATGATAAGTGATTCGATAGAACATATTTGAGAATCGAAAAAAAAACATTTATTGATGACATGAATATTGTGAATTAAAAATGTCTTCCGTTTGATTTAAGCTTTCGTATTTTCAAATCAACAATATGCAATTGTTGAATATGTTAAAAAAATACTTCAATGAAACAAAAGAATATTGTATAAACTTTATATTGGCTCGTTACAATCGGATATGTCAATGGGAGAACTACATATTTATTTATAATGAACGAGGGATAGAGTTGTAAGAGCTACGTATTTGTTTTAAATAAACGAATGTGTCGTGTCACAGTAACTACATATTCGTTCACAACACGACTACATGTAAACTAAACAACAAAACAAGATCTTCCATTGAAATAGATTTCCGATTCACACAATATCGGATTTTGTCGGAGAAAAAGATATTTGGTTCGATCGACTATGTTTTAGCTTTTGAAATAACTGAATTTTACTCAACTTAACCAAATTTTTATTTCCTCAAATGTTTATATCCACTTGTTTAAAGCAGTTTCGTAATCAAAAGAAAATTGACTCGTTTGATTTTAATCACAACTGACATAATCAACTGAATCTAGTCTAGATTTAACAAAACGTATGCGCTTATTAACACACCATTGTGTTGAAATAAGTATACATCGTTGAATTGAACTTTTCATTTTGTTGATTCAAGTATTGTTTTATTTAGTACGTCAACAAAATATTCTGTTGTATTTTCATAATATATAGTTGAACGTATTCAAACGAAAAATTTTGTTAGGGTGAACAAACTTTAGCTATACCAACAAAATTTTTTTCTCAGTGTACAAAACGCACTCCGGACGGATATGAATAACAGAAACTAATGCGACTTTCGTATACTGATTGCTTCTGTCTAAGAAGTCGATATTGAATATTTTTACCTACCATAGGTGACAGGATCATGACAAATATTTAATTTGTCTACCCGATTATATGTTGGAAAATTTTGAATGTGCTATTTTGGTTCATTTGAGATTCAATTGCCTATTTGTGAATTAAAATGAAAATTTGATGTCGCAAATAAATTGTTTGAATAGACAAAAATTCTTATAAATATATATAGAATTCTTGTAAGCAGTAAGCCACGCACAAGTCGTTTCGACCAGATCCTATAACTAGATAGGTAGTATATTTGATACGGTAATTTTTTTTGGTGATGCATATATATTAGGGTATACCGAAAAAAATCGATATTTTTTTTTTCGGACTCCACAAGCAATTTTCTTTATATTGTGCCAAAAGACAAAGCTAGCCAAAAGGAAAGCTCGAAATAAAATTATTTGAGCCGCCGCACCGCATGCTTTGATTTCCCATAAGAATAACACGTAAAAACAAATCCTCTGGTGGATATTGTTTCACATCGCCTGAAAAAAAAATCTCACGAATATGCCGCTGACATATTTTTGTAGAGAATAAAATTCCCTACAAAAAAAGTCCTTAGAGCCAAATAGCTCAGATCAACCATTCAATAGTTATAACTGTTTGAAAACGAACCTATATACAAATTTGCATTCGATATAATCCAAGTTGAATTATTCATTTTACAAAAAAACTTTCGAGGAATATTCTGCAAGAAATTTTTTCTTCGATCAGATAATTCAACGGCATTATCCTGAAATGATCTCAGTTGTCTTTTTCTCTTTAAACATTTTTTAAAATTAGTGTATCGTGAATCAGTATCGAACATAAAAAATTAAATAAACTTTTAATAGTCACATCTGTTATATACTTCGTTTAAAACTCAATTTTGTTTCTTTTCCTCACATCACAATAATTTTGACTAGATTTTAGCAAAACTTGATAACAAAAAAACTTGGAATTATAAATTTTTCACTGCAAATCGGCAATGGCTGGTCATTCCCGTTCGTCGCGTAAAACTGAAACTCGTAATGTTTCGGTACGAGTTACAACGAACTACCGATAGGTGACAGTACAGCGCGCCTTTTACGTGACCTTTCAATGCTACGCACTACGCAACGAAATAGCAGCTTCACATAAACGTGTATGTGAAGGAATAAATGAGTAAACAAATAAGTTGATGAATAAATTTATTATTTTCGCGCTAAGGTAATTTATTTCTTATTATTCCAATTTTGGAAACTTTAGTTTGCCATCATTATAAAATCAAATCACAACGGTTCGGGTTTCAGTTGAAGATGAAAAAACATTCTAATTATATACAGTGAAAACAAAACTTTACTTCAACAAACAATAAAAACTATCATTTTCCCAAAATATGTCTTAAAATGCATGTAAGTATTGAACTAGTTATTTGAAAATAATGCCGTTGAATTATTTGATCGATGAAAAAATTCCTTGCAGAATATTCCTCGAAAGTTTTTTTGTAAAATGAATAATTCAACTTAGATTATATCGAATGCAAATTTGTATATAGGTTCGTTTTCAAACAGTTATAACTATTGAACGGTTGATCTGAGCTATTTGGCTCTAAGGACTTTTTCTGTAGAGAATTTTGTTCTCTACAAAAATATGTTAGCGGCATATCCATGAGATTTTTTTTCAAGCGATGTGAAACAATATCTACCAGAAGATTTTTTTTACGTGTTATTCTTATGGGAAATCAAAGCATGCGGTGCGCCGGCCCAAATAATTTTATTTCGAGCTTTCCTTTCGGCTAGCTTTGTCTTTTAGCATAATATAAAGAAAATTGCTTGTGGAGCCCGAAAAAAAAAATATCGTTTTTTTTTCGTTACACCCTAATATATATAGTAGATTTGAAATTCCTTGTGATTAGATAGATTTAAAAGGTTATTAACTCAAATCAATATATAGTTAGGTCAACTGTATCTGGATGCGAAAATATTTTTTTGACACATTCAAATTAATTCAATTCGTGAGTTAAAATAATGTCATATTTGTTTCGCCACCCGTTATCGTAATATTGACTTGGTTTAATTTAGTTCCTTTTGAATCTACGATTCCTTTTTTTCTGTGTACGTAAGAAAATGTATATAGTGTTTCTCATGGGACTATAAACCGTGGAAGATACAGATGTTCACTACCTAATTCTGGATCAGAATTGATTGGAACTTCACACGTCATGAATTGCTGAGCTCCCACAATTTATGACCGGCCACAGGCTGGTGTGTATGTGAGAAAACTTCCAACGCTCTGCGCCACGCAATGGCTGAAGCGAGAAGCTACTCAAAAGTTCTGGCAATTCGTCCAAACAATATTTAGTTTGACGAAGTACAAATAAACCGATGATTCAATTTATCGGTTTTTCAATAAACCGAATAATCGGGTGTTGATTGCGGATGCAATGTTTTCAGCAAGTAATCCGTACTTTCCCAACTAAACAATTGCTTAAAGGAATTACGAAAACGTTTAAATAGCTTCACGCTCCACCACCACGTGGCACAGAGCGCCAAGAGTTTTCTCACATATACACCGGCCTGCGGACGGACATAAATTGTAGGAGCCGAACAAGTCGTCGCGCTTTGACAATTCTGATCGAGAATTGGGTAGCAAAAATTTGTACCTCAGGTCAGAGGTCCGCGTGAAACACTGTATTTTCTTTTACGTATACGATCACGGAAGTCATCAATATTAAGAAAATAGTTAATTGTATATTTTCGCATTAGAAGACGTTTAGTTGTGTACTTATTGAAGAATACAAATTAAAAAAATGATTTAAAAGAATAAAACTATCGATTTGACTGCATATAACTTTTCGTATATTTGAACCAAATCATATTTAAATTAAATAAATATTTGATTGATCTATATCTAAAAAAATACTTGAATCAAACAAAACATATATTATGCGACCTTTATATTGGTTAATATCAAACGGATTATAATGTGAGAACTCTATATTCGTTTATAATGAACGCGGAATAGTGTTGTAAAGAGTAACGCACTTATTCACAATGAACAATTTTTTCGTCGGACCAACAAAAAATTAATTCACAATAATACTATGTATAAACTAAACAACAAAACAAGGTCTTCCAGTAAAATAGTTTTTCAGTTCAAATAATGTCGGTTTTAATCAGTGAAAAAATATATTTATTTCGATTGACTATCTCTTAGCTTTTGAAATAACTTAATTTTACTCAACTTAATAACTGAATTCTCATTTCGTCAAATTATATATCAAGTTGTTTAAAGCAGTTTCGTAATTAAAAGAAAATTGACTAGTTTAATTCAAATCATAACTTACCGACTGAACTAAATCAAGAATACTCGATTCACAAAAATATGTTTGCTTATCAACACACCATTGTGTTGTAGTAAGCGTACACCGTCAAACTTAACTCTCTACTTCGATGATTGAAATATTTCTTTATTTAGTACCCGAACTAACTGCTTTACTGTATTTTCGTAATATATAACAATCACTGAAACACAATAATGTGTAGTTTGCACTAAATTATTGTTCAAGGAACTAAGTAATAGCTGTTAATACGAACAAACGACTTATTTAAATTTGAATAACTTTTAGTCAATAAAACAAGGAAAAGCAGTACTTATACAAAACGTTTTGTTATTTTGAGCGAATGAATTCAATAATTACATCTATTTGATTGAACAATATTTTCTTCCAGATCATACTGAATCATTGACTCAAATATAGACAATATCTTTTTAATATGATGAAGTTATTTAATCAAGTCGATATTTCAAAATTAATCTGACATATTGTTATGTCGAATAAAAATCTGAAAAATACAAATATATGGTATAGGTTTTTCTGACAAAACCGTTACTTTGGACAGTTTTTAAAGATTTAACCAATAGAATTAGTTGAATTAACTATAGTATATTCAGCACAATTGAGCGAAAATTAAGGTAACGAAATTTCAGGGCAACTACTTAAACACATTTAGTACTTTCAACGATATTTTTTTCTCAGTCCAAGTGGATATTTAATATATCATAATCTATAGAAGAAATTTATTTTATTTTCAAAAATTATTTTCAGTAAAATCATTTAATTTATTTTCTCATATTTATAATCTTCTTTGTTTCTTCCAATTTTTCCATTTTTCCAATTCCAACTTTGGCATTTTGTGAATTCAATTTTTATAGCTCGAAAGATTATAGCTCTGAAGATAAAGAATAAGAAAGAAGTACAAATAAAGGGTATAAATGAAGATTAGCTTTCCTTACCTCATTTGGATGAACAGACACCACAATAATTATTAAAAATAAGGGGATTGGCCCTGTGTTAATGTTGACACAAAATTACCCATACATGTTTGTACATTCGTAGACATTGATATAGGAGACTTCGAAAATTGCGGTGTTCGGTATTTTCGGCCATTTTACCACTCAATTGAACTCAACGAATTATTCGTAATTCCGTGGAAATTTTAACGAAAGTACGGGATCAAATATTGAACTATTCGCAGTTAGAAACGAAAATAAAAGATGTGATGAAGAGACTTGATCGTGAATAAAGTTGTCAATGTCCGTGAATCTACGCCAATTACGAAAAATATATTTTCATTGATTCATAATATCGTTATTTCGTAAGTTTTTATTTTTTGGAGAAATCTTTTGCGTGGAGCAAATTTTTGGAGTAAAGGTTATTTAATTATGACAAAACCGAGAGTTTTCTATACTTTTTATTAGTATAATTATTCAGTGATTCAAAAAAGTAGTTATTGAAACATTAAAATGCAACGAAATCACGGATACGAAGAAATTGCATTCATTTTGTAGTTGTCGAGAATGACGTGAGAAAAAAATGTTTTCAAATTGGTAATTACGACTTAGATACATGAATTAACTTTTTTTATCACAAAAAATGTCTGTAAATAGCTTACATGTTATTTATTTACCTTAACATTCGTTTGTAACTATTTCGTGATAAACAACAAATGCAAACAATCATGCGATCAAATATAGGAAAAATTCTTTTTGTCATTTATTATTTTGAATATGAAAAATGGTGCTACATCTGCAATGATGCACAATCACCTGACCGATAAGCGAGTGATATGATCGTTTTACGATTATTTATTTTTCGCTAATGCAGTGCGAGACTTGGGTGCATAAATCAGTAGACGTGCAGAAATCGATGGCGACAGTATTTATTTTTTCATTTTGCAACAATTTCTCGTCTGTCATCGGTTCTTTATGTGCTCAACCAAAATATCCTCGAATAGAGTGAACTTACGTGACGATTTCTATGGTGAAAGAAAATCTTACAACACGTCTTTTCCGCTACATCTTATGGGACAAAATACTGATGACGGTGAGTCACGTATCTCACGTTCAAATTTGTGGTTTACGTGATCACGTTGACACCCTTTTGATAGAAACGTGTGTATGTCTACTTTAGTAGTTTCAAACGAAACATCTCACTGTAAATAATCTCATATAATAGAGTAGATTTTGATCGTAATAAGTGCAGTTAAAAAAGAAAGAAATCAATAACTGCACATCAATACTGACACCGTAAAAGAACAATGTTTAGAGCAATGATTAAAAAGCAACAGTTAACATTCATAATTTACAACTAAAAATGTCGTATCAATATTTTCGACAATTTTACATATAGTTTGATGGAAAATTTGTGAGGGAATCGTTTCTTCGATAAGTGACGGTTACATTTTAATCATTAACGATATGCTGTTATGGATTCCTCTCTGAATATATTTTTTTTAATTTAACGCCTATTCACGTAAATAGTAAATTTGAAAATGCTGAATATTTCAGGATATTTATTTACTCGTAAGGAAAAATAATAGTGATAAAAATCTTAAACAACAGTAATAAAAATAATAAAATCGTTGAAAGTTCACCTGTCATAAGCAGTCCGCGAAAAAAAATTGACCACCGGTTGACCGGTTCAGTGCAGGTTTACTGAGCATATACGCTGAGTTATCAAAATTGATTTATTTTCACCTCCCTTCACGAAACGTACGAGCCCATGGGACTCGAT
Source organism: Rhimphoctona megacephalus (assembly GCA_963989365.1). Classification (NCBI taxonomy): domain Eukaryota; kingdom Metazoa; phylum Arthropoda; class Insecta; order Hymenoptera; family Ichneumonidae; genus Rhimphoctona; species Rhimphoctona megacephalus. The sequence continues at coordinate 8,710,918 of OZ022416.1, forward strand.
ACAGAATTTTTTTTCTGTGTAACGTCAGTGCTGCCCTGGAGGGATGAAATATTGTTTTTTTTTGGTTTTCGTTTATTTATTATGACGAACACGGAACTGTATTTGCAACGAAATGTCAGTGGGTTTAATTTACCAGTATACTTTTATTTCCCATCCGGTAATCGGATTATTTTATATATAGAATAATATTTATGTTTTTTTAGAGAGAATGCCTTTTTCTCATATTTCAAGCGAGAAAAAAGTTTTTTATACAACTCGACGTTTTAGGAAGAATTAAAAATACAGATCAATAAAAAACATAAGACGTCGAGGAAATGTGATCCATTTGTTCGAGCTGAAAATATAAATTCAAATTTATTTGTGCACAGCATATATTATTCGAATAGTTTTTTAAAAGACTATAACAGTAGCGTTATCTTAATTCTTCAAACAATTAAACATCGTATTCTTACAATATTAACGGAATATTCTGTTTGTACGGTAAAGTACAACGCAACTTCAAACCCCCCCCCCCCCCCTATTTCTGGTATCGCTTCCGGCTCAAAAATCCAAAAGAAAAGGACGAAAATAATTTTATCATTTTTTGTACTTTTGGAGTCGATTTATAATAAAGAATTTCCATTTTTTAATTATGTGGATGAGAGTGGGTTAAATGAGGTGACAGGTATACTATTATATCGTACTAAATTTGTATATACCGTTGATTGAAGCAGATGGAAAACAGTCTAAATGCTAGAGACTTTGAGATTTTTGAATTTCTGTCAGCAGCGATAAAGACGTAACTTTTTGACCGATAATAGAGAATGTAGACAAAATGAGGAGAATAGAGGATGGAGATAAACGAAGAGAAGGTATGAAACTAAAGCTGTTGCAGGTGACTGCATCGCTCGGGAGGGTCGAGGCAAAAGAATTGAAAAGCTCAGATATTACATTGACCGTGGTAGAAGAGCGTAGCAGACGGTGGGGTTTCCAAGCTTACCGCCAGCATCCACCGTTAACGATAATGATAATAGGAGGCTCACAAAAGCATTGTGTCCCCAATTCCGTGTGCGAAGAGAAATAGTGAGAGAAAAATGGAAGAAAGTGAGAAAAAGGCAGAAAAAGGAAGGAAGAGTGAGAAAGGATTTAAAAAAATGAAGAGAGAAAAAACCAAACGAGGAGGAAAATGTATATAATAGAAAGGGTAAAAAAAAAGAAAGCCGAAATCTTCGGCCTCGTTGATGCGTCCCACTTTTCCGAAAGAAGGATAAAGTTTAAATTGTCGAGCGCACCAGGTGGTGCGAGAAAACTCGTAAGTGTTGGGCTTCTGGGTTTCTCCTTTACAGTTACGCTGCGAGAAGATTTCTTCCCAAACCATGCGTTGGCAAACTCTTTCCATTCAATTTTTATACTGACAAAAAAATGTATCATATATATTAGACTGGGCCAAAAAAAATGACTATTTTTTTTTTTGAAATGGCTATCGAGAATATCATTCAGGATGACAAAAAAAGAATTTCCTGAAAGTTTGAGCCCGTAATAAAATTTTTTAGAGGTCTATCATCGCTATTTTTTATTTTTACTCATGATCGGATGTTTGACGTCAGAACTGCCAAAACATTAGAGTGAAAGAATTTCAATTATACTTATTTCTATATAAAATCGAATTCCCTACAAAAAAGGTCTGATTGAAAATTTTCGCCAGACAAGCGGTTTCCGAGTAATTGAGCTTAATAAATCGGTATGTTTTTTCCATTTAACCTTTTTACTTTGGGATTTTGTAACTAACGAATCAATGAGTTTCCAAAATAGGTAATGACGGATTCTTAAAGGAAATTTTATTTCCTACAAAAAAGGTCTCTTAATATTTTAGCCTTAATTTACTCCTTCAAAAGTTATTCACGATTAAAATCGAAGAAAAAATGGAAATCTCAAGTTTTTCGTTCTTAACTCCATTTTTTTCACTTAACGGAACAAATTGACTTTTTCGATCATAATTAATCATTATTCGTAATAAATCTCTCAATGTTTATCATTGTTCTAAGAATTTTATTACAAAAATATATAAATTTCACAATAAATTTAAATTTCTTCTTGCTTTTCTGATCATTTCCCAACAATAACATAGTTCTACTGTCTCAAAATAATTTTTAAGTAAATAATTATTCAGTTTCTCTATTAAAAACGATTTATTCATAATATTTTATACATTTATATGGATGAAAAACCAGATTATGGCTACTTAATTAATAATAACAATTATAATTCATATTTCATAATAAATCTATAGGATTTTATAGTTTAACAATCATAATCAACTACTAATAATAACATCTCATTATATTAAGGTGTTTTTATTGCAGTTCGGGTACTTTTTTCGATTCTCACTAATGACTAGTAGTAAGTACTGAAGTTGCTCTTCGTTTTTCGTTTTATTTATCTATGCGAATTCGTGTATATTAGTAAATATAATAATTCACAAATGTATAAAATATAAGAGATAAATAATTTTCAACAGTAAAACTAAATAATTGTTCACTCAAAAATTATTTTGAGACAGTAGAACTATGTTATCGTTGAGAAATGATTAGAAAAGCAAAAATAAATTTAAATTTATTGTGAAATTTATATATTTTTGTAATAAAATTCTAGGAACGATGATAAACATTCAGAGATTTATTACGAATAATGATTAATTATGATAGAAAAAGTCAATTTGTTGCGTTAAGTGAAAAGAATGGAATTAAGAGCGAAAAACTTGAGATTTTCATTTTTTCTTCGATTTTAATCGTGAATAACTTTTGAAGGAGTAAATTTAAGCTAAAATATTAAGAGACCTTTTTTGTAGGAAACAAAATTTCCTTTAAGAATCCGTTATTACCTTTTTTTGGAAATTCATTGATTCGTTAGTTACAAAATCCCAAAGTAAAAAGGTCAAATCGAAAAAACATACCGATTTATTAAGCTCAATTACTCGGAAACCGCTTGTCTGGCGAAAATTTTCAATCAGAACTTTTTTGTAGGGAATTCGATTTTATATAGAAATAAGCATAATTGAAATTCTTTCACTCTAATGTTTTGGCAGTTCTGACTTCAAACATCCGATCATGAATAAAAATAAAAAATAGCGATGATAGACCTCTAAAAAATTTTATTACGGGCTCAAACTTTCAGGAAATTCTTTTTTTGTCATCCTGAATGATATTCTCGATAGCCATTTCAAAAAAAAAAATAGTCATTTTTTTTGGCCCAGTCTATTATATATATATATATACATATACATGTATTGCCATGAACGTAATCCCTTTGTTCCTCACCTTTTATATACATAGAGCATGCTATAAATTGGCTTTCTGCTATTTTTTCCATTCCATCACAAAGTTACCGATAAAAAGAAGAATTTCATTAATTCGTCCCTTGAACGTGAATTATCACGAATGATAAAATTGGATATGCAATTATTCGCATTTGTGCAATCGCCAAGGGCTCGGCCTTCGCTTGCAAACTTATAACTCGCCTCAAATATTTGACGTGATATTATAGCAAAGTCCACGGAAAATAATGCGATATGAAAGTTTCTCTCAAATTTCAGAAAATTCACGCTGGTATTGATTATTATGTCATTGCATTTCAAGAGAAAAATACGTTGTTATTATCGAGAAGCTAAGAGAATAATTGAAAAGTCAAGTTGTCGTTTTTTGTTGAAGCATCAACGTTCGAAAAGCTCGAAAGCGTCGTAATATGAACGGAGTGAAATGTTCAGCAATGTGGAAGAGTTTCAATTCACACAACTTCGTTGTTGTTGATGTTCTCAATATTATCATTGTTTTACAGCCATTCACAATAATATTGTTAATCATTTTCATAAATTATTGGAAATGTAAATCACAATGTAACTTAATATTGTTACTTAATAGTACTTATTTAAGATATTCATAATCACTAAAATTGATTTATTAACCCTTTGAAGCATAGTGACATACTGGTATGTCACCTACTTCCACTCTGTTTTTCTTCAATAAAAATTTTTCTTAGCGCACAACGACGAATGTAAATGTATATTTAGGATGTTAGGAGATCAATTGTTACCACAATATAACTGTTAAGGGTTTATGTTTCACTTAGTGGATGTTAATAATAACTACAGTACAAAAAAACACGTTTTTTAGATAATAAATGTAATTGTAGGTAATCCGGCAGGTAAACAATAAACAGGAAATGAATTCAGAGATGTTTTTTGGGTCGCTGATTACGAATTCGAGCTCAAAATCCAGAAATTCAAAATGGTGGATCCAATATGGCGGACCAAAATGCTCAAAGTAGTTTGATGAAGATGAAACTCGGTATTCGGGGGTTTATGGCGTCGCTGAATACGAATCTGAGCTCAAAGTCCAGAAATTCAAAATGACGGATCCAATATGGCAAACAAAACCGGAGATTTTACTGGAATTACTAGAACATCGGAGTTGCTCAATATGTTGATTCTGCTACACTGAATTTCTAATAAAACTACGCTTTTAGCATTACTCGGAGCTAACGGCGAGGACGTAGCGAGTTTCTAGCTACATATTTTTTTTATATTTTTTTTACGTTTTTATTTTTTTTACTTTTTTGTTTCTTTTTTACTTTTTTATTTTTTATATTTTTTATTACATAATTATAAGCTCCGTAGCTTATTATAAAGCTTATTATAAAATTATAAGCTCAGAGTAGTATCAGTGACTAAGCCAGTTTTTGTGTTTCATTATCCTATATTGGAACTGCCATTTTTATTGTTCAATTTTGAACTGAGATTCGTATTCAATGACTCAAAAAACCCCTGCATACGGAGTTTCATCTTCATCAAGCTACTTTGAGCATTTTGGTCCGCCATATTGGAACCGCCATTTTGAATTTCTGGATTTTGAGCTCGGATTCGTAATCGGCGACCCAAAAAACCCCCGGACCTCAAATTTGAAGTAGATCTTATGTCAGGAAAAACCTATGCTTCGCAGTTATGGTCCGCCATATTGGATCCGCCATCTTGAGTTTTCAAATTTTGAGTGCAGATTTGTAATCAGCGACCCCAAAAACCCCCGAGTACCAACTTTCGCTTTCATCAAACGATTTTTGCATTTATGGTCCGCCATAATGGATCCGTCATCTTGAATTTCCAAATTTTAAGTGCAGATTTGTAATCAGCGACCCCAAAAACCCCCGAGTACCAACTTTCGCTTTCATGGAACGATTTTTGCATTTATAGTTCGCCATATTGGGTCCGCCATCTTGAATTTCCAAATTTTCAGTGCAGATTTGTAATCAGCGACCTCGAAAATCCCCGAGTACCAACTTTTGCTTTCATCAAATGATTTTCGCAGTTATGGTCCGCCATATTGGATCCGCCATCATGAATTTCCAAATTTTGAGTACAGATTTGTAATCAGCGACCCCGAAAACCCCCGAGTACCAACTTTCGCTTTCATCAAACGATTTTTGCATTTATGGTCGGCCATATTGGATCCGCCATCTTGAATTTCCAAATTTTGAGTGCATATTTGTAATCAGCGACCCCGAAAATCCCCGAGTACCAACTTTCGCTTTCATCAAACGATTTTCGCAGTTATGGTCCGCCATATTGGATCCGCCATCTTGAATTTCCAAATTTTGAGTGCAGATTTGTAATCAGCGACCCCGAAAACCCCCGAGTACAAAGTTTTGAGCTAATTGCACGTAAGGAAAAATGTGTGCTTCAAAGGGTTAAAATATAAATCTAAAAAAAAAATTTCGCAACCTTTCGGGATCGACTAACGAAAGTAAGGATAATGTTATAAATATATTAATCCAATAAAAACGAATCTTCGTGCTCGTCTTTGCCGGATTCGAACTCCGAGGTAAAAGAAAGTTATATCAAGACTTCAATTATAATTGGAGTGATAAGAATTTCAAAAGAAAATGTAATTCAAAATAATTGGAGTAATCAGCGGTGAAAGCATTCCATAATGGGGACAAATCGCAAAGGGGGACAACCCCGAAATTCCCCTAGTGGTAAATATATCATGATCAAAGAACCAAGGATAATGTGCGGACGAATATTAATGTGGAAATATATGAGATGTATGATATATGGAATTACTGACATTATTTTGGGATAGGAAAAAATAACATCATGAAAATTTTCGTTCGTTCATGTGTTAAATATGGAAATGTATAATTTGTAAATTATTATATATGGGATGGAAATATTATCATACATGCATGATAATAACACCGGTCGATGCATTCCGTGCACTGCGAATTACGATCGCACACACTGAGTTATTCATCATTCAGTGATTCTAGCGCTCCGAGCTGGAATCTCCCTCATGCTAAATTGAAGGTGTACTAGAGAAACAGCTAAACCCAAAAGTGTCAAATTTCGCACAACTATTCTTACAAGCTTCCCAAAAAATGGTTTAATTCTATTTTGTATACAATATCCTGTAGTAATTGATGAGATTCGTCATTAAATTAATTACCGCAAAGGGTCTTTCTTAGTTTTTTCCATCTTTCACAAAAAGCTAAAAAAACAAACGTTAAATGGTGGTATCTCAAGCGAAAAATTGCATCCGAGGATCAACAGCCATATCTGCTTAATCTACAAACATCGTTTCCCTGCTATCACATAAGATTTTAATGAAGATTTTGTAAAACGTCAACTCTATGAATTTTAAATGAGCTCAAAACAGATATGATAGACTTTAACTATTATTTGATGCATATTTAATGTAAACATGATTTTAAGTACGATGATTTTCTTAGAAATAAGTGCAAAAATAGACAAATTACAGAATTGTAACTCAATTATAACATTAATTGAACAATTACCTTTGATTAGAATGGATGTTTGTGCTGGTTGTACTTGTTCAGTAGCAAAGTAAATAGTTGAATATACAGAGTTAATATATGATATGTTTGCGTCACAGAAATACGAATGCCGAGCTTTGATGGAAATTCATATGGGAATTGAAAATTCGACATGATCAAAATCATTGACAGGTCCTCGGAATAGCGAGAGAAATTTCTCTCGCCATCCTCGACTAAATCACTATATCTGAAAATAACAATGAAAAATTCATTTACGTTTATTGTTAATTTTCTTTTTTCTATTCGCATATATGAGAAAGCGCAAATTATACACCACATATATACACGATCTGGTGGGCTATGCAGACTGGCAATTGAACGTGTACGTGTTCTTGCATACGAAAGTGGTTGATGCCCAGCAGCGGAGATAATACGATAAATACACTCCGATCGATCGATCTTTGTATTCTATACGTGTATATATGTGTATAGTTCACGTGTCATCGTATTGAGAATCTGAGCGAAAGATCTCTACCTCTCTTTCGATCAGACAATGTATCTCGTCGGAGGTCACGAATTTTCAATCTTTTCTTCCTTCCCTCTTTTTTTTATCTTCTTCTGCCTGTCAAATTCTTCTCTCTCTCTCTCTCTCTCTCTCTCTCTCTCCCCCCCCCCCTCCTCCCCCCCTCTCTCTCTCCCCTCCTCCCCCCCCCCCCCTCTCTCTCTCTCTCTCTCTCTCTCTCTCTCTCTTTCGTTTTAATTAAAGGTACAAATTAACTGTGTTAAAAAAAATGAAAAAATGTTTAATCGTATCACCACAATATCGGAACCATTAACAACATATATGTTGTCGATGGTTACGTTTTTTGCTTTGAACCTCGTGAATTGTGGCATAAAGAAGAGATTCAAATTTTTAACAAGAAATCCAAGGTTTTTTGATTTTATAATATTCACATGTGAAATATATTTTTGAAATTAATTTACTGTATTTGGTTTTCACAACCATTGGATGGCTCGAAAGATTTATAGAGGGACAACTCGACGTAAAATCCTTCGATACACGGAGAAAATAAATTTGTTGAATCAACAAATCCTGTGGTCACAGAGGCGAACAAAACATTCAATTCACGATACAAAATAATCCAGTTATTTCAAATTACAAAAAAGAGTCAATCGAACTAAATATTTTGTATCCCTGACTGAAACTGACATTGTTTCTGACTGAATATTTATTTAAATCAAATAATTATCCATTCAAGTCAAATAATTATTTATTTGAATCAAATAAACAACGAATGTTTATTTGAAACAAATTGATATAAAATTTTTTGTTTGATATCCAAATATTTATGTTTGAACCACTTACGATGGAAAATGTGTATTCTACTAATTTCTCATCAATCATGATGAGAAATCATTTGACCATGTGAGTCATTAGCAGTTATAAACGTTCGTTACCTAATTCTGGATCAGAATCGGTTGGAACGTCTCATCTTCTTCGACTTCCGAAATTTATGTCCGTCCAGAGGCCACAGTGTATGCGAGAAGAACCTCGGCGCTCTGGGCCACGCGGTGGCCGGACCGAGAAGCTGTTCGAACGTTCTTTAACGCGGTCGTCTCGTGTGAAGGCTGTTTTTTTAATGCTTTTTTGGGGAATATTTTTTTGACAAACCATTAAAATAAAATAATTTATAAATTGTGTATCATTTTTATTAACATTTAAACAAACTTTGTGAATTTTTTGAAGTCAATATATTGAATATAATTGGAGATACTACACCGCCCAACAAGAACACATATAAAAAAAGAGGTACTCCACTGCTGCCATGATTCCGGCCGTTCTGCTTATCTGAAATCAAAAAACCAAACGCCATTCCATTTGGGAGACTTGAGGCTCTACATGAAACTAAAATAAAGTCAGAATTCCAAAAAATAATTTTCTTTTTACGCTTTAGAAAAAAAATTCAATTTTTCGCACTTTTTTTTGGGGTCTATTTAGCTGGTAAAAAGAAAACTAACGAAGCAATCTTAATTATTTTAGTTCAACTTGTAGTTATATATGTACTAAAGATGCTGTATAAATTTAAGCAGAATCAATTAACTAGTTTTTGAGATTCATGGCAGCAGTTTGAAAAAATCGTGTTTTGAGAAAAACGCATTTGAAAGTTATTGTATATAATCGCGCACTCTGTATACCTGCTCCGGTTTACGGCTGTAACTTTTCAACGGCTTCGAATTTCGAAAAATCCTTTTACTCACGTCTTCTACATATGTTTTAGATGTGATTTATGAAAAAAATCGATTTTTTTGACCTGACACACTAGACGACCGCCTTAATTCTTTCGATAACCCATTTAATTACGATGTTTTAACGTGTTCACACAACAAAACTTAGTTTGTTGAAACAGTTTAGTATCATCAACCAATTATTCTGTCCATGAGACCATATGATTCAGTTCACACAACTAAAAATTTAGTTGAACGGGACTTACGCATTTTTTTTTTAAGTCTGTTGACTCAATCATATATGTAGTCAACGAAAATCCAGATTTGGTTGTTTCGACAGCTTTATTTAGTTAAGTCAATGTCGTAGCGTATTGACGCAACTAAACGGATGCGACCAAACGATTTGATTATTTCAACCACTTAATTTGTTGGTTGAGCTACATATGCGCTTACCATGACATTATTGTTGTTGAATCAACAAAATCGTAGCGAACAAAATGAAATTTGTTGATTCAACAAATTTCTATTCTCAGTGTACCGATATAGAGAAAGTTTTTTATCATAGCAAATAGAAAGTTGAAGAATTTTGGAAAGTTTTTCGTGAGCATACGATTTCTCGAGACGGACATTTCTATCGTTTCCTAAACTTCGTAGGAACTTCTTTCCGAAACGGATATAAAGCAATTTTTCATCTTCGTGCGAAGGGCTATGTTGGTTACATTCGCACTGACAATATTTTTTTAAACGAGCTTACATCACGATACACATAAGTCGTAAATAGGACGTTCGCGATAGTGGTGAAAAATAAATACAGGAAGTACGATGCGATAACGTCTAAGAGAAGAGTATGTAGTTTCATAAGATGAGAACGAAGGAGGATAAAAAGGATGACGATCGAACCGAGAAGATAGTATGGAGGTAAGGACGGGTGATATAAGGGAGGGACGAGAGGTTCGCGCGCAACTGATGCTGCAGCTAAAATACGTTAACACACCGCTGGCTTACACCACACACGAGAGCCCAGAAACCGGATCCAGCACACGTGAGCCTTTTCATAATACCCTCCATGAGTGTGTGGCCATTTCCACGCGTTTTCCCTCTTCACGCTCTCCTCTCTCTCTCTCTCTCTCTCTCTCTCTCTCTCTCTCTCCTCTGTTTTTTTTATTTATCTGTCTCTCTCTTTTGTATCAGACAAGAGAGAAAATAGAGAGCTCTTCTCACTTTTTGATCTATTATCTATGCCTCGCTCTTCCCAGCTTTTTTTTATAGATGACCCTCTTTTCTCTTTCCTCTGTTTTCTTTTCATTTATCTGCCTCTTCCTTTAGAATCAGAGAAGAGAGAAAATATAGATCTCTTCTCACTTTTTGATATATTATGTTTAATTTTCACCATCCTCAAGAAAAAATGTCCTTGAGGAAAAAAAAGTTTTTCCTCAAGAAAAAATGTATGTCACTTTTGAATCTGTATATATGAACGGTGAGGAAAGACAGCTGATTCAATAGCATGAGTGTGATTGAAGGACATTTCGGGAATGTTCTCGATCAAGACAAGTGAGACGTTCGGTCTAAAAACAGTGTGATTGAATGCTGTAGGAAGTGTTGTTTATTAACTTATTAAACATTTCGTTTGTTGAAAAATATATGCAGTCAAGTCCATTACATGGCTTGTTCTTTCTAAAAGCAGGACACTTCGATCCTGCTAATAAAAGTAGGTGAACTTTTAGTGAACTTTCGTGAAGTTCGTATCGATACTTATAATACTTTTTATTGAGCGATAAGTTTATTAATGGAAAGAATAACTTGACGATGAAAGGAGATATTAAACTTGCTTTTTTCTTACCCAAACTTAGCTAAAAGAAACATTGTAGAAATACAGACGAGTATGAAAATCTAATACGGATTGCATCTCTGCACAGAATGAAAAAAAGAATTAGAAAAATCGGTTATCTATGTCTCCAATAAGTGCTCGTAATGAGGAAACTCCCAACAAAAACAATTGTTTGCATTTAGTGACCAAAATATAAGACAAATAGGATTCGTAAAATATGAAAGCGCGTATCCCTCACAGAACCGAACATTCAATGAATGTGACATGGATGTTTTCTGGCTTTATGCACGTACAAAATACGTCCATTGGATGTTTGGTTCCGTGAGGGATGTGATCCAAATTAATGCCTCCTGCAATGACAATCAGAGAAAGCTTAGACGACGATAAAAATGGGGGTTAAGAGCCGGATGGATTTTTCATGGAATACGAAAAACACTGGACTCTGAAACCAAATCGTTGCAGTCGAAGTGAAATATCTCATTTGCATAAAAAATAAATGGGAAATAGAACAACGAGTGTAACTTCGAACAGTGACACTGGAACAACCCTAAACACGGACTAAATATTTAAACATATATATAGTTATGTTATACTCGTTACGAGACCAATACGAGGAGAAATAACCGGCAGCACCGTAGTCTTCAGCCTCCCTCCCTGGACCGGTGCAAGCTCCTCAAGAGATGAAAAGAGAGAGAGAGAGAGAGAACGAGAGAGTAGAGCGTTTGTGTCCCGGGAAAACGGCGCAAGCGCGGGATAAGGGTGGAAAAGCGAGCGGGCAGCTCACTACGCCCGGGAACGTTACGGGTTGTGGGACGCCGGAACGGAATCTGTCTGTCGAGAGGATCATCAAAAAAACAAAACAGAAAAACAACGTTATCAATATATACCCTATAAACATCGGTAGATCAATTCGTTTAACAATAATATAAATAAATTAAATAACAATAATAATAATCACTGAACAGATCTTAACCGTGGATTATCATTGAATAAAAAAAAGCAGGAGATAGAGCGATAATTAAATTAAGCTCGTTAATCCGAGACACCTCGTCACGTATGTGTATGTATGTACACAAAAACATGTGTATTGATCTTAAATTATTTTATCAGAGTGTGTTGTGCTCGATTTTTTTTATTTGTACTCTCTCTCTCTCTCTCTCTCTCTCTCTCTCTCTCTCTCTCTCTCTCTCTCTCTCTCTCTCTCTCTCTCTCTTTCTCTCTCTCTCTCTTTCTCTGTAATTATCTTTTCCTCTGTTCCTTTTCCTCCGTCTTGTCAACGTTAGACATTCCTGTTAATGCAGTAGAATATAGATTTATGAATGTTTTCAATACTAGCATAATTGATGACTAATTAGATATATTTCCGAAATCCTGAGGAATCCCAAGAGAGAAATAGAGAAAGAGAGAGAGAGAGAGAGAGAGAGAGAGAGAGAGAGAGAGAAAGAGTGAGATTACAAGGAAGTAAAAGATTCGGACGTCGCGTGTCGTGTGCTCGTAGTATTATATACAGAACCACACCGCGAGTGTCAAGGGTGTTTACCGGAAACGTGGTGCGCGCGACTGATAAGACTGCGAGAATCCATTCAGTACGGTGTGCTTCGTACGTCCACACCCGACGACCACATTTGTGTTGATTGTTATTTTTTATTGCCAATTTTTCGCTCTATTTTTATTCTCGATTTTTCATCGTGTTTTCTCTCATTCGACTATTTATCCTTAATTTTTCGGAGTCTTTTTAAGCCGGCACTGGCTTATGTGCCCGCGCGCTATCGACCACGCCGTGGCGGGTCCAGCAAACACGCCAATGATACGGCACTGATGCTGCCACGATTTTTCTCTCTTCATTTGTGAGAGAAAAAACATTGAGAAAAAAACATTTATTCGAAATAACAAATTTACCTCATTAGCCGTGCTCTTGACTCGTCGTTCTGTGATAGAAATCTTAATAATTAAATAATTCTTATAAAAAATTATTAATGTTATTCTTATAATTCTTATAATAATTGGATATAAATGATACAGGTGGATCCCGAGTGCTTGAACTGTACTCGAGACAACCGTCGTGAGAGATGCAGAAAATTCGTTTAAAGTGCTAAATATTTACAGGGGATATTGATACCCCTGTGTATGTGTAAATTTGTACATGTATAAATCATACATACGTCTATTCCTGTTGAACTAAAAAAAATTGTCGTCATCTCTCCCGAAGGAGTATAAATTTTTGGCAAGAACTGTCATTTGCAAATTTGTGAATTAAACCCAGAGACCGAACGGACTTTTAACGAAATCAGTGAAATTAATTCATCTGTTTTTAATTGAATAAAGACGTTTTGAACAAATTGTTCGAGATATAATAATACCGAGAGGGCAGAGGAAAACGCTGCATTTACTGGTGTCATCATGAGCGAGGGATCTGCTAAGTTTCAGAGCAAAAGCGGTACGCAAAGATTTTTCATTCTCCTAGAGGCATACTAAATATAAGTAATTTTCTTAATTTCGTTAGTTAACGAAACTATTGTGAAATTTAGAAAGAAATACTCGAATCAGGTTTATTACAATATTAAACAATTTCGACTTTGTTATTAACCCTTAAAGTATTTCCTTCGAATTAATACAAATAATTTATTTACACTGTATGCTTGACAAAAATTGTTGTTTTTTTCTCGTTTTGGGTATAACAGTATCATTTCCATCTAAATGAAAAGTGCATTAATCCGAAAATAAATAAATAAGTAAAACGAACAGTTAAATTTATGATTCAATAAAGATTGAACGGTCTTTCCGTTTTATCTTTCATCTCATCTTCAAATTCTTTGTGTAGCACATAAAAATGAGAATTGACGTTTATTCTTATAAAATTAATATTAAAAAATCTTCTATCAGTGATTTAATAAATAAAAAAACGAAAATATTAAGCAATTCGATTTTTTCTCAACATTTATATACACTTTTAATAATTGGAAAATTTGGCAATTTACCTACTAGTAGAAGAGATAAAAACGGTGACTCTTTTTCTTCTCATTTTCGTTTCAATCCCGAAATAAATGGAAGAACGAGTTAAATTTAAAAAATGTATTTTCCGGGGTATGTATACTTAGACATCCGTCCCACTTTCTTATTCATCTCTCCTTTACATTATTTATGGCGAGGAAACTGGCTTATGAAGTGAACTATGTAGTAGAAGTATAAACTCTCTTTTCTTCGCGACGTTATCTGTACAGCGTGCATTTCTATATAGATAGAAATTGCTATAAGTATAGTGGGAGGGTCGGCAGTAGGTAGTCTGGGTGGTCTGCTCACGCTCGGAGCGAGAACTGACCCCTCTAAGTTTTGTGCCCCTTAGTCACAGTATATGACGACTCTCTTCATCATGGATCCGTATATATATATGGGCATACCTAGCATTTACGAACGCACCTACAATCTTGTCTGACTCTACTACCGTTACTACTACTGCTTGTGCTCTTGGGCGAGTCCTCTGTAGCCGATGCTTGGTGCTCTTGTGCGCCAGTAGATATCCTCAGGGTATTGTCAGACGCCCTGCAAACGCTACTGGGTCATTCCTGTAGACTCTCTCTCTCTCTCTCTCTCTCTCTCTCTCTCTCTCTCTCTCTCTCTCTCTCTCTCTCTCTCTCTCTCTCTTCTCAAAGGTGTTTTGTCTCCCAATCTCCCTTATTTCAACCCTTTGTGCTCTGGACAGACTTCGAACTAAATATTCAGCGGAATTAATGACTGACATTATTTATTCTTTTTATTATCGACGGTACTGATCATTATTGAACTTAAACTTAATTATTATTAATGTCAATTTTATTACGAATATTGCATGTTTCGCGTACTGCGGCTCTTGAAATTATTAACTAATATTCACAAAATCACAAAATTAAGTTGCGAAGTACAAGGAAAATATAAACTTGCCCGATATATTGTTTTTAGATCTTTCACGAACCTTCTTTCGTGAGTGATATTTTCAATTAGCTCATATATAAAACGATAAAATAATGATGAAAATCTGACCGAATTTCGTGTGCGTGCTTAATTAAAATAAAAATAAAAATATATCTTCAGATCATTACAATAAATGCAATTCGTACCTAAAAAATATTGAAATAATTATGTTGTTTTAACGAACCCAGAAATTTTCCTACAATTAATTTACAGTGTAGGAATGTCGTAATATTCGACTGCCCACGCCTCATAAGGTACTTTTGTTTTTACTTCGTTTCAAATTTTGCTCACTGCCATATACTCAGCTGTAATATACGTTTTGCGAAATGAAGATGAATTCGCTTTAGTAAAGAGACGAGACTGAAACATCGTAAATTATATTTCATGCTGCCGAGAATTGTTTTTTTTTTTAATGTTATTAATCATCTGAGTTTCATTTTTTTTTATATAGTGTTAAACAGTAAATTTTAATAAGTTATTGGTTTATCATTGATCGCCATTAATTGACGAAAGCGAAACTGCCTCCGCGTGTGCTAAGAGTGAACAGCAGAGAGGCTGTAATATCGTGTGTATTATTGAGGGTGGAGTCTCGGTAATTGCTGGGTTATAATAACCGACCTGGAAGAGGGCAGAGCGGAATACAAGGAGAGAGAGAGAGAGAGAGAGAGAGAGAGAGAGAGAGAGAGAGAGAGCTTTCATCTTAGTACTTGAAAGCGAGCCTTTGGGAAAGCTTCAGAGAAATTCTCTTCTGGTAACACACGAGTGCCCTGATGTTAATATCAACCGCTTGCTCCCTAAATTTACAGTGTTTATATAAAGGTGGGACTAAAAGTGCCTCGTTGAATCTGACGTCGAGCGACTTTTCAGTATCGTATTTCTCACTCAATACAAAGTTGGTGAGACAAATCGTTGAACGAAATAAAGGAAAGATAAGTACTATTTCTTTTTCATCGTTTTGAGCGTTAAACAGATTTTTTTAGATTTTAATAACGTAGAATAACAAACGTTTGTTATGTACATTTTTTTTTTTTTAATATGATCTGTAAAATGTACATATTTAAAAAAAAATATGATCTGTAAAATGTAGTGTATTAAAATCTTTGTTATTCTGACCTCAATAACATCAGACTTATTTAATTATTAGAGAATAACTAAATAAACTTATTGTTGAGTTCGACGGCAAGCAAGACAGAAGCTTTCGTATCACTTTTCACGGTTCAATGAACTCGATGCCTCGTTTAATAATGCAGGAAAAAAGGATAGGAGCCTCAGAGTCTATATGTATATGGGCAGATCCATTACTTTTCGACCGCAGCCTGCGCGCTTGGGTCAGCGATTTGGCTGCCGATTTTTTCTCGAAAAGTAGGTTATAAAAAAAGACGATCCCCCAAATTTGAACTTAATTTAGCAAATTTTGACGGCTATAGAATTTTTTGAAATTCTTGCAAAGTCAATTTATTAGCCATTTTCACGATTTTTTCATGCGAACTCTATGAAGCTCAAAGACTCGTATGAAGCGGCATTTTTCTTTGTCAATCTTCCACTTTTGAGAAAAAAATAGTATTTCACTCCAAACGAAAATCTGGTTAAGTTAGCACCCTTTTTTATAATTACTTTTTTTACCAAATTTCCCGTATTTTTTAAAAGCTGCCTGAGCGATAATTTTTCAGGTAGACGACTTTAAGACGGCTTAAATTTTTCATCTAGGTATATTCTATCACTACATATACTAATTTTTATATATTGCCACGTTCCATCTTATACACGGCCTCTCAAAGCTACTTGATTTCGGAAAAATCGCTGTTTTCTAACAGCTGTAACTTTTTTCTACCTCAACGAAATTGCTTGAAATTTTCAGGGAATATGCCTTATTCTATACCCAAACAACACTGAAATTTTTTAGAATGTATTTTAGCTGGTTAGTGAGCTGTGAATTTTCGAAATGTCCCAGTTTCCCGCTTTTTTCATATTTATGGCACTATCGATGACTTTTTAAATTGCACGGAATAAATTTACTCTCATCTTTTATTAAGATGAGATAAAAACATAAAAAATGTAGACTTCCAAACCACAGTTTATACTAGGGATAAGGATAACAGCGAAAGGTTCTCATCTGGATGACATCATGAGACGGTTAGTGTCAGATCTAAGATGTAGAGAGTGCCACTACTATATCGGTCAGGTAGGAACTGCACGGCGCTTACACCGCCAAGGAGTTGCCAATCTCTGCTTGGAATCGGTGACGTGACAAGTCAGGAAAAAGCTTCAATAATTTATTAAACAAAATAATTAGTAAAAGAGAATACAGAAACAGTTTTTAAACACTGTCTTATTGATATTTTCAACATAATTGTTAAATATAAAATATAGAAAAAAAATTCATGTTCAATTCAGAGTTGATTATTTTATGAGTGAACTTTTTATTGAAAATTGATATTGTTTATTGATCCCTGTCAATATGATTATCATCATTTCAATGCTTATGATTTCGTCAACAAAAATAATGTACGAATCGGTTTTAAGTGATGACACATCTTATTGGGGAAAAAATGGATTGAGACAATGTAAATTTGACATATAATTTTGTACATTTTTTATGTTTTTATCTCATCTTAATAAAAGATGAGAGTAAATTTATTCCGTGCAATTTAAAAAGTCATCGATAGTGCCATAAATATGAAAAAAAGCGGGAAACTGGGACATTTCGAAAATTCACAGCTCACTAACCAGCTAAAATACATTCTAAAAAATTTCAGTGTTGTTTGGGTATAGAATAAGGCATATTCCCTGAAAATTTCAAGCAATTTCGTTGAGGTAGAAAAAAGTTACAACTGTTAGAAAACAGCGATTTTTCAGAAATCAAGTAGCTTTGAGAGGCCGTGTATACGATGGAACGTGGCACTATATAAAAATTAGTATATGTAGTGATAGAATATACTTAGATGAAAAATTTAAACCGTCTTAAAGTCGTCTACTTGAAAAATTATCGCTCCGGCAGCTTTTAAAAAATACGGGAAATTTGGTAAAAAAAAGTAATTAAAAAAAGGGTGCTAACTTAACCAGATTTTCGTTTGGAGTGAAATACTATTTTTTTCTCAAAAGTGGAAGATTGACGAAGAAAAATGCCGCTTCATACGAGTCTTTGAGCTTCATAGAGTTCGCATGAAAAAATCGTGAAAATGGCTAATAAATTGACTTTGCAAGAATTTCAAAAAATTCTACAGCCGTCAAAATTTGCTAAATTGAGTTCAAATTTGGGGGATCGTCTTTTTTTATAACCTACTTTTCGAGAAAAAATCGGCAGCCAAATCGCTGACCCAAGCGCGCAGGCTGCGGTCGAAAAGTAATGGATCTGCCCATATACAAGACTTGTATATTCACATCACAAGCTATTATGGAGGATTTTTTATCCAGTTGAATACTCTTTTAAAAATCGACGAGAATTATACGAGAGATAATCAATTTTTTTTACTAAGCTTATGAATGTTATATAGAAAACTTTTAAAAAATTGTGTTCAGCCCATTTCACGACCGTGGGAACAAACTTAATTTTCAGCTTTAGTTCCGAATACATCGTGCTTGAGCTATAGTGCAAACTTTAACGTGAACTTATAGAATTTGAATAAACTCGTCGCTCCAAAATAAATGACTTAATTTGCAAACTGTTAATGTAATAAATTTATTTATTGACAATCTACAGCTGCAATTTTAGATTTGCCCCAACGGTGTTTGAATCCATATTTCAATTCGGGATCTCCCAATTTATTACCATAATAAAAAGTAATAAACCGATTATAAATGGATCACTTTATTCTGTACTTTTCACTGCAATTGAAAAAACTTTAAACGTTTTTTTTTTTTATATCTTAGACGCATACAAGTAAACTAGACAACAAAAACACCGTAATGCGCAGAAAAATATTACACAATATTTTTTTATTCCTCTGCTGCATAATATACACATAAAATGAAGACAATATCACACAAAAAACGATGATAATCCTTCACAGGATTCATATTATAAACGAAGCGTTTAGATTTTAATTAAAAGTCATTAGTCCTTGGGTCATGTACGGCCGGCAAATTTTGTTCCAAAAATAAAAATCGTCGTTGTGCTTTCGTGAGTATGGTCAGGTGCTATCAAGGAAATACAGATTCGTATATACATATACATTAGCTTTTTTATCTTCTATCATCTTTCCTGTCTGTGCCCCCGGCTATAACTCTCCCACACTCTCACCTCAACTAGGCGCACACTGCTGTTGATGGCGTACAGCAATTCCAAGAGTGCACTCTTCCTTCCGTCTCTATCTCTCTTTCTGGCTCTCGACATCGCGGTCTCATACGGCACTCGTGGACCCCTCGAAACGTGTGTCCAAGTGAAAATTAAAGCGCCGCATTATTAAAGCCCGGTCCACATTTCGTCGACGAGCTTTTTTTTCTCTTCATCTCGTTTTTTTTTTTTTTAACTAAGAGCAGAGTGAAACAGACACACGTGAGTACATTTTTTTACCATCTGAGCTTTTGCGGAGAGAAAAAAAGAGAGAAAGAAAGCGAACCGCGGAAATGCCTCGGGACTAGTCGTACTCCTTCTTTCTGTACTCTTGTGTACCTCCTGTGCACTCATTCCTCAGGAAAACTTCGAGTAAACGCGAACGTGCATTCGCCTCGACACTTTACACTCATAGCCATCTTACTCCAGTAAATATATATATATGTAGTACAGGGTGTCCGAACTCTAAGTGCGAGACCGTAGCCTCAACAGTAGACTCTTACAGTTCGTTTAAAGAAAAAAGTCTAGTATATATGACAAGTTTTTCGTCTCAGTTTTTGAGATATGTCAGTTTTATATTCTATTCCAATTTTATTCTCTAACTCATAGTAATGAAAATAGACTTGTGGGGGAAATAAACTGTCGTAGATTATGGACACTAAGATGTAGCAACCTCATATCTACGTTGTTAACCATTAGTAATTTATTTATGCATTGCAAAAAATTTGCCAAGACACAAAATTGATCCTAATTTGTTTTGGCTGAATGACACATTATTTTAGTGTTTCTCTCGAATCCGTTTTTTCAGCTGTGTCATCTCATCTAAAGGTCAGAGTAGCTCAGGACGAAAATTGGTTGAAGCCTATAAGTGGATTATGTATACAATATCTTGGTGACCTTCGGGGTTCAGGGCTACAGATCTCTGATAAAACCAAAAATAGTTTGACCCTCTCCGTTGACGAGGTTTGCGAAAGAAATTCTGAATCATTCAAGACGGTGTGATTCTCTTCTTATTCCATATGAAACAGAAAAATTATTTATTCCTCCCGGCTTACCAGTGTCACTGCAGTTTATAAAAATCCTCCTAATTTCGGACATATCTTTCTTTTTATAGGAAAACAAACTAAGTTCACGCAAAGCTACATCGAAAAATTAGGCTAATAAAGTTTTGAAACAATAACAAATCATTTAACTATGAGAGTGCGTCATAAAATTGTAAAGTGTCGATCTGTTACTTAAAAAAAAAGACGTGAGAAAAGCTTTAATGCAAAAATCGTTAATCAACAACAATCAAAGTTAAGGCCGTATTGTTGCTATGTTAAGAGGTGATTTTTGATATAGAATAAATTCAAAACTATACAAGTTTTTTTTAAATTTTGGACCTATGTTTATTGATTCTTTAAAAACACGTAAAAATTTTGGAAAAAATAAATAAATAAAATGTGTTTTATAGTTTTGTATGATCCAATGAAACGGTGTGTGGAAAAAAAACTTATTGGTGACCAAGCAGCCGGACGTTGTATGCACCCGAAAAAAAATCAAATGTATTGTCAATCTGTACAGTGTTGTGAGCACAGCTACCAGAATCAAACAAACAAAATTACATCATGGCGGTCAGCTAAGCTTTGACTACCAATTTTTCCGATGTTACAATAAAATATTGAAAAGTTTTTAAGTTTTCGGCATAGTCGAAGTCACCAATATATTGAAAAATGAAAAAGATCAGAACGATTCCTGAAAATCTAGCACTAAATTCTAGTCACTAAATTAAATTGATTTAGCGTTAATTTTTTTGTCATGTATCGTTAATCATGGAAGTTATTTATTCTTTGAGTGAAAAAGCTCGCATCAAATGGTTATCAAGGTAAAACTACAAGGTTACTTCTCGACCTTCCGTTTGTACTATTTATTCGCGAGTTCGCACAACGAGAACGAAACCCAACAAATCTTTGAAAGTTGTAAATCTTTCGAGATGTCCAATAATCCACGTGGCTCACCCATTTCTTCTCGGTCTTTCTCCCGCTTGTTTCCACTTTTTTCCGACGAGCGTCAAGCACACGCCCCCACGAGAATTCCCTCTATGGTCATAATAAAGTTTAATATCGAATAATATCGACGACGTACGTGTTGCAAAACTGGACAAACGATGCTCCTGTGAATTCTCACACGTTATTCGTACTATTTTATGGTTTTTCATAAATTCATCACGGGAGTTTATCGCGCTAGGTAAAAAATGTTTTATTTGTTTTATTTTTGTATAAAAAAAAGATACAGAGAAATCGTGCAGTATTGATAAGTTGTGAGATTAAAGCTGTCAAAGTTTGGAAATAATAATTCGCCGTTCAGTGTGATTGAAAGTTTAATTCAATTTATTGGAAACACCCGCAATCGGTAACAAAATCAGTAATTAAAATATACCGTTAACTCTTCGTTATTTTTGTCTTCCGATTTTGGAACAAAAACTGATTCATTTGCGTTTTTAATGGGTTTTTGAAGATCGCTGGAGCCACACACCGACCACGCGTCTATCGCTATCGGTACGTTTGAAATATTAAATTACACTTTATTATAGGCG
The DNA here is from genome assembly GCA_963989365.1 of Rhimphoctona megacephalus. Classification (NCBI taxonomy): domain Eukaryota; kingdom Metazoa; phylum Arthropoda; class Insecta; order Hymenoptera; family Ichneumonidae; genus Rhimphoctona; species Rhimphoctona megacephalus. The sequence goes on from OZ022416.1 coordinate 8,732,569, forward strand.
AGATATTGCAAAATACACTAATCTTCAAATAGTATAATCTGTCGGTCGTACCGACGCTACATTGAACAATATAACTTCTAATTAATAAAATCGATTTTTTAAATTTATACTATCAATTAAGCGTAATCGCAATTTTTTTGCATTTGATCTCTTTTTTTCGTACGGAAATGATCGTTGCTCGTAGCCACACCGATTATAATAATTGTAATTGAGTCAGCGAGAAGTGGGGGTGAAAGAAGAGACTTTTAATGATCGTTAATCGAGTCGACCTCGATCCGGGTGCTTCGAACATGGTGTGTGCAGGATGAAACTACCCTCGTTCGCTGGCTCTCGTTCCCTCTCTGTTTCTCTGAAGGTATTCTCTTCTCCTTGACGTTCATAAATTGCCAACGATAAACAAGAACGATAAATGTGCGTTAAATTAGCTTCATCGTATTTTAAAGATCAAATCACGGGTGTATTTATCGGTATATTAATAACCATAACAATTCGTCTTAATCGTTAACTCGATGAGTTTACTATAAATCATTGTATAGTCAACCTATAATGGTGAATGTTATATCCTTGTAAAAAATCGTATCCTTTTACAGATAATAAATAATACATAATAGATGAAAATGTAAATTTCATGTTAACGTAAAAATTGTTTACACATTCTCGAGTTTGGTTATTTTCATACTTGCGTATCAGAAGCAAAAGAAATCGAATTTTTTTTCAATCCCCAAGCATATCATGTTAATATGTTCATATTTTCGAAAAAAAAACTCAGAAAAATTGAATCCCCTAGAAAAAAATTCAAAAGTGGCAAAAGCCAGTTTTCTGCATTTAAAAAAAATATCGGAAAGTGGCCTTTGTGCGACCTTTTTTCTTAAGAAAGTTCACGCGAACCAAATGATAATCGAAAATTTCAATTTTAAGGGTTGAAATTTGGAAATATTATACAAAAATATACCGTACATCTATCACCGAAACTATTTTTGGATCCACCGTCTAGTTGTCAAGAAAACAATTTATGAAAATCACATTTTTTGAATCCTTATACATATTAGACTGTTATGTGATTTTCATAAATTGTGACAACTAGATGGTGGATCCAAAAATAATTCCAGTGATGGATGTACGGTGTTACGTTAACATAGATCTTAATATACATCAATATATATAATTATAGCTATTACATGACTAAGAGCATCATGCTAGAGAGCAATACCCCCCTTGGTCACTTTCAATACCGATAAAGATGCGGGGTCCCCCGCATCCACCGCGGAATTGGTCAACGCGGAACAGATGATGTCACGCACGTAAAAGGCCTGTGGTAAGTTAGCCGGCCGCAATAGAAACACACAGCATGCGAGATGATGTTTGCGTTCGCAATCTAGAGTCGCGGTAGCGACTCGAGACAAGTATATTTACGTATACTATAAGATGGCGAAGACGAGTCGCTACTAGAGTCTTTACAGCAAGAAGAGTGATTCTGAACGTATTCCGAAAATTGTTTCGGTGATATTTAATGAATAACATCGTTTTGAAAGATGCTGCGGGTTTACGTATTTTTTATTTTTTTTTTTCTTTCGATCGTGACTATTTAGAACTGTGTAGCCTAACGCATATTGGAAATATTAATATTTCATCTTTCCAAATCATCAAAAAAGGTAGCATTTTTCGCACACTTTTGACGCTTTGCGGTCGCTGCCTAGTGATACTAACTAGAAATTGGTAACGTTCTGATGATATGTGAGAGTGCGTTCGTCGATGTGACAGCCGATTTGACTTTTCTTCATGATATTTTATAATAAACAGTGACAGCTGTGAGTTAAAAAAAAAGGTTATAAAGATCGCGGATGTGCAATTCTATATGCATAGTGATGTGAGGTTAAAAAAATAAGGTTATAAAGATCGCGGATGTGAAAGTTGACGGATATTTTTTTTAATATGGATCAGCCGTATGAGTGCGACAGAGATAGCTACAAATTTCCAAGTGGAAATTAAAAAAAAAATAAGGTTATAAAGATCGCGGATGTGAAAGCTGACAGATATGATAATATATATATATAAAGTGACAGTTGTGAGTTAAAAAAAGGTTATCGGAATCGAAAACGTTCCCTTTTCTCTTTTACCATAAAATGTTCCTCGAATGCAATAATAAGGTTTATTTAGAGACCATTCTCTTCATTTTTTTTTTTGATAGCTAAGAGAATGGTGTATGATAAACTCGTATTCGGTGAATATTTAATATCTTTGTCGTGAAGTTATAAAGATCGCGGTCAGTTTTAACTTGTGATTAAAGTGACTTTTATATATATGTAGAAGAATGATAGTGCAAAAATAAAGTTTAAATCAATAAATAAACTTTTGAACAGTGTCTAAATAAATAATTTTTTTTATTAACCCTAGCCCCAACAATCCATTTTTCCGAACGTAAACTCTAGAACGGAATCGAAAACGGTGCTTTTTCTATTTTAACATAAAATGTTCTTTGAATGCAATAATAAAGTTTATTTAGAAACCATTCTCTTTATTTTTTTTTTTTTTTGATAATTAAGAGAATGTTGTATGATAAACTCGTATTCGGTGAATATTTGATATCTTTGAACAGTCGTAAGGTTATAAAGATCGCGGTCAGTTTCAGTTTTGGTTAAAGTAACTTTTATATATATAGATAGAAGAGTGATAGTGCAAAAATAAAGTGTAATTTAATAAATAAACTTTTGAACAGCACCTTAATAAATAATTTTTTTTATTAACCCTAGCCGCAACAATTCAATTTTCCGAACGTAAACTCTAGAACGGAGTCGAAAACAGTGCCTCTTCTTTTTTACCATAAAATGTATCTTGCATGCAATAATAAAGTTTATTTGGAAACCATTCTCTTCATTTTTTATATAACTGAGAGAATGATATATGATACCACCCTACGTTTGAACCACCCTAGGTTTGAATTATATATGGTTTTAAACCACCCTAGAGTGGTAGAGACCTTAAATACATGAAAATTCTATTTGCATTTGTCACCCAAAACGGAATCAAGCGATGCGAAATAATTTTGAGCGAAAAGATATTTGATTTGAGAAAAAACAAATTTCATAAGTACTTCACCAATTTTTTTTTTTAATCTATTGCTCACGAGATATAATTCGTAATAAATAAACATTATAAAAGCAAAACTCGCGTAGTACTTCGGCCAAAATTATTTTTTCCGATTAAACTTTAGCTCTCGAAATTTTGTACGTATACTTTTTTGTTTCAAAATCTCGTTTCGTTATGATTACTTATATTTAAAAATTTTCGGTGCATTCTGATGCTATTGGAGTATTTCTTCGGCATCATTTTTATGGAATATTTTCCGATCCGTTGATCTGTTGACAGGGATGTTTCGGTGCAATATTTTTTGAAATTTTTTTATACAAAATTTAAAAAAAATTCGTTTTTACTTGTTCGTTGTTCTTTTATGCGTCGTATCTTCTCAGAACTACTGTACGTTTTAAGTAATCTAATAATTTTATAAGTATTGACGGTTAATTACGAAGATTGAATTCACTTCAACACTTCTTAGAACAATATTTCACATTGCATTTTTAGTCTGAATATAGTCGCGATACACCAGCTCGAAATTTGATCATGTATCCATTTTTAGCCGAAATCATTAAAAAATCGCTTGAGCGACCTCTAAAATTTTTATTCAGGATTCAATTCTTGAGAGAATCACTTTTTGATAAAATGTTACCATATTTTGCTGTAATGCCGAAAAAATGTCAATTCTTTTGCATCACCCAGATACATATATAATATAGACATGTTTAATTGGCAAGCTATAAATTTCATACCCGAATACGTACACAATATTGAAATATTTAATTAACAAGCTATGAATTCCATACAAAAAGTCGACAAATCCTATCCAAAAACAGCATAAATGCTGTGAAAAAAGCTGAGACAAGTACATTTACGCCCGCCCCAAATAGTCGTTCTAGTTAATCCCCCCCACTACCCAACGCCAAAATACCGATTCCCACAAAAATTTACAAAAACCCGTCTAAGTCGTTTATGCAAAGATCTCAGAACCGCTCTCATTATGATCAAATAAAATCAAATTGCACAGAGGTGATAATTTCATTCTCGTAAATGTTGTGAGTTCACAAAAAGTTGATAAATAAATAGAGACCTACTAAAGTATATGTGGCCAAGTACATGGGATTTTATTATGTTTATAAAATCTCCAATTATGTTCATATGCCATTTCTCTAATTAATGCTTTATTACAACGAATTATTATCATATGATTTGGAACTGCGAGGGCTTTCAAAAAAAATACAGAATTGCATTAGCCTGCGTAGTAAGCTTGAACGCTGCCACACTCTCATTTGTAATATTTGTAGTATAGTTTTATTGGTAACAAATTGATAAAAGTTTACTATCGTACGTAGAGCGGATACGCACAGAGTACTTGTCCGGCCCGAAAATTTTTCAACTAGTTAGCTAAAAATATGCTTTTTTGTTCACGGCAAATTTTTCAACCACTCCGAACATTCGGATCTCCTGATGCAGATTCGAATTTTACCCGCTTTGGAATGCATTCAATTGATGATCGCTCTTACATGGCAGGCTTATTCCGTTTTGTAAAACCTGTTCTAAAAGTGCGTGTAAATGGTACTGGATTAGTTATTCCGGGTGTGCAGTACCGTTTAGATGTTCTGTAACTCTAGTTTTCCCCTGGATGTTACAAAACCGGAATAAACATGCCGTGTAATAACGTGAGATATGCTCCACATGAGCATCAATTCATCGATAACAATTGGTTAAAGGAAAGGAGGATAATTTGGGATACAAAACAATCCCCATATTGTGATTCCAAATTAGCTGTGTTTACTTTACTAGTTAATGCCAAAATGTATGGTAGATTAATGTTGACTTATGTGACAAATTTTATGAAAAATTTTCGGGCCGGACAAGTACTCTGTGCGTATCCGCTCTACGTACGATAGTAAACTTTTATCAATTTGTTACCAATAAAACTATACTACAAATATTACAAATGAGAGTGTGGCAGCGTTCAAGCTTACTACGCAGGCTAATGCAATTCTGTATTTTTTTTTGAAAGCCCTCGCAGTTCCAAATCATATGATAATAATTCGTTGTAATAAAGCATTAATTAGAGAAATGGCATATGAACATAATTGGAGATTTTATAAACATAATAAAATCCCATGTACTTGGCCACATATACTTTAGTAGGTCTCTATTTATTTATCAACTTTTTGTGAACTCACAACATTTACGAGAATGAAATTATCACCTCTGTGCAATTTGATTTTATTTGATCATAATGAGAGCGGTTCTGAGATCTTTGCATAAACGACTTAGACGGGTTTTTGTAAATTTTTGTGGGAATCGGTATTTTGGCGTTGGGTAGTGGGGGGGATTAACTAGAACGACTATTTGGGGCGGGCGTAAATGTACTTGTCTCAGCTTTTTTCACAGCATTTATGCTGTTTTTGGCTAGTTATTCATAACTTTACTTCTTCACTCGTAAAAGATACACAAAATTTATGATCTCCTCGACTTAGATCTGTATATCTACCATTAAGTGACTAAGAATTCACTCCAGGAAAGTCAATATTCTCATTACTAATGCCCAATATTGACTAAGGAAATTAGCGAAGCCATAAAAACCGGAAACCGATAAAGATCTAAAAACGTTATTCATTAGAACTCTTTCGCAGTGTTTGCCATATTTCTATAAAACTTAACCAAGTCTATTATACATATTCATATATATAGCGATACTTACAATATCAGATCTTGACACTTTTCAGATTCGTAAAGACATTAAAGGGAGAAGCCAGTTAAGGAGGCCGAAATTTTGCTGTTTCTCGTGATTTTTTTTTAACAGGGAAGGGATAATCAGAATTTGTTTAAACTTGGAGGATATTTTATTCATGTTTTGAAGTACACTTTGTAATTTTTTCAAGACTTTTCCGCCGGAAATAGTGGAGTTAGAAGCTGCTGTCCATGGACGACTTTTTTCAACTGGTGGGCATTCTAGCTCAAAAAGTTATTGACCAATCGTTCTGAAAATTTGTGTGAATATTCTTTATTCAATTACAATCTATATGAACCTAACTCTGGGATGATATTATTATTAAAAATATTTTTTTTAATGCAAAAAAGGTGAAAAAACATGACATTGTGTTCAAACACCTCAAAAACATGCAATTTTCAACTTTTTTGATCACAATTAGGTTCATATTCTTAGGAAATATGTTGTTAACGAAAAACGAAAATTGTCATGATTACAGATAAAAATTGTGATTTCACGAATGTCCACCAGCAAAAAACTCGGATGGAGATCGGACAGCAGCTTCTAGCTTCACTATTTCCGGTGAAAATGACTTGAAAAAATTACAAAGTGTACTTCAACACATGAATAAAATATCCTCCAAGTTTAAACAAATTCTGATTATTCCTTCCCTGTTAAAAAATTCACGAAAAACACTAAAATTTCGGCCTCCTAAACTGGTTTCTCCCGTTAAGGAATTAGTGAAGCTATAAAACCCGGAAACTGATAAAGATCTAATAAACTTATTCTTTAACACTCTTTCAGTTTTCCAATATCTAAGACATATTTCAAGATGCTCCTACCAAACTTAACCTAAATTCTATTATTCCTATGAACCAAAAACTATATAAAAGAGCACTAACGATCGAACAGAGCGAGTAGTTACATTTTCATTGTTGTACGGCGAACTTCTGCGCAAGAGCCTTGCGAGACTCTAACTTATTGTCAACGAAAAGTGTTGTAAAAATTGTCTGACGACACCAAACTCGGTTTTCACCGAAGGCTAATAAATTGTATCTTTTAAAAACCTTTATTGAGTACTTTCATTCGCTTGGGCCTCACAACCCCAATCATCCTTCCCCCAAGCGGTAAAAACTTGGCGAGGTCTCCGTCTCCGAGTGAAGGACTGCCCAGCTTTGACTCAAATGAGAGATCGAATTAATGCCCGTCAGATATGAACTTAATAAATACCTGATGGTTTGACAAGATTCATCTGAGACGTAACAACGGTATATTTTTCTATAATATTTTCAAATTTCAACCTTCAAAGTTGAAATTTTCGATTATCGTTAGATTCGCGTGACCTTCCTTAAGAATGTCACAACCGACGTAAAATTTTGTTTTCTTTCCTTTTAGTAATACGAACTAACCATGAAAACTCGAGCCTTTGCGCGTCTTCATTCATAAAACCCTCAACTCAACGTCTTGTAGTAGCTCTTAGTATTTAGGTCATTCTGATACATGCCACACACACAGATGTATCACTTACTCGACTTCCTGTAAACACCAACAAACCGGCGAGTGCTCCCCTCGGCCGAAGCGCATCGGTCATAAATCTAAGGCCCTAGCAACAGCCCTCCTGCCTACGCACAGAAGACGCCGCATCTATTCCCCTTGCTCTAGCTTCTAAGAAGCAAAGGCTTAAAAACAACTCCAAATAAGGAAGTTTCCTACATTCTTTGCCGAATCTGGCCCTATAAAAGGCGCGATTTTCCATCGCGCGGCGCATTCCCGTTCCGTACCTAGGTCGCGTTTATACTGTTAGCAGTAGTTCGGTTGTCATTCGGTTAGCCGTCTTATATATTTTATCTCTGATCGAACTCCGGGTCTTCTGTAGAAGAGAGCGAGTCGAGCTCAGAAGTCAAAGTCATAAAGAATTAAAATCAAGATTCGGACTTAGAATATATTCCGATTTATTTCATTTAATTCAGATTTGGACTTAGAATATTTTCCGATTTATTTCATTTAATTCAGATTTAGACTTAAAATATTTTCAATCATTTCGCGTAACTCAATAAAGGACAAGTAAGCTACGACCAATCAAAGATTTCCAAAGACACCTCTCCGGTAAAGTACTTAATATTTTATTATACCAAGTTTGTATTCACCAATTGTATTTTACTAACATTATATTTGGTACTACGAATATATAGAGAATCCTAGATCCCTCTATCTATTCTTATTGTATTTTTACTAACATTTTATTTTCATTAAAGAGTGTATAAAGAATCCTAGATCTCTTTATTCACAACCTTTAACACCCTTTCCTTAGTCGCAACCAGCTAAAAGCAAGACTTCTCGAGGTCTATCAGCGTGCGCCCACCATACTCCTAGGAGTATATCTATATAAACGCTCTGCGTATAATACTGCATGGAAAAGTCTACGGGACATAGCGTTTGCCGCTCGACGCTCAAACACCCAAACCTTTCCTTCACGCCCCTCCGGACGTGACAGATAAAAATTTGGTGACAGCGGTGGGATCATAATGCGCTGAGCGCTTAATTCTTGTTGCTACTGGTGAAAGTAAAATTAACAATTATTAACTTTCAAAATAACAAAAGATTAACAAATTAAATCAAAGATTTATAAATTAAAATCGAAACAAAGTTGAAATCAAAGTGTTTAACAATTTAAATAAATAAAAAGTGTTTAACAAATTAAATAAAAATGGCAGTACTTGCAAATCTCACACATCATCAAGCCATTACCGATACTATGCTCACAAGTATGAGCGAGTGTATGGCCTTACAACAAGCACTAATTTACGTGCCAAATTTTAATGACAAAAATATGCCTCTCAAATCATTTATCAAAGACAATAGAAAACAGACACGCCGAAACAAACGAAACCCACGATGACAAATATCAATAAGATAATGAAACGAGAAATTAAAAGAAAAGGGAAATTAAACGAATGGAAATTAATGAAAAATAAACAAACAACAACGAATAAAAATAAATATGAACAGGGTGGGGGTAAAATTTTCGAATGACGAAATTTCGAACAGCTAAAATAGCGAATTTTAACATACAATTATATATATATATATCGATAACTGTATGTTAAAATTCGCTATTTTAGCTGTTCGAAATTTCGTCATTCGAAAATTTTACCCCCACCCTATGAACAGAATAAATAAAATAAAGGGAATATTAGTAAAGGTTAACGAAATGAAATTTAATTGAAAGTAAATGAAACGAGAATCCTAAAATAAAATTTAATAAAGTGAATAAATAAAATTGAATAATTAACGAAGAGGATAAACTAAAAGATGAAACTGAAGAAAATAAATGAACAAAATTAAATGGAAGAAAATAATGAATGAACCTCAAAATACGAATACTACGATAATAGGAAAATAATTTAAAAAAAAGAATAAAATAACAAAATAAATGAAAAGATAAAATTGAATAAAGAAAATAAATAAAATTGAATAATGAATAAATAAAAAGATAAAATTAAATAAAATGAATAAATAAAATGAACAAAATAAAAGGAACAATAATAAAATGTTAGCGAAACAAAATTTGATTGACAGATAAAAATTTGGTGACAGCGGTGGGATTTTAGTGCACTGAGCGCCTAATTCTTGTTGCTACTGGTGAAAGTGAAATTAACAATTATTAACTTTCCAAATAATAAAAGATTAACAAATTAAATCAAAGTGTTGGCAGGGATACAACTCTATTCTTTATATCTCTATTCTTAAATAACTCTATGCTGAAAATCTCTATTCCTCGACATCTCTATTCTTAAATATCTCTATTCTGAATAACTCTGTGGTTAATTAAACTGTATTCGTAAATAACTCTATTCTTAAATATCTCTATGCCTAATTGTCTCTATTCCTGGACATCTCTATGCTTAAATATCTCTATTCGTAAATATCTCTTATCTCGGACATTTCTATTCTTATACATCTCTATTCTTAAATATGGTTAAAGACAACTCTATTCCGAGACATCTCTATTCCAACTCATCTCTATTCCAAGACATCTCTATGCTTGATAAAAATAATTGACAATCAAGCTGCATATTATGATAAATTATCGGCGGTCGAAATAGAAGAACGAGTAAAATTTTATAGGCTGATTGACTAAGAAATTGAACTCTCAGATCTTGGCATAACTATTACATGTTTTTGTAAAATTTAAATTATTTAATTGAATATTATTATGTATTTTAATGATCATAGCAATTGCATTTGAAGAGACAGAATCAATGTTTCGGCGGTATTTCGACCTGTTCATAGAATCATAGAATCATAGCGTGGTGAGTTAATGCAAAATCTCGAGTATCGATACTCGAGATCTTGCATTAACTCACCACGCTATGATTCTATGATCGAGTATCGATACTCGAGATTTTGCATTAACTCACCATGCTATGATTCTATGATTCTATGAACAGGTCGAAATACCGCCGAAACATTGATTCTGTCTCTTCAAATGCAATTGCTATGATCATTAAAATACATAATAATATTCAATTAAATAATTTAAATTTTACAAAAACATGTTATAGTTATGCCAATATCTGAGAGTTCATTTCTTAGTCGATCAGCCTATAAAATTTTATTCGTTCTACTATTTCGACCGCCGATAATTTATCATAATATGCAGCTTGATTGTCAATTATTTTTATCAAGCATAGAGATGTCTTGGAATGGAGATGAGTTGGAATAGAGATGTCTCAGAATAGAGTTGTCTTTAACAATATTTAAGAATAGAGATGTATAAGAATAGAGATGTCCGAGATAAGAGATATTTACGAATAGAGATATTTAAGCATTGAGATGTCCAGGAATAGAGATAATTAGGCATAGAGATATTTAAGAATAGAGTTATTTACGAATACAGTTTAATTAACCACAGAGTTATTCAGATTAGAGATATTTAAGAATAGAGATGTCGAGGAATAGAGATTTTCAGCATAGAGTTATTTAAGAATAGAGATATAAAGAATAGAGTTATATCCCTGCCCAAAGTGTTTAACAAATTAAATAAATAAAAAGTATTTAACAAATTAAATAAAAATGGCAGAAATTGCAAATCTCACACATCATCAAGCCATTACCGATGCTATGCTCACAAGTATGGGCGAGTGTATGGCCTTACAACAAGCACTAATTCACGTGCCAAATTTTAACGGCAAAAATATGCCCCTTAAATCATTTATAGAAGACGTAGAAAATGGTTATACGTTCGTGCCTGAAGCCCTTAAAACATCATTTTTCAAAGGAGTTTGTTCGAAACTCAAAGAAACAGCTCGCGACGCGGTAGCTGATAAAATAATAGAATCAGTAGAAGACTTATCAAAAGCTTTGAAAGAATATTTTTCACCTAAGAAATCGTACCCTTATTATTGTGCCGAAATTCAAGCTGTCAGATTAAGACGTGACGAAACCGTACTTGACTATTACACGCGAATTAAACGATTACGCTCAAGTGCAATCGCCGCATTAAAAGATAAATTTACCGAGGCAGAAGCAAACCAAATGTTGCCTATGCTCGATGGAGTAGCACTAGAGTCATTTAAAAGAGGCTTATCTGACGATTTATTATACGCCATCAGCGTTCAAGATCCTCAGACCCTTGAAGACGCATTTAAAGTCGTTCAACGCATAGAACGAGATATGCAAGGAGCAAATGTTCGAAATTCAAACTCATTGAGATATACTCAAATCGAACAAAATCGTTCACCTCAAAATAATAATGGATACCGTCGAGTATCTTTTCAAGATCGAGAAAATAATTTTGATAACAAAAATTCGAATTTCAGCAGAATATTCCGTCGGTTGTGACAAGAATCTAAATTTTTTAGAAAAATCTTTCGTCTTTAATACTCCGAGACCGATAAAAATGCCTATTTTTAGTTCATTACTCTAACATGTAAAAGGAATCTAATTTTTTTTTTAAACATTACTGTGCTTCTAAAATTAAACGTATAAGTAGATATTCTATGAATGGATCTAATCATGCTTTCTCGTGAAAAAGAAACTTTTTTTCCCTCTTTATCTTTGTTAGCTCGCGGAAACGGACCTTGCTGATATTCCAAAGTAGACAGTACAGTTAGTATTATACAGCACCTTGGCTGGCATAACCCTCAGGAAATTAGATCGTCGGAAGAAAACGGGAAGCTGTTGAAACGAGTGTTCACTCGCTTTTTCTCGTATCTCTCCTTCTTACGAGAGAGAGAGAGAGAGAGAGAGAGAGAGAGAGAGAAAAAGAGGGAGAGAGTCATGTCAGGAAAAGAAGCGAATTTCCGGTAACATTCGAGAACTCCAAGCTACAAGATTTTCACCTCTTTATCTCGACACGTTTGCAGTTTCTCAAAAGCTCTTTCGTGATGAAGCCTCGAGATAAAACTCAAACTTGAACCGCTATATTTCGAACAATTGAATTTCTTTGATTTTTATTATTCAACTAGACAATAAAAGTTCATTGTTATTGTAACGTACAATTAACTCGTTAATGGAAGGTTTTTTTTTCAATGAACAACATTTATTTTATAAATTAAATCATATGTGAAAAACTTTTTTATTTAATAGTCGAAATATGTTTTGAGTGTTTTACAAAACTGTTTGAAGGTCTAATTAATAAATGTGGAGGTTACGTACGAAGGTTGAATCAATTACATAAGTGAGTAGCAAGGGTATTTTTTTTCGAACGTGCCCAAATCTCTACCGAATTTTTTGTCAAGGATTGCATTATTATATCTCTGACCTTGCAGCGTCGAGTGACAGCAAGGTCCAAGATACACGAGGTTAAAAGAGAACAAACGTGTCTCGAGAGGGCGGAAGGCCGAGTCAAATATAGAATAGTGATACAAATATATATATACACACACACATATATATATATTTAAATACATATACAAATATATATAAATATAATATATATAGAAATTAGTGAGTACATGGTTCGGCTACAAAAAGACTTGAGAGATCTTCTCGTCTGCCTTTTCCTCTTCATTCCTCGACTCTTCATGAATAATTTTTTTTCCCTCAGTCATTCTTTATACCATGGAAAGAACTCTCTATTGTAATTTTATCTAGCCTCCCTTTAAATCCGAAACAATACTTAGCAAAATTTCGAAAGTAAAATTGCTTTCTTCACTTCGAATGAGAATGAAAAAATGAATCGTTTTGTGGCTATAAAATAAAAAAGTATTATTATTGAGAAAAGTAAAAATATAGAAAACCAAGAAAGATAATTTATTTAACGTAATATTAAAATTTAATTTCTCAAATTGTGGAAAATTATTATAAGCTATTTCTTCGCCGAAATATAAATTTGGTATAATGTACCAAATTGAATTAGTTTTTTTATTCGAAATTCTCTTTCTTTTAATGGCATTGAAAAATTGCGAGGAGTTCTCAAAATGTGTTGAATTTGCTTATGACATAATACCCATTTTTTATAACAAATTATTACGACGATACAAAAATACTCGGAGGAATAACATTAAAAAAATAACATTATGTTTTGTCTATATTCAGAATGACTAATTTTGTAAATAGGCAATTTTGTAAATAAATTCACGTACAAGTAACTAACTTTGAAGAAATATCGAGGATTTAACAACCCTGAACTTTTAATCTGACACTTCAAATACGATTAGGCACAATGTTTATAATAAGAGTGACAAATCTTTTTTATTAACTCTTAATTATTTTCATGATGAATTATTCTTAATAAGTTGTAATGGAAAAAGTCACATGATTGCTCATATTATAGGATTTTATATATATTCATTAGACGAATGAGATAGGTTAGTGCGCTCATTGCATAACTCGAAAAGCGAAGGAAAGAAAGTAGGAGAGAAGGTGAAATGGAGGCAGAGTGAGAGAAAGGGTTGATTAACGATGTCAACCCACAATTTGCTTAGGTCTCTGATAGACTCTCGTCGCCTCCGTCGTTCGCTTGGCAACCTCGGAGCTCTGCGAATATCTCTAATTACGTGAATCATGTTTGCCGAAGCTTCCATTATGCACCCTCTCTTTTACTCTGCTCTCTCTCTCTCTCTCCCTCTCCCTCTCTCTCTCTCCCTCTCCCTCTCTCTCTCCCCCTCTCCCCCCTCTCACTCGCCCTCCCTCTCCCTCTCCCCCCTCTCTCTTTCTCTCTCTCTCTTTCTCCCTGGGACTCCTCGAAGTAACCCTTCATTTGTAATTCGAGGTCACAAAGTGCTTCGTGCATTTGCGATATCAAGTGCATCGAATCAACAGGAACGAGAGAATTGTTCATCGAACCACGAGCCCATTGTTCTTTGCAACTCAATTTCACTTTATTTCGTTAACTTTGCACTGGTGATTCATTAAATTTCAAGGAAACTCGAATACTCTCGAAACCCCGTCATTTTGGGTCGCATTTCCTATTGGTTTTAGGTCTTTTCGTATTAAAAAAAGATCAATGTCAGGCCTCAATGCGTATTTATGCAGGAGAATGGTCTTTCTTCAGTGACTTTTAAACTTCAATTCGACGTCATGCAAAGTTATGTCGACTAATCGAAAATCTGATGCGATCTACAGCATGAATTAAATATATAATTTTGTCTTGTAATGAACGTCCCGCTGCGACCTCATTAAGGCATCTTCTCACTTTAAGCGCCTCAAAAATAGGCTGTTTTTGCGATTTTTTTTCGAGGATTTTTGCTTAAAATTATGGGATAAAACGGATCCTATGTAATAAACACATCTTTCAAGTACATGAAAAAATTTTTATTTTATTTTTTTAAACAATTATTATAATACATCAGTAGCATTGAAAAACCCGTGTAAAAATGTTATGGTCGTGGCTTGTTGATGGTATCTCCGAGACGGGTCGTCTGAAACAAAAAAATAAAACTGTTTTAGATTCAGTATGTCAGTGGCTATAGCGCATATCATCAGATTTTTGATATTCGCGAAAATAACAAAATGGCGCACGTTTTTCGAAAAAGTAAAAAAAAACCACGATTTTTTTGCAGTTTTTTGTAAAAAAAAAATTCTTAAAATCAAAATTTAAAAAATCTGATGATATGCGCTATAGCCATAACTATGAAGCATATGTCATTCAAATTTCATGACAATCGGCCGGATAGTTTCCGAAATTTCATCAACAAAGCACCGAAAAACCTTGTTTTGAGATAACTGCGTTTAAAGTTTTGGAGGGATCGCCGGGTACTCTCAGGTAGTCACCTAACGGTCGCCAAAAAATGTAGTTAGACTCGTCCGATCTTTATGAAATTTCGAGATGACATTTTTGAAGATATGTACTTTCAAAATTTAAAAAAAAAAAAAAATCGATTTTTTTAAATTTCCAAAGTGAGAAGACGCCTTAATCGTAACAAATATCGTCAGAGCAAGAGTTTCGATGATTTCAGAACTTTTGGGATATGATTCAGAAAGTTCAATTTATCCTGAATTAATCGTTACAATGCTTGCTCAACATGCTTGGCACAATGTCCGTTCGAGAGTTATTCTCTCGATCTAAACTGTTCTCGCAAGTTCGAGAGCCTCTCGCTACGATTGGTATACGAGTGGAGAGACTTTGTCAATCGCAAATCCCAGACGTATATCGTACCCCTGGCTGCTCCGAATCAATAGGATTTGGCGTTAAGCTCGTCACAGAGTTTGTTGAGCAATTATCGCCCTTCCTCAACCCTCTCCGCTCTCATTCTATTTCAATATAATTGTATGTATATTAACTCTCTCTCTCTCTCCCCCTCTCTCTCTCTCTCTCTCTCTCGCTCTCTCTCTCTCTCTCTCTCTCTCTCTCTCTCTCTCTCTCTCTCTCTCTCTCTCTCTCTCTCTCTCTCTCTCTCTCTCTCTCTCTCTCTCTCTCTCTCTCTCTCTCTCTCTCTCTCTCTCTCTCTCTCTCTCTCTCTCTCTCTCTCTCTCTCTCTCTCTCTCTCTCCCCTCCCCTCCCTCCCTCCCTCCGTCCCTCCCTCCCCCTCCTCACCATCGTACTTATACATATAAATATATTTATATATCGACAAAATTCAGTTTAGAAATTTCCAAGAGTCTATACATTTATAAATATATAGATATGTGTATCTGCAATGCGTAACACAAGCGTCCTCGATTTGCTTGTTTGCCCTCGCTATTTATCAAAGTGCGAAACCCTCACGGTTCTCCAATTCACTGCATTACATGTATTTTGTATTTATATATAAATGCACTCATACAAACATTTATGAACCTACGCTCGTTCGCGCTTAATAGAAAGCAGTGAAAATTTCTGTTTCCGAACGATCTCCTCGAATAGAGTTTTTCATTATTTGCGGTATTCAAATATTATCCTCATAAATTAACATGGACGATTTCATGCATATCCGTAACGATAAATATACGAAAATGTCATAAACGAGCTTGGTTTATCACTATATAAAAAAGTTGAGACAAGTACATTCATGCCCCCCAACAATTTGTTCCGATAAAAATCCCTCTCTAAGCACAAAAAGCCCCCATAAAAAGTTAGAAAAGCGATTTCCTCCCAAAAAAAGCTAACTGCAAAATTTCTCTCATTCACATCAAATCTCACAAAAAATTATAAGAGAGCCTCATAAAAATTTACCAATCAAATCCATAATCTCACAAAAGATTCCAGTTCAAATCTGATCAAAAATTAAATCTAAACTTCACAAAAAGTCATTAAATAAATTGAAACTACAAAAGCCTTAGTAATTAAAAACATTAATAGTCAATTACATTAAAACCTATACCGACAGCGATAGGTACGCGGTCGGCATGTGGCTCCGGCGATATCCAAAGTTAAGTACCCTCGGGTAAGGCCAATACTTGGTTGGATGACCGCTTAGCCATGCACCGGCTCGCGCATCAATCGCTGAGCGGGAAACAGTTTTTCTGAGTTTCTGATGGTGTTAATCAATTGAAACTCAGTAAAAATATAGCTGCCTGTATCGGCCGGGTTTTCCACAGTTTCCCTTGGCCCTCATGCAAATGCGATACAGTAGTATATTAGAAAAGTGTAGTGGCACTCTTGGGGGGTTTCTCAGGAACATGGGAATTAGAAAATTGGAAATTAAGTGCAGTGGGGAAAAAGTGGGGTTAAAAGTAATGGGAACAGGCAGCGCAGGAACAATAAAAATAAGAATAAACATTTTTAAATATATCAAAACTTATTAATCTCTAATAAAAAATCTTTCAATTAATTGAAAATACCTTTGTTCTACAATGCAAAATAAAATTCCGAATCGAAAGAAGATATTTTTTTTTTACTTGTTAGTGATATTTAAAGTCTTTTTACTAGTCCAGTTACCTTAGGCCATATTTTACGAAGTTCTATTCAAGAGACCCAGCCTCTGGCCAATTTTTTTATAGGTTGTTTGGACCTATAGGAATATAGCTCTGAGTTTTCGTAAAAATCCGAGTTGCATTTTAGCAATAAAAAATTATTGAAAATTAAAGAATCGATTTTTTTGAGTTATTTTTTTTGGAACGCGTCCCATCGAAAAAAGTTTTGAATAAAAGTTGTTCATCATAACGTCCTCTATAAAAAAGCTTCTATACAAAAATGAGCTAGCACTGTTAATTAAGCGGTTAATTGCAAATGAAAAAAAAAATTATCAATTTAATTTTTGCAACCACAATCGATTGTTTATCAATATATCAGTTTGAAGTTCATACATGATGTAGGGGAGCTGAACCCCAAGAGAATCGTGCAAGATTTATCGATCTGCGAGATATAGTTTAGCAACAATCTGCGATCATCGAAAAAACTTTGGCATTCAATAGAATTTCCCGACGAAGGCCCACCGCGTAGAAAAAAATCGAGGAGCTTTTATGTCATCGTGCACAAGCGATATGGAAAAAAAAATTGTTTTCGTTGAAAATAAATACTGTTTTTTGACGATTTTCGATTTTTGCTTATAAATAAATAGCAATTCTGACCAAAGTTACAAAGATATCCAGAAAATTCTTTGACCATCTAATGCGTTTTTGAAAAAGGAACAATTTAAAAAAAAAATGTTGCAATATCTTGATTACAGCCCGAGATATGAATATTTTTACGTTTTTTCAATTTTCTATTGTTGTAATTAAGATTTTTGCAAAATTCAAATTAGTTAGCCTTCCCTACGCTTCCGGCTGCATGGAAAGTTTTTGAATAAAAAAAATCGAAACGAATATTTTAGAAAACAGTTGGAAACGCGGTCCGTCGGGTATATAGTCTTAGAGTGAACTATCTTTTTAAATGTACTTGTCTCGAGTCGCTGTCGCGACTCTAGATTTGCGGAAAATCATACGTTGTAATACTCCGTTTCATCCTATTTTCACTCCAATATGCTAATACGGAAACTATTTAGAAAGTAATCTTGATTTGCTTCGTGTATTTTTTAATTAGAATTTTTTGAGTGATGAAATGTTCACGCTAAACGAATTAATTGAACGATAAGTAATTTGTAGAAACAAATTTGTTTTCCTGTTTACTGAATTGACCCATTTTTGCGGATTAAATACTCATTAATTATAGGTATTCAACTAATGTCGAAGAAGTTGATTACTGTAGTTTGTTATTGAAATTCGAAATTTTTAAACGACCTGAATTAAGCTAAAAAGAAATGCACATTCCTGTGATGTGATTTACGCGATGAAAAAAAAAGCAGACTACAATAGAATAAGTAATGTGACGAAGAAGGGCAAAAGAGAGAATAAGAGGTTGAGGCCACATGCTGACGAACAAATTTTAAGTCTTCGCTTCCCTGTGTACTTGATCGCGTATACATCTATATAAAATCCATTGACTTTGATGCTTCACCCCTATAGATCGAAAGCTTTCTCTACGTGTATGTGTGTTTCACCCTCGTGCTCCAATTCGTTCCGGGTAGATCGAACCATCGATCGCTCTCATCCTTTTTTGTTGCCCTTCGACACTCTCTCTCTCTCTCTCTCTCTCTCTCTCTCTCTCTCGCTCTTTCTATCTCTCTCTCAGCTTCGTTTTCATCGTCACGTTCCTTTCCTATGTAGTGTGTCAAGAGAAAGATAGTGAAAGAGAGAGATATAGAATGGGCGATACTTCCACGAGCGGATAATTGAAAGACCAGAGTGAGAAGCGAGAGGAATATACAAAAAAAAGGAGGAAGGAAGATGAGAGGGTGGATAAAAGCGACAAAGTCGACCCAGGGTTTTTCACTTGCAAAAGCAGCTTAATAGTTAAGACGTAAACCTCTTTCAGACGATGCTATTTTTCTTGCTAGATAGCATGCGTGCGCTTTACGAAAGTACATCACCCCTGCTATCTAGCTCGAAAAATAGCATCGTGGGCAAGGAGCTGTATCGATACGTGCAATCACAATTCGGATAACATGTGGAGACTCATATCAACCCCTTTCCCCGTCCTCTCTTCTTCTGTACTCTTACTATTTTTATATGCCTTGATGACAAAGTGCGAATTCAAGGATATCAGTCCTCTTAATCTTAATTAGCTTTTTTCTATTTTTTTGTTGTTCTGATCGAGGCTTTACACATTTACATTGTGTATTCGAATGCAGAGTCAAAATAGGTTTGACACATGTAAAATTAAAATCATTCGTCTTTCATGATTACAAAATTCATACATTTTTGGTTTGTGCTGAATTTATATCTGCCATTCCCTCACTCCGTGTATGAAATCAGATTCCCCCTTTAAAGAAATCATGTGTAATCTGTAATTTAGCCTTTATATATATATTTTTATTTTGATAATTCTAATATTATTCTCCCTTTCACAGCAACCACGTTTTATGATGCGTTTTGCATAAATTCTACAGGTTTAATATTACAATATGCATGTACGAGGTGTGATTAAAAAATTTCAGGAATTTTCTTGCACGCGTCATTTATTTTTGACACGAAAATATAAATGTAGAGCTCATTTTCCAGGAATTCGAACTCTTTTTTTACATCTTACATAAAACAATAATATATATACGTGTTTACAAACGTGACATGGAGAAAATATTGCATATCTGAAATTTGAAATTCTCTATTTAATTTATTTATATGTTGTCTTTGAAAAATGCAGCTCGAAATGTGTTGGAATTTCAAAAATGCAGCTCAGAGGGAGATATATCTAGAAGGAAAATGAATAACAAAATATACTCACAAGAAATAATTTTTAGTCACGTAAATATTCATTTATTTCACCATATTAATTGACGTAAAGTATCTGAGATATAAATAGTTATGGATGCTACAAATATGCATGGTTATCGCTGACCGTTCTACAAATATATGAAAATAGCTATGAACTGAGCTATACTTTGGCTATACGCTCTATGTCGTTGACTAGACCTCAGTGGTTAATTATGAATCTCTCATCCAGAAACATAATCCGATTTTCTCTCTCGCTTACCGCTAATAATAATAAAGCGATACATTAAGTAAATTAGTCGATAAATGGACGATAAATTTGTATATAATGGATAGGCCACATTTGCACGACATTAGATGGCTATTTTCAGCATATCCTGAACTTCTAAATACCCTCGATTATTGTGCATAAATAAATAAGTAAACTAGCTTTTTCAACGATTAATAAAAATAAATCAAATACGGAAAAAGTATCAATTCTCGGATAGTCGCCCAATATTGTATATGAGCTACTAATAATTACAGCCTGGCAAGATAGCAGCACCGCAATTGTTTCATCTAACAATTTTAGAATATGACGAAGTAATAAAACATATAAACGATTTTTCATCGTCGTAACGAAAATTTATTTAAGGGGCCAGTCCACTTTGGAGCCACGAAAAAAGGCTATTTTCGCGATTTTTTTATGAGGATTTTATAAAAGATATGAATATAAAAGTTGTTGGGCTTGATAAATAAAGTCTTGAAATACATAAAAAAAAATTTAATTCATTTTTATTCATTTTTAAGTACAAAAACTATAGTTTAACGTAACGTCTCAAAAATAGGTGGGCTAGGTAGCTCCATCACAACTCGGCAACGGCTTGTCTGAAACAAAAAAATTAAAATCCATTAGATTCAGTATGACACCAGCTACAAAATGACCCTCGGATATAAAGTTTTATCAAAAAATAAAAAAACGGCAGATGAAAAACGAAAAAAGTATAAAAAAACGCGTTTTTTTCGCAGTTTTTCACAAAAAAAGAGTAAAAAATCAAAATTTTAAAACCATCGAGGGTCATCTTGTTGCGGATCATGTTTACAATATGTGGTTCAAATTTCAAGAGAATCGGTTTATTAGTTTTAGAGATACGATGGAGCTAGATTTTGAAAACGTTGTTTTGAGAAAAACGCGTTTGAGCGCGCTATATGCTCAGGTAGACGAAATGAGGTCCTGAGGTTCAGGTAAAAAAAAAAATACTTAGAGAGCTCGGATTTTCATAAAATTTTGACACAATATTTCTGAATGTATGTACTTTCGAAAACAATTTAAAAAAAATCGATTTTTTGAAATTTTTAAAGTGGACTGGCCCCTTAATTAGTTATGGTTTTGACCGACAGCGATTGGTGCGCGGTCGGTGTGTGGCTTCGGCGATCTCACAAGTTAAGCGACCTCGGGCGAAGCCAATACTTGGTTAGGTGGCCGGTGACCGTTTAATCATGCACCAGCAGCTCGTGCATCAATCGCTGAGCAAGAAGCAGTTTTTCAGAGTTTCCGATGGTGCTAACCAACGGAAACTCAGTAAAAATATAGCCATCTGTATCGGCCGAGTTTTCCACAGTTTACCTTGGCCCTCGTGCAAATGTGATACAATAGTGCATTAGGAAAGAGTGACTGTGGGCAATACTCTTAGGGAGGGTCTCACAGGAACATGGAAATTAGTGAAATGGGGGAAAAGTGAGGTTAAAAGTGATGTGGTGGGCTCGTAAAAACCCGCAATTATATACACGCAGTAATAATAACAATTAAATAAAAAAAGTGGTTCCGATTCAATTAGACGATCGCTCCTTGCAGCAACCAAATGAGAAAGACATGGTTGTCCAGAAACTATGAAAAATGTTTCTTGATCTATAAAAAACGAAGAAATGGGATTTCACGAAGTTTTGAAAGCCTTTTCTGTGCCTAAAAATACAGCTGAAGATTGTGTAAAGATCTGGAACAGTATCGACGAGCAATCGAAAGCTAAGCTTGACTCTATCTATTTTAGATATCCGATGTAAGACCCTCTTTGATTGAGAATTGGATTTTACGTTTTCGTTTCCAAAGGGCCAACATTTGTATCTGTTAATGCAATAGTTGATAAATTAACTTTATGGTGGCTAAGAGTATAAAGGCAGTTCCGAAGTAGTGATAAACTGGTGTTTGTGCGATGCTGTTCACCTCCATAATACTCTTAATCACTACTTTTGGATGATCCCTCGTATGTCATCCAAACATAACGTAAACCGAATTCTACTTGTCTGTGATATCTTTTGTCACCGTTTTGTTTTGCATTTATCGAAAACTCTCTGATAATCGATGCCCTTTTTCAAAAAATAATTGTCACTGCGCTACGTGCTCTTCTAATTCTCGTACGTGGAGTCATAAAACCGTGATGTTCAAAAGTTTCGAGACAACTATTTACAATGAACTGAAGAAATTATTTTTACGTCACTTGTACGAAACCCTTGGATCGCTAATAACAACCCAAAAAAAGTGTAAAAAAAAAAACTTCCTCATGCAAACGTTCTTTACCAAGATAAACGTCTAAAGTATAAAAAGAGAAATTTTTCATAGTAATTTAACAGCATACGTTTTCTATTCGTCCATGTAAAAATGATGCAAACCGGTTGTCGAGCTTGAAACCGAAACTTGTATGCTTAACTAATCGACAAACGGGGGGTGTGTCGATCTGATCTCATAACCGGGCGATATGCGACTTTTGATCGAATTATTCGTGAATAAGCGTAGCGTAAAACGGGGTCGTGAGGGAAGGGCGTGATAGCGCGTCATGAAAGCTGCAAAAGAAAGGAGGGTGAAAGGAGTCAACGTGGGAGAGAGAAAGAGAGAGGAAGAGAGAAACGTGGTTACACCCAATGATTCGGTTTGCGGAACAACGCGCTATGGCTTCAGAAAAGAAAGAGATCTGACAGATGAAATAGAGAGAACGACTGAGAACGATATCAAGGTATATATATATATGGGGTTGCGGACATTTCCGGAAGTTTAGTGTGCTCAATGCAAAGTCGCTAGGTTGAAACACGATATTCCTCCAAAAGCAAAGAAGAGGACGAGCAAAATTCGAGAGTAAATTCATGACGAAATAGAGAGAATGCGCAGCTTCACTGCGACGAAAAGTCGAGACCAAATGTATGTATATATCGTTCTCGAGTTTGCTTTTATATATTTTACAGTGAAAAGGGCGTAGTAAATGTCTGTAAGCACAGCGGTGGTGGCTGTCTGGCTCCAAGCCATCTACATAAAGGCATATATAGATAATACAAAGTATATACGTATTTTATATGGCTATATACTTATACAAGTCTGAATAAGATCAATGCGAATCCATTCGGGAACTTCCCAGGCGGCCAAAATTCGAAAACCATTGGAGCCACGATCGTCTCGTATCGCTTCATTACACACAGAACTAGATGTTCGTTTTTTAGTGACGTGTTCTTCGCGTTCATAGGAAACCGTTTTTTTTTCTCTAGCGTTAAGGAGTTTCGGTACAAGTGGCAAAATGTAACCATTTACTTCAAATTTATACAGTGTATTCTTTGACATATACTGGATGTGTTGTCCAAATTTTAAATCGATCGTCTACACCGTTTTTGTGAAATTAAATGTCAAAAAAAACACTTTTTAACATGGTGAGATGCCTACGGTCATTGGTGAACAGCAGTTTTACGAATGGAATACTGAGAAAAAATGTTAAAAACTAATTGAAAAATTGCCAAACCACTAAGTATATTATTGCAATTCCGGTATCCAAAAATTAAATAATTCGTCTACATGGTTTATTAATTATTCATTTATTCATCAACGAAAACGGTGAGTTTTCCCCCCATCGACCGAAAGAACAGACTTTTTTTATTTGTTTTCGACGAAATATTGCTATGTGAAGTTGGCGCTTTGCTTGAAAACAATAAAATTGTACCGAAACCCCTTAAAGCTTTTGCATCTTCAGCGAAACAATGACGCCTGGGACTCAGGCTTTACATGTTCCTTCAGCATAAATTAAGACAAAAAATCTATAATTTGAAAAATGCATTTTTCTTTGGAAATACTTCAGAGAATACAATTAAACTTTTTTCATCACGGTAAAAATATATTAATTTTCAACTATATGAACAGTTTTTATTATCATATAATGGTAAAAAATTACAAAATAATAATTTATAGCTAAAAGTCTAAATACAGAAACATTATTCATGTTTCGAATGCTTTTTGCGTTATTTCTTTTATTAAAGAAAAAAAAATTTAAGTTTTTTTACATTTTTATATATATGCAGCAAAACTAAAGGCTTTTTTTTAACGATGCAAACATCGTGTTAAGAATGTGAATAGAAACGTAGGAATACACTCTTTTGAAGCTCAGAAAGTTTCGATTTGATGCAGTACGCATACAACGGAATTTCTTCACTTTCATAAATGGAATATATAACTAGAGAGATATAGTGGGAGAAAAAGAGAGAGCTAGATCTTGGCGGTTGAATTTGCACCGGGAGAGCTTTGCCGGAAAGACCTACCCCGACCCAGTTTTGTCCTTGCCTATCAACCACTAGCTTTTACTACCAATGCCACTGCACTATTTTATACTATGCAGCTAGTATTATAGTAGAGCGCATAACGACGTGCACCCTTTGCCTCCGCAGCCAAGACGGTTTCCTCCGTCGCAGTATATCTCCATTTTGATTTCCTTAACCTTCCTCTTTCCACCGAACCACTTTCCACCCCAAACCCCATTAGTCATTTCTGATTCCTCCAAATTCGCAATCTCGTCCTGAACTCGCTTCTCTCGTTGACGTTGCTCCACTCCCCGACCTCAATTTAACGCTCCATTTCACGAGATCATCGACACCTCGATATTCCTCTATTCTTGGCAATATTTCAGTGTATTATTTGCAGAGCATTTCGTGAATTTTAGTCCTGGATATCCACTAATCACGGAATTAGAAGGCTCATTTATTTTAGGTTTGGTCGTTAATTGTTTGCGATATGCTATCTCGTCTTTAAAGGGCGGATATAAACTAATTACTATTTATGTCAGGATTAGGTTCTCCAAGCGTCAAATCAAATTTATGGGATGTGTTAATGTTCAGTCAAAGGTCAATAAAGTTAAGGGATTCATTCTATTGCGGTCAAACTGCCAGAAAAAACAGTGAACAGCCTTCGTTTTAGACAAATACGAATAGTAAAATGTTGGAAAAAGAATAAGGCACGATCGATAGTACGAAAAAATATATTTTTTTTACGAAATAATTCATAACTTATTTGTTTATCCACATTTTTCACAGGTGACATTCGTCAAATGTCCAAATGTTTTACTAATGTCCAATTACCATCTCCTTAAGTGTCAGGAAAAATATTAAGGAATTCTCGGAGATCTAAACGAAATTGATAAAGAATTTTTCACAATGTGATTCAGGGTCAACAAATAAGAGTTGGATGCCTGTTTTTTTTCAAGGTCGTAAGAATTCCACAAATTCGTTCGGAAATCTATTCATTGAGGTTGAAGGATTATTTCGCATTGTTCGACGAGGATCAATTGTTATCAAAGCTAAAGGAATAATTCACATTAGTTTTGGAATTAGATAGTTTGAGTCACGTTCTCTTGTCTCCGAGGGGTTGATGCCATTGAATTGAATTTTAGATGGTCATTCTTTGAGATGGTATTTCTAGAGTTCAATGAATCTTCGTAGTATTATTCTGATAAATCGCAAAACCAATCGAATATGATCGAACTTTGTTCCTTTTCATGGCAATATATTTACTCTAAGCAGGCCAAAAGCAAAATATCAGTGTCAATATGGCGGAGAAGCTGAGAACTAACCTTTCTCTGTCTTGCTTTATCTGTCTTTCTTCCTCCATTTTTCTTTCTGTCATAGTTTGACAAAACTTTAACCCATGTGAATTCCATTAGATTTCATGTATAAAACGCTTGGTTGATACGTGATAAGAATAAAACCACGACTGTACGCTCCTTAAGTCAACGGATCGAAAAGTCTCCAGGGATTTTGTAGAGAAAAAGAATACGAAAGAATTTTATTATTTCAACATTTGCCTTCGATCGAGACGTGATTGCTCTTGAACAATCTTCCACCTGACTTAAGTCGTAACACTTTTTAGTACGGCATCAAAATAATACCGTCTTCATACTTCAAAGGCACGCAATCAAAATATAAAACTGCTCTTAGTGAAGAAGATTATAAATTTATGATAAAAAAAATCCTCAAGCGCTACAGTTTCAGAATTAAACAAAAAAATTAAGCGTTTAGATTATTGAAATTTTTGGCTAATGAAAATGATCCTTAAGTAGCTAATTAAAAATTTATAATATTTTAATAAAAAGCTATTATAAAAAATCACTTAATTGTACAGATTCATTTCTCTTATCCATAATTTAAAAAAAAATCGGTCCCAGATGCAATCACGTCTCGATCGAGGGCAAATGAAAAAAAGAATGTACGTGACAAAAAGAAAGTACGTTCTTCGTGCAATTCTCTCCTTGCATCGTTTTATGACAACTTTATTTTTACATTCGTAATAAATTTAATCATTGTTTAAATCATTATTTTATTTATACTTCGTGAACACGATTGTTTTTCTCATATTTTGCTTCCTTATATTGTTCTAAGTAATTGGTGCTTTAAATTTTTGGAAAAAGCCAAGTTTATTGTTTTCATTTTCACTTAAACTAGAAATATACAAAGATGACTTAACGTACAAAAATTCTACAATCTACGTTGCTAAAGTAGATTGCTCAACAATACGAGTACTGGAAATAAAAAAACGAGATCCTAATCGTGAAAATAACAGTGCGAGGCAATGTTGAGATTACCTCATTATTTTTCTATGCTATATATGAAACAAGTATCCACACTCCGTAAGATCGAGGAATGTGTAATGCGTTACGTTGGAAGAATATTTCAAGCAAAGAAGATGTAGAATAGTTACCGAAAAAAGACTGAAAGAAATATTCATTTCCATAAGTACGAAGTAGAAAAGAGTTTACGTAAGAGGAGAAAAAAGCCGCACGAGAAGATGAATCATCGAAAACGATGCAAGGAGAGAATTGCACGAAGAACGTACTTTCTTTTTGTCACGTACATTCTTTTTTTCATTCGTTATAAAAAATTCAAGACCGGAAAAATCTATATCGTCGGTGTTACAACCACTGTAGACGATAATAAAAATAAAACATTTCACAAGGGGCATGCCAGAACGACAAATAGAAAGGAAGATGTTTATGGTAGAATTTTTATTATCGTACCTTCGCGAAAAAACTTTGTCTCTCGTCTCAGTAAAGAAAAATATGCGAAAAAACGTTGAAAAGACGGACCAAGGGAAAAAGATAATGTCAGTAGTAGATGTCGGTATGATGTCAGACCATCTCTTTCGTTTCTGCCGAGCACAAACTTCCGCCTCTCTCGTCATCGCTCTCCGACCAAAATAAAAGCTTTCTTCTCTTCTCATCCTTTGCAGACTCGAAAAGCCTTATTAGAATGCACTTTTCTGAATTGCTTTACAGTTACTGTGTGTTTAAAATTGTTATATAACGCGATATTATTGTGTTTTCGTGATGCACCATTGATTATTCCGATATTTTTTTGCCCGCTGTTCGGATCGCTTACTTCGAATTTTGCATTTTTCAAGTATTTATTTTCTTGCAATATATTTACACTCAGAAATTACAGAGTGAATTAAAAAAATTCCATTAATAAATGAAAAATATCATTTATTTGTTTCCATATTCTTTTGATATCTCAACGAATAATAGAAATGATTCTTGTCCTCAGAAAATGTTCACGTAGAATAAAATTCTTGAAACTCGAAGTGATTGCATTCACTTTCTGTCAATATAAACAATTATGGACGTATAAGATGGAAGAAAATTTCAAGATACGATATTTTTGTGGCTGTCAACAAGATTTTTCCGATATTTCATACAGGATTCCCATCTCTCTCCTTAATCCGAAAGATTTATGTATATATCTACGATGTTTACGACTCGAATTGCCATTTTGATCGAAAGTTAAATCTCATTTTCTGGCGAATGTTCACACGTCGATGGGTGAACTGTGAAATATCGTTGTCCCAGACATTTCATCCTCCCACTTATGACCACAAAATGACACGAGAGCACTTTTCTTTATTTTTTATTTCAATGTTCCTGCGTATATCCCTTTCAGCTTTTTACAAGTATTATTTTCATTTATTCATTTATTATATTATTATTTATCATCAAAAATGACGAATTTGCCTGTTTTCTAATTTTTATTGTCATTTATTCATTTATTATATTATTATTTATCATCATACTCTGCATAATTATATTTCCGCATACACGTATGCTGATAAAAGCGTGTTTTTTTTAGATCGTCGTTTATAAAAAGACTACAAATTGTTTTTAAATAGGACAGGAATAGGAGTGAAAAAATAGTTACGTCAAGGAGTCGCGTCAAAGCAGCTCAACTAAAAGCGATACATTGGTCGCGTGGTTGCAAATTTTGCATTGTCTTTTTCTGACTCTTTTTCTCTCCATTGTGTGTAGCAGCAGATCGCAGATTGAATTGCCACCGGCTTTCTTCCTCTTTTCCTCTCTTTTTTTCTCTATCCGTTTTTCTCTCTGTCCGATTCCAGAGCATATGCGAATTGCAGCACATTTTTTTCTTCTCTCTCATCACACACGTTTGCGCTTTGCCTCATTCTCTTGGTATACTATTTTTTTCTCTACCATGTTTGTAAAACCCGCGGAAATGAGAATTTCATTCCTATCGTTCGCGGAGTCCCATTTAGCTCGTACTACATGTACGAGATAAAGTTTCGATGTGACCTACGAGAATTGCTTTTTTTTAAAAAGCTTTTTGTTTTCCCATTGTACCGAATCTCATTTTTTATACGCCTATATTGTCAGCAATTCGTAGCAAATATTTTACTTCTTCATTAAATATCAAATGCGACATCTATATCTTTTTTTTTTTAATTCCAGTCGTCATTAGTGTTTTTATTATTATTATCTCGGTGGTTTCGGCCCAGCGTTTTTATACAATTAAAAAATTAAACGTGAATATAAGGAAAGACTTAACGCAGATAAAGTCTTCGTTTGAATAATATGGAGGAATAAATCGACAGTACATTGAGAAAATTAAAAATAAATAAAAATGTATAGGCCATCGTTACAAGTAAATGTTTTTCACGGATTCTCTGTACCCTCGCACAAATGCAATACAGTTCTATGGTGCATTAGGAATGAGTGACTGTGAGCAGATGGAAAAACATTATTCATCAAAATGCTTTCTCTTCAAAATAAAAAAGAAAATCCTCAATAAGTTGAATATATGACTTTTTTTATTATTAGTACTAAACTTACTCTTTTTCAATTTATAAATATTTCCTATCTTAGGGTTCAGCCAAGATCGAGACAGTAAATAACAATAATTATTTTATTTTATTCCTTTAGTATTTGTGTAATCGAAGGAGTTGAACAAAAATAATTAACGTTTAGCTATAATAGTTATTTTCAAGCTTTTTCCCTTCAAACTCGGATAATATCCTGTTGCCAATCACTTTTTATACAACATAAGCATCGAAAGCATTGTCTGCCGAGAGTATTCAAGTGAAATCATTTCCATCGTTCCACAGCATGCTTCAAACGCATACTCAAAAGACGTTACAATTTCGCGTGTTTCTACATAAAATATTTTTCATATTTATTACAGGAGATGGAGGGGGTGCGGGTGACGGTGATCCCATTGTCAGTGGAAACTCTGAAAAGAAACCCGGATACGAGACTAATCTTTATCTCTACGATGTAAGTAGAAAAATATTCAAAATAGTTATAATATTTTTGTCGGTGCTACGAAATATAAAATAACTAAACGTTTATAATGTCGTGAATAAATCAAAATTGTATGACTGTAACAAATATTTCGAACGGTCTATAAAAGCTCAATTATTGCTCACGTTTAAAACCTAATTTTGAGATTTTATATTTTTAATGCAAACACATCGTGCGAAAAAACAAACAATCGAATCTTTGGAAGTCGCAAGAAAAAAATTAGATATATTTTGCTATTAATGTTGAGAATTTAGTAACAAATAAAATGTCAAATTAATAAATAAAATGTGTCTTATAAAGTTTCCAGATCAACGTTTTCTTGAATATTTTCAAGCATACTAAAAAATCGATATCTCAACTTTTTTTTATTGAATCAAAATAAATTATATTTAAATAATATTTGTAAGCCTGTTAAAAGAATGTTTTTATGTAACTAGATCGAAATTATAAATATCTATTATGCAGAATGTATGAATAAGAATCGTCACTAAGTGCTCAAAATTTATAGTCGATTTTGTTAATAATTGATAAATGGATTGGGGATAAATCAATATTGACAAAAGTGATGATGAATATCTTATTTTAGCGTTGTACAATTTAAAAAATTTATTTATGTACAATCGATAAAAAGAATAACAATAGACGAGCATTTGATCCACTGTCAAATTTCCGTAACTAAATGGAAAAAAGTTTCGGAATCGATGAAAGAAAAAAACGAGAGAAAAAGAAAAATCGAGAAGTGCATGCACTCGAGGTCAATCAGTTATTCTCAGCGACTCTTTCCATTTCTTGCTTTAACTTTAGCCACAAGAGCGACTTTTTTACAAAGACGAGAGAATCGTGTTTCATTCTCAAAGGCGGTGCTTTATGAGAACGATGCATATTCAGTGAGTTTGCTCCGCGGTCGGTATAATTCTATCGAATTGAATTATCCAACCGCCTCGTTCTTTTGTATGCTTTTTTTATTTTATTTTTGTTCTGTCGTGTTTCTTTGAAGCATTTTCCTTTATGTATAACGGTGTCTACGCTGAAATTTTTTAGTAAAGCACAAAACAAGCCATTCACGATCTTTCATACTACAAAGTTTTTTTTTCCTATTCATATTTTTATATTTTCATTTTTACAAATAATTTAATAGCGCCGTTGAAAATTTTGTGTGTGTAATGGAAATATCTATACGAATAATTGCGATGCGTCGACTGTACCGCTGTGATATATAGGAGAGGGGTTAAGGATGAGAAGGAGAGGTGAGTTTTGGTCAACGTAAACGAGGTATGTACTCTCTCCCTGGCCGTTAAAACATGATCGAACGTATTAATGTATATGGGGCCTTCCACGCCAAATCGATCTGGATCAGACCCTTCCATTCTTTGATTTGGCTGAAAATGTTTTATGTTATATAACCCATTGAAAGACGCTATTTTGATTTTTCCAGATTTTTTTGTTCATACACTTGTGAGATATGATTTTTTTTCAAAATTCGATGTTTTTTTCTTCAAATGACTGTAACTCTCTCAAAAATCGACCAAATCAAACTTTTTTTTTATAAAAGTTGGTTTTTCACCGTACTGTTAGAAAAAAAAAATGAAAGAATAATTAATATTTGTATTCCGTATTTTGTTCTCAATTTAAAGCAATTTAAAGCTAAAAACATTGGTTTTAAAATATTTGCCCATTTTTATTTTTTTCAAAAATTTCAAAAAAGATTCGTATTAGCATTTTTTTTATTTAAGAAAGGGAAATATATAAAATAGAGAAAAATTCGTTACACATGTTCTCAATCTTCACATTCAAAAAATTGAGTAATAAATTTAACTACCGCCTGTATAAGTTCAAATACAATTTTTATCTAATATATACAAAACAAAACTGTTATTCATTTACTTTCAAATATATAAGACTTGAAAAATGTTTCAATTTTTTCAATTGAATTGCAGTGAAATTTAGTAGACACAGCAGTGAAAATTCCGGTAAAATTGCCGAATCAGGGCTTTAGCCCAAATCGACTCCAAATTCATTTTTAGCGTTTCTCATCATTAAAGAATCATATCTCATATAATTTGAAGGCGGGGGAGGACTTCCAACGCCATAAAAAACATAAAAAACGACGTAAAAAACATTAAAAAGTTCAAAACTGCCCCAAATTCTGTGTGCGGAATCGTTCCGGACATCACGCACAGTATGTGTGTGCCCAATTTCAATTAATTCATGATAAATAAATTGTGCAAACATGATGGAATCTTTTCGGCTTTGAAATTTTATAATAGCATCGGTGAGCGATGCTATTATAAATAAATACACCTTTCTTACGATTTTACGTTCTTACGATATTATTGTTAGGTGACTTTGTTTTCATTGTATTTACATTGATACTGTCCAATAACACACGTCCAATAACAACTTCTTATAGGAAGTCATAACGAATCCACACTGATACTGTTCAATGTTTACTTTCCGATGTAAATACAATTGGAATATGAATGAAATGTGTATGTATTGTGCAGTATCAGTTAATATATCGTAAGTGAAAGTAATAAGTTTCCACGCGAAAATGAATTGCGAAGGATGTGTAGTCTCGCTCACCGAAGCAATTATTAAATTTCAATTCCGAAAAGGTACTATTGCTTTTTTACAAGAGCATGGGGTGGTAAAACGTGAAGTTAAATGTGCAATCTGTGACAATCCTTCAACTCTCCATGAGAGTAGCCTCACTTGGCATTGTCAAAAGCAAAGGAAACAACGAAGTGGAAAAAAATTTGTGGTACAATATTTTTTGTTGTACCTTTTTTTTAGGATACAAACACTTAACTGTGAACCACAGTATCAATTTCGTTGATCCAGATTCTGGGGCGTTTACCCAGAATATTGAACGCACATGGCGTGACGCTCGTTCTGCTATTCCAAAATACGGTCGGCGCAAATATTTTATGAATGGGTATATTGCCGAATTTTTGTTTCGTCGAAATTTTCACAACCACACGGAGCGGATTCATTCGTTATTCACGGCCATTAGGAATTTCTTCGACGATATCAACGAATCAGACGATTAAAAATTTTTTCATTAAATGTTTTGCGTTCATGTCAATTTCTTTTATGGCGTTGGAAATCCTCCTCCTCTTCCTTAATATATGCCATTATTAATGCTATCAATGCTAATATATGTATTAATGCTATATGAAATGGGAATCTTCAGATTCAGTTTTTTTCATTTTTTGTAAGGTTAAAAGTCTTTTCCCTCGATAATATCATGTGGGATACAATTATTTAATGATAAAAAGTCATGATATAAAATTTGGTGTCGTTTTGGGCAAAAGCCCTGATTCGGCAATATTACCAAAATTCCAAACTTAACGATATCCTTATCAGAGATTGATCAGATTACAATCAACCATCCCATTATCGATTATTCGGCTATAAAAATATTTCTCCTATATTTTTTATCCCTCGTCGTTAGAAAGTTTGTCGTCCGCCATCGGTTAACGCAAACAACGTTGCGAAAACTCGATTAATATCATGTTATATCGAGTTATTTATAAACTGCTGCCCCGTGTTGTCTCTTCGTCACACAAAATATATAATATTAGGTGGACTATGAATTCACGTCAGCGTCCTGTCCACGAGTGCATACATGTTTATGTATCAAGTCTGTTGTGTATGCCTTTGACACAAAAATACTGCATGAAAAATGGAATTTTCAAAAAAAAAACCAAAGTAAAAGAGTACGACAAAAAATAATTTCATTAATAACCTACAGCGATGGATGCGCGGTCGGTGTGTGGCTCCGGCGATCTCCAAAGTTAAACAGCCTCGAGCGAGGTCAGTACTTGTTTGGGTAACCGCTTAGCCATGCACCGGCTCGCATCCACCCATGCATCGACCTACATCAGACACTTCCATTCTTTGATTTGGCTGAAAACTTTATGTGTTGTATGATCCATTGAAAGAAGCTCTCTTGATTTTTTCAGATTTTTTCATTCATCCACTTGTGAGATATGATTTTTTGTCAAAATTCGATGTTTTTTTCTTCAAATGACTGTGACTCTGAAAAATCTACCAAAGAGTAAGTCGAATTCAAAAAGTAAAGAATCTTAAACTAAAATCAATTGAATCAAATATTAACTATTATTTTAAAGTAATTGGCACTCCGTTCCGCACTTCACGTCGCGATTGTACTGTTTGCGGTAGTCCGGTTTGTCAGGCAGTTTGCTGTCTTTATTTTAAAACTTATATTTTCAAACTTATTTCAACTGGAAAATGAACTCCAAGTAAACTATTAAATATTGTATTCGAGTCCTTTCGTGTACTACTCCGGGTCTTCAGTAGAAGGGAGCGAGACTACCGAATCCAAGATGTATCAACCATTCTACGAAACTAACATTCTGTTTATATTAAAAAGGGTGCATAAAGAGCCTCTAATCTCTTTATTCACTACGAAATAAATCCTTTCCCCAGTCATAATCGAAAAGGGCAAGATCTCTCGAGATCTATCGGCGTGCGCCCACCATACTCTTAGGAGTATATCTAAATAAAGTGGCGTGCAAAAGTTTCGGGCCACCCTATTTTTTCCAGTTAATTGATAAAATATTTTATTTCTCCACTCGTCCATTGTTCAAAATATTCAAGAGAGTTAGAATGAAGGTAACAACGTCGTATATTATATTTAATTATGGCGTATTTTATGTAGTGCAAAAGTATCGGGCCACTATATCGCCGCGGCTTCGTACACACGGTTTGTTTACATTTTTTTCCTCATTAGTTTCAAAACATGTCCTACAATAGAAAATCAGTCTCCTTTCTGCCACAATGCCGAAACACACGAATATTCAGCTTCGTGAAATTGTGTTAAAACTTTCGTCAGAAGGAAAAAGTTCTCGTGATGTTGCGGAAACTCTATCCATTGGCAAAAGTACCGTTAATCGTATTATTACTAAATATAAATTAACAAATTCACTGTGTGACGAAAATCGGAGCGGTAGACCGCGAGAAACTTTGAATCCCGTCGACAAAATTATAAAAAGGAAGTGCATTGTAGATCCACGAAAAAGTGCTGCAGATGTTTCCCGCGAATTGCGAAGTGAAAATCTAGCTGATGTTAGTCGGAGTACGGTATCTCGACGTCTCAAAGCTGCGGGGCTGATTGGACGTGTTGGTGTAAAAAAATCATTGATTAGCAAAAAGAATAAGAAGGCTAGATTAGACTTTGCGAAAAAATATCAGCGCTGGGCGGTATCCGATTGGCGGAAAGTACTTTTTTCCGATGAATCGAAATTTCAATTATTCGGAAGTGATGGTCGGAAGTACGTAAGACCAGATATAATGTAAGATACCAAATTCCTACCGTAAAACACGGTGGCGAAAACATTAAAGTTTGGGGAGCATTTTCTGATGATGGCGTTGGTCCGCTGGTGGTAATTCGTGGTAATATGGACTCTGCAATGTACAGGGACATACTATAAGATTATATGCTCCCATTTGCAGCGAAAAATTTGCCGCGTGGTTGGGTTTTTCAACACGATAATAATCTGAAACACGCTTCGCGTCTTGTTAAAAATTTTCTTCAAAGCCGGAAAGTCCGCCTTCTTGACTGACCATCGCAGTCGCTGGATTTAAATCCTATTGAACACCTGTGGCAAGACCTCAAGCATCGTGTTGGAACGAAAAATTACTCCAACAAAACGGAATTGTGGAACCATTTGCGAGATGAACGGAAAAAATTGCCACAAGAACGAATCAAACAACTAATTGGGTCTATGCCTCGTCGGTGCGCTGCAGTCATCGCTGCTAAGGGCATGGCAACAAAGTATTGAGTCGAGTGGAGAAGACTAAGACATGCTTCCTTATTTTTCAAGTTTTTTGTTATTTTTTACATACCCAAAAGTACGCGGCCCAATAATTTTGCACAGCCAGTCATAAAAAATTTTTGAACAATTAATGATTTAAGATAGATATCAATGTATACAACCTATTGTTTCCAAATATAAGTGATTACGTGTTATCATTACTCGTTTGTTTTTCTCCCACCACCATATTTCTGTTCAATGTGCATAAAAAATAGGGTGGCCCGAAACTTTTGCACGCCGCTGTATATGTGTCTACGCATGTGTATCACATCTGCAGGAAAAAGGCTATAGAGCATAGCGTTTACCGCTCGACGCTACTGTTCTGACTTTTTCTTCACGCCTTCTGACGTGACATCGTAATAACAATAATATTCATTGATTAGTCATATAATAATAATAATATTGAAGGAAAAAATGATAAGCATCATTTGAAGAAGATGGTACAAAAAAGTAATAGGACAGCGACATTCAAAAGTCTATGAACAGTGTCACGAAGATTTCATTGATTACGTGTCTCGTCCAATCACTTATCTCCTTCATCTTCTTCGACGATTCGATTCTTTTTTCTTTATTGCTCTGGAAAGACCGCACTTGTGTTCGATAAAGCTTTACTGCCTCTCTTTTTTTCCACTGTCTCTCTTTCTCTTCTGTTCCTCTCTCGTGACAGAATACTTCACGACAATTAAAGTGAACTGAGAAACACGAGCAAAAGAGAAAGAGAGCTCGGGTGACTCCTCAGGATTTTAATGAAGCCCGGAGACCGCAGCATCCTCCTGCCCTTTTTGTTGTTTTTACACAGATTTCTCGTTCTCTCTCTCTCTCTCTCTCTGTCTCTCTCTCTCTTCCCTTTTTCTATTTATGTTCGTATATAGGATACTGCTGTCGCAGCTGTACAAGCTTTCCTCCCTGTCCTACTTTCTTATCTATCGAAGCTTCGAACTCTGCCTCTCTGAACAGAGAGAAAGAGGAAGACAGAGAACATTTCTATCGAACGATTTCTCCCTCTCGCTCTCTCTTGCGAACCTAGTCGATTTCGCTGAATCTGGAGATCGAAAATTCTGAATTACGAGGGAGCAAAGCTAAAAAGGCGAGGGCATGCTAGATAGAATTTAAGGTAATATGGCTGCTTCACACTAGTCAAATGAGTGCTATATTTTCAAAATACATTTATGCAAAGTTGAATGCACTAATTAAATTAATTGACGGTTGATGTGCATTACGGCATGTCTTATTAACCTAAAAAAAAAAAATAACGATGGATTTGCGCAATCGTTAACTGATAACTGCAAAATTCCATGATGTTATATTTTCATTGAAATTTTTCAAAGAAAAATCCGTATTTTTCAACCGATTTTAATGCACCGCATCTTATTTTGTTCCTCAAGAGATTCTCTATGAATTTACCGCGTAGATTTTTCTTCTAAACTTGTTAATATGAAAATTACAGCAATTGGTTTATGAACATTTTTTTTTAACCAATTAAACAATTAGCTGCACCGGTAAAACGATGAAACTCAGAAAAACGTCCATACCGTGAATTCGTAGAAGGTCTCTTGAGAAACAAAATAAGATGTGGTGCATTCAAATCGGTTGAAAAATATGGATTATTCTTTGAAAAATCTCGATGAAAATATGACATCGTGGAATTTTGCATTTATCAGTTGAAGGTTTTACAAATCTATTGTTATTAATATTTTTTTAGGTTAATAAGACATGCTGTAATACAAATCAAGCGTCAATTCATTTAATTAGTGCATTAAATTTTGCATAAATGTTTTTTGAAAATTTAGCACTCATTTGGCTAATCTGCATCAGCTATTTTACCTTAAAAAGGAATGAAAACAACAGAGACTCTGAATACATTACGTGCTCATACAATTAACAATACGTGTATCGTTTTTTTCACAGCATTTCAATAAAACTCCTTAATTTCCGAGGTATCCGTGGAAAGAGTTCCATTACAATTGCAAAATCCCCATTTCAACTTTAACTTTTTCAATCATTATTTAATTATTCTATTAATTTTTTCTTTAATCCTCTTTTTTTATAAATGCTTTTTTTCATTGCTTCATCTCTTTAGTTTTAGTGGACAATGATTTCATAAATTTAAAAACACCAGATTTCTAGTGTTCTGTTAATAATACTTCGTCATCGTTGCAGAATAAAAATTTTATCTATCTTTTTAGTATAATGAATAGTTGAGAAGAAGTTTAACATAAAATCAATAAATTTCTACATTTCTCCAAATGTAAAAGGATTTTTCGAAATTTAAGAAATTTTTTTAAGTTCTCGATTATTTTGGATTGAAAAGCAGGCGAAAAGTTTGTCAAATTTTTCTAAAAAAGAAGTGCTGTAAGGCAGATCCGAATCCTAAAAAAAGAAGGATAAACGATACGATGAAAATCATTCTACTCCAACCTGTTCACGACATAATGGATATATATAGAGTGTTCAATAGGAACGTGTTAAAACTAATAAATTGGTAATTTGCAATAAACAAAGGAATTGGATCAATGGTTTTTTTTTAATAGAAGAGAGCTGTCATTTTTATTTTATATCCATTTATTACAAAAAAAGGTAATTTTGTCAA
Source organism: Rhimphoctona megacephalus (assembly GCA_963989365.1). Taxonomy (NCBI): domain Eukaryota; kingdom Metazoa; phylum Arthropoda; class Insecta; order Hymenoptera; family Ichneumonidae; genus Rhimphoctona; species Rhimphoctona megacephalus. The sequence goes on from OZ022416.1 coordinate 8,770,771, forward strand.
ATCACGGCTCCAGCTCAAAACTGAATTGAAAAATTGAATTTACTTCGGGCTGGAGCCATGATTCGACATAATTACCCAAAAAAACGATCTATACATAGAATAAATTATATGTTGAAGCAAATACAAAAAAAAATGTCAATATCAATGATATATATTTTGAAAATGTCAGTCATTGGAATTACCACAGTCCTCTAATCGCTTTATAAAAATATTAAAAACGTGTTCTATAGTTTCATTTGAAATGCCGTTGACAGTCTTCCTTATTTCTTTAATCAAAGCATCTACAGTTTTTGGGTTGTTTTCATAACGGTGATCTTTAATATAACCCCACAAAAAATAATCACAAGGATGAAGATCAGGTGAATAAGGGACCCATTCCAACCCTGTTCCCTTAATAAATCGAGGATATCCAAGGCCGATAACTCGAACACCATAATCTTTATTAATGGCTTCGAAGACTTCTTGTGTCCGATAAGGTGCTGTTCCGTCTTATATGAAATAATAATTCTTAACGAGATGTTTTTTCTTTACATAGGGAAAATATTGTTTCTCCAACATCTTTTTATAGCTCTGTACGGTAACTGTAGATTGAAAGAAATGCAGGTAGATCCCATTTATTAAGACAGCTGCCCAGGCGGTTACTTTTGAAGGATGAAACGATGTTGCCACTACAGTCTTCGGGTTTTCTGAACCCTAAAAGCGATAATTTTGTTTATTGACATAGCCATTCATCCAAAAATACGCTTCATCAGAGAAAATGATTTGTTTTTCGCTCAATTCTTCATTTTCCAACATTCACCTCAATGTGTGGCAAAATTCTTTTCTTATTTTCATGGCGTGTTCTATTAATAATTGATTCGTTATCATTTTGTAAGGATGCATGATCAAGAAATGACGGAGAATATTGTGTAAAGACGATTTGGTTATTTTTAAACCTTGCGGTTGAAGATTGAGGATTTTTTTTTCAAATAGTCTTTAACTTTATCAATCGTTTCCTCTGTAGCTACCGAAGTAGAAGGGCCTGGCAAATCTTTTCTACGGTCCTGTAGTGTTCCATACACCTTAAAATTATCAATAACTCTGCAAAAAAAAATTGTTACAATGTCAGAAACTTTGAAAAATAATATAGATCTGATTCCTCATAAACGTTGACATAAAAAACTATTCGATACTTACCTCAAAAGAGTAGTTTCACTTTCGACTCTTTTACTTCTATACTTCGTGCGAAAGCCTCCAAACGCTTCAGTATAAATTTTCTCTCTTGGATAATAACATTCAATGAGAAAAACTTTTTCTTCAATAGTTAACTCACACATTTTCAAGAAGGTTGTCCGCTTTCTACCGCAGCTAGAATAAAACTGACAGGTCTCAAGTACACGTTTCTGAAACGTAGGGTTCCTTAAAATGTTAGAGAGGGAGGAGAGATTCATCTAGTTTTCATACGTTCCTATTGGACACCCTGTATATTGAGGTAATTTATTTCTTGCAAAAGCAATCATCAGTTTGCCGACCAATCTCGGGAAATACTCGAGACACTCCCTCGTGTACAAGGTGACACGATCCTTGATACACCCACCGTGCACGTATATAATCCTGTCTTGATCGCGTATTCGTCTCAGGACGAAGAGTCGTAACATCCCTTCGAATCAGTCGGATTTATTTTTATCGTTACCCCGAGCCAATCTTTTCACATAGAAGAATAAAAAGTGGATGAGATCTAAGGCATACATACATATTTGAGATTTTCTGGAGAAAAACATATTTCATTATATGATTGAAGATCACAAACGTCAGAATAATAACCCATAAGATAATTTTCAATCATATTTTTTTTGATTACGTAAAAAATTGTATGATTGATGTTCCAAACTAAACAGTTGAGAGTAACAACTCGATTTTATAGTTTTTTTTTTTTCATACGCAATGCCAAATTGGATCATCGGTTTTTCAGAACGAATTGGACTGTTGACGTAATTCAATCGTTCTCTCATTTTTTTCCACACGTACCCAATTGAACGAATGGATTTTCAAATGAAAGAAAAAAAAATGAAAATTGAATAATTTGAAATGAATTGAATGAAATGGAAATTGGAAGCATAATTCAATCTACTTTGTACCACAATGTGGGCAAAAATAGATTGATCGATTTTTCAATGTGAAAACTGGAAGAATTAATAATCCAATTTCTCTTTTCAATATATGCGAAATTAATTGACCCGCTCTACAAACAAAATTCGATTATTCGACAATAATTCAATTTACGTTGTTCAAACTATCTTTCCAAATCGGTTTGTAGATTTTTCTAATAGAATTCGATGTTTTTGAGGATCGTGTTCATTCACTTTTTTCTTTAAATCCGTAACTAAATTCAAATGGGTCTTTTAATTTTTTCGTGAATTAGATAATTCAGAAAAAAACTGTATTTTTACAAACACATAGACTCATAAAGAATTTATTCGTAGGTCAGAAATTTGTTTCAGAATAATTTTTCGTTAAATAAACGTTTCTGCTTCTACCATAAAAATACGAAGAGTTGATATAACTTTTTTGTTTCTTTCGAATTACAGGAGGAATTGGATGATCGACCACGTATCGCGACATTGCTCAATACCCTTGGGGAATACAGCAACACGATACCAGCCGCAACCGACCCGGACAGCAAGGATGGTCCAGCAGCTGGTGGCGGTGGCGCCCGGATGGGAACACTCATCGGTGTCTTCCTGCCTTGTATTCAAAATATCTTTGGCGTTATTCTCTTTATTCGTCTCACTTGGGTTGTCGGGACTGCTGGTGCTGTTCAAGGTTTTCTAATCGTGCTTTGCTGCTGCTGTGTTGTGAGTAACAACATTTTACGTCTTTGCAAATCTTCAAAAAACGTCCAAAACACAGCAAAAACAAATGGCAGTTTAATATCGATTTGCCTCGAGTCAAATTTCGTAAACTCATATTCAAACTTAAGTTCGAACTTGTTTCGAAAGTTATTTCAGCACACGATGTCATACATCCTTCACATTTAAGTACCAACTTGACATGTCCAAATTTAATTGGAAATTCTAGTACTAATTTGAAAACTGAAACTCGTATTAAAGTTCGAATTTAAGCCAAGACTGAATTCGGATTAAATTAGGATGTGACCCTGAATGATGACCCCAAATTTAAGCACTAGAAGATTGAGTTTGGGTCAAATTCAGATTTTGATTTTATTGAAGAAAAAAGTTTTCTGCTCTCGTAGTTTTTGTACAACATTACAATCATATCAAATTCCAACTCCAGCTAGAACTTTTTTCAAACTTTATATTAAATTAAAAAGCTTGTTTCTCAAATAAATACTTGTACAAAAAAAATGTATCACGAATATTTAGTAAATCCAGATGTGATTTACATCGCATTATTAACAAAAACTTCAATTCGAGTGTATAAATTTGCAATCAATAAATCATTTTGATTAATTAATTAAATTTTAATCTCAAAAGAGTGTAACATACCTGAAGGTGTTTTCTTCATTTAGTAGTTATACGAATTGCTCCCATCAAGAAATTATTTAAAAATTGCTCTTCATGTAAAAACCCTAAATAAAAAGTATTAAAAGAAAAAATGCACGCCCTTTTTTCTTCATATTTACAGACAATGTTGACCGCCATAAGCATGAGTGCCATTGCCACTAACGGGGTTGTACCCGCTGGAGGTTCCTACTTTATGATATCCAGGAGTCTTGGTCCTGAATTCGGTGGTGCCGTTGGAATGCTCTTCTACACCGGTACCACCCTTGCCGCTGCCATGTACATTATCGGAGCTGTAGAAATAGTTCTGGTTAGTATCACCAATTTATAAATCCTAATTTTTTTCCTAATTTTTTTTATACACGAAGTTTACTTTGTGATTCGCCGTAGGAGTCCATAAAAAAACAGTGACTTTTCCAGATGTGCTCGTTAAAAAAAAGTACAACTATTAAAAAATCAGTATAAACAAAAATAAAAGGAAATTCGAATTTAAATGCACCATAAGTGAGAGGAAAACGCCATAAATTCCTACACTGCGTTATAAACTTTTATAAACATATTTTTTCCTCAATTTTTCATCATAATTGCAACAAGATAATGATATCCTAAAATATAAAATGAATGTGTTATTTTTACGTTCTACACGTTTTCGTAAATAATTCAGTCTGCATGGAAAATGGCTATGTATAAAATTTGTCGTTCAATCTTTGTTATATTTTGGTATTTTGATAAGGACTGCATGCTAAATTATAGCCTTAACATTCAAAATTCTAATTTTTTTTTCAGACTTATATGGCACCATCGTTGAGTATATTCGGAGATTTTACTAAAGACGCGAGTATAATGTACAACAATTTTCGCGTCTACGGTACCGGTCTACTGATGGTCATGGGCACAATAGTCTTTATTGGCGTGAAATTTGTCAACAAATTTGCAACTATCGCTCTTGCCTGTGTCATACTTTCAATCATCGCCGTCTACGTTGGTCTTTTCGTCAATGTCTATGGAAACGATTCTCTTCAGTAAGTTTTTTTTTACTATTATATTGTTCATACTACTTGGTTTTTGTATGAAATTTTTTTCACCTTTATTTTTACCTTGCAGCTTCCGTCATTATTTTATTCTCTCTTTTTGCTCTTTCTTCTGCCATTTTTATAGCCTCTCGAAATATTTGTGTTGGAAAAACTTGCTTTTTTTGAAGCGTCTTACGAATATTCCACTTCATTCGTTTTCCTTCAATGTCCAATTTGTTCGACGAGTATCGTCGTCTTCTTCTCCGGTCTCAAGAGTAATTGAACTTTCATATGCTCTATGGAACGGAAATTGCTTCATCCTATTCGTCGAGAAAAGTTTTTCTCGTAAAATTTCGTTACGAAATCGTGGAATATATAAATAACTGAGATCCACGATGCTCGTTATTGTGTTCAATTGCTGGGAAAATATTAAAATATAATTCTTCCTTCATTCTCGCTTTTTCACTCCATAGTGGGCCAAAGATTTTTTTTCACCGTAAGTTGTAGAGTGAATTTTATATTGAGGGAAAATTGCTGGATTCGTTTATTTTGTTGAATTGTAATCTTTTTTAAATGGAGAATATTGTTGAATTATCATTTTAAGCGACCAACAGTACAATTGAAGAGCATTTTACCAGGTTAAAAAAAGGAATTATCATTTTCAACTACAAATTCCAGAAATAATACCAAATAAATAGATGACCAAAAATATATAAAAATGTTTGACAAATAATATCGTTCGAATCACATCTTTCATTGGAAACATTGCTTCAAATGACGAAAAAAAAACATCAGTCAAAAAATTTGAAGCAGAATATTGATAAGGTTTAGATAATTCATAAAAATTGGCCTTTTTTTAATCCAATAGAATATCGTATTTTCCTCCTGAACTATTTTTCCATACTTCCATTTCGCTTTACTCTGCTCCAGCGTTATCTTCGCAAACGATTGTTTAATCTCTTCGAATCTTGTTGTAATTCTCAATGACGGAATTGGAAAAAAAAAGTCTTCAATTAACTGAAGATTTTTTCATTTTTAGAATGTGCGTTCTCGGAAAACGTTTGCTCAAAGATATCGACGTGAGCAAGTGCTCCAAAAATAGCATCGAGCTGCAAAAAATTTTCTGCGGTAATACGACTCGCAATTGTGATCCTTACTATACCGAGCACAACGTGACCGTCGTGAATGGAATTCGTGGATTAGCCAGTGGCGTCTTCTTGGGTAAATACTCTTTGAAAATGAACACCTTTCAAAAATAATTCCTTGATAAATCGTAATTGAAAATGCAACGTAGTCATTGATATTTCTGAATTCGAATAATAAAACATCAGATTTGCCATTTCCTATTAAATATTTGCAAGAAAATCATTCTTCAAAAAAGAATTTTCAAACTTTTTTTTCAAAAAATAGTACGAATAAATACATTCTTTATATCGTTAAGAATTTCCATTTTTTATCAAATTTTGTCTATTTCTAGCTCCAGAAATTCTGATCAAAATTTGATAAAACTCTTTGCTGCGACTGTATTTATACCAAACATCCTCCAACAATTGATGTCTATCACAATATCAAGTATAATGGACAAACATACATTATTTTTTTCCAGAAAACATCTGGGGCAGTTTCCAGGAGGAAGGTCAATTCGTAGCTTACGGTCATGATCCTAAGGACGTGGACAACATGGCAGAGTCCACCTATAACCAGATTCAGGCTGATTTGACGACCTCGTTTACCATTCTCATTGGTATTTTCTTCCCATCAGTGACAGGTACACCTAAAAATTGATTATTATCCAAGAGTAAATATCTTAATTCAAAGAAGAACATTATTTTATAATCTAATAATTATTTTAGTCTTTTCTCTTGGACAATTGTTGAAAAAATGGACTGCTTCGTGTCAATTTTGCACAATGTCCATTTTCATTCACTTTTTTTTTTATAGACCATTTCGTTTATCGAAATTCTATTCAGATATTCATAAAATTTTGTAAGAGCGTCGTTAAGGTAGTTCCCCTGCGACAACCTCAACCAAAAGTTACATACCGTGTGTGCGTTACATATGTGTGTAAAGGGTTGATAATTCGTAGTAAATAAAATTAAAAAGCACACAATATTGACTCGGTACCAATAGATAATACGACAGATATCATCTACTATCGTAAAATTTATTCTATAAGTGTTTTTGATCTGACATTGTGAGTAAACTTTTTGCTAGAACTGTCCGGACTATGCCCCAATACACAAAAAAGGTTTACATCTCTCGCGCTCGTGCTCGTTTGTTTGTAGAATATGTCGTATAAGGCCAAAACCGTAGTATTTCTCGAGGTTATATCTTTTAAACTAGATAGTAAATCATCTTGATGTTTTTTCATAATATTCGTGACATCCTGCTCTTGCTCCTCCTCATTTTTCATCAACTTCTTGATTTTAGTTCTGACGGTAGAATTAATAACGTACTGTTTGCCCATGCATGACCCATATGTTACGTGCTAATTGAGCCAACTTCAAGTATAAATATTTTTTTCCAATACTACATTTTCCTATATCGCTGTCTCTCTCGCTCAGCGACGCGCGATAAGAGGGGGTAGTCTCGTTTAGCGGACTGGCCGACTGCAGGGTGGACAAATCTCTACCAGTCTCGCAAAGGACGTATGTCCAAATGTAAACAAACGCTACTTACGACTTTCTGACTCCATGAAAAATCCACGAGACAGAAATCCCGAAACATTCAATTTTAATTCATAAAATTATCATATTTCGGGATTGGGTGGACGGATCGACTTGTACCAAAGAGCAATAGAAAGAGAAAATTAAAAAAAAAATGATCCCCGACTTTCAGATTATTTACTCAACCCGTTCCTCCGTGAGAGCGGTTTGAAAAAAAAGGAAAGCCTGAAAATCGTCATATTCGCGTATATAAGAGTGCGGCGGGGCTCGCGCAAGCTTTTCTTTTAATACTTGGCGTCGAGCCGCTACCGCGTCTCTTGATCGCGGGTTCGGGGTGGTAAAACTTGTTAAAATTGCACAGATTTTTGAATAACGTATTAAATAACACGTCTGCAAAATTTCAACCATTTCTTAATTTAACAATTCAGTGGGGGAACTACTTTAATAATTTGTAAATTTTTCAACTGCTATTAAGGGGACAGTCTGCCATTTTTTTTTTTTTTTTTTTTTCAAAAAATCGATTTTCTGAAAAGTACAGATTTGTGTAGTAGATATATATATAGAATTACTATACAAAGTGTCATTTATGCCAGAAAGACCGAGAACAGATAGAAATACGCATAGTAAGACGAGGATCTTAGATGCGCCTAGGCGCTTGGCGCGTCTTTAAAGTTTTGCACCTATCGAGCTGAAATTTGGTACATTTATTCTACACATGTATAGCTTCCGTTTGACCTAGAATTATAAATTTTTATTAATATTTAGTCGATTGTTTAAACAATTAAAGTTGAAAAAAAGGTCAAAAATTTCAAAAGTCTGCCATTTTGTTTTTTGTTATCACACGTGAATTATTCTAGGCCGAACGATAGCGACAAATCTATATTTTACTAATTTCACCACTTTTTTTGTTTCAAATGATTCAGAGTCAAGATATCGTGTCAGCCAGATTTTAACAGGGTTAACTTCAGGCTGCCGTACCAGCGAGATTTACAGTGAAAAAAACAAAAAAAAAAAAAACATTTGTTGTATTACTTTCATATGTCTATTTTCGTGTATTAAAAGTAGATATAAATAAATCAAGTTTACTATGAGAAAAAATTTTTTTAACAATATCATTGAAAATGGCAGACTGTTCCCTTAATTGTAATAACGAATCGTAGTTTAAGCTCACAAAATCCAGTTGATGGACATTCGTAAAAATACGTAACGGTTGTATAACAATTGTGTTGCAGGAATAATGGCGGGATCAAACAGATCGGGTGATTTGGCGGATGCCCAAAAATCAATACCAATCGGTACGATATGCGCGATTCTGACAACATCAACGGTATATTTATCAACGGTGCTTTTGTTCGCGGGTACGGTGGACAATCTTCTGTTACGTGACAAATTCGGTCAGAGTATCGGTGGAAAGCTGGTAGTCGCGAATATAGCATGGCCGAATCAATGGGTCATTTTGATCGGTTCATTTTTATCAACTTTGGGTGCTGGTCTTCAGTCATTGACAGGAGCACCTCGATTGCTTCAGGCTATTGCGAAAGACAGTATAATACCATTTTTAGCGCCATTCGCAAAGAGTTCAAACCGAGGTGAGCCGACGAGGGCATTATTGTTGACAGTGTTGATATGTCAGTGTGGAATTCTTCTGGGCAACGTTGATTATCTAGCGCCGTTATTGTCAATGTTTTTCCTCATGTGTTACGGTTTCGTGAATTTGGCTTGTGCCCTTCAAACCCTTTTACGTACACCAAATTGGCGTCCACGTTTCAAATATTATCACTGGAGCCTCTCGTTCATCGGACTTTCTCTTTGCATCGCGATAATGTTCATGACGAGCTGGTATTACGCACTTTTGGCGATGGGAATGGCCGGTTGTATCTACAAATACATCGAGTATCGTGGCGCTGAGAAAGAATGGGGCGACGGTATCCGCGGTCTTGCACTCTCAGCCGCGAGGTATTCCTTGCTGAAGCTTGAGGAAGGTCCTCCGCATACGAAAAATTGGCGTCCTCAGATTCTCATACTTGTCAAACTGAACGAAGATCTTGTGCCGAAATATCGTAAACTCTTTGCATTCGCTAGCCAATTGAAAGCTGGACGCGGATTGACCGTTTGTGTGAGCTGCATCGGTGGTGATTACACGAGAAATTCTGGTGAAGCACTTGCTGCCAAACAATCTCTTCGAAAAGTTGCCGATGAAGAAAAAGTCAAAGGTTTCGTTGAGGTATTGGTCGCCCAAAACATCGTCGATGGCCTCAGCTCTCTCATACAAACCACCGGACTTGGTGGCATGAAACCCAATACCGTTATTCTCGGATGGCCTTACGGCTGGCGACAGTCCGAGGACGAAAGAACATGGCGCATTTTCCTCCAAGCTGTGAGGAATGTCACCACAGCTCGCATGGCTCTTCTCGTTCCCAAAGGCATCAATTTCTTCCCTGATTCAACGGAAAAAGTTGTCGGTTATATCGATGTCTGGTGGGTCGTTCACGACGGTGGACTTCTTATGCTTCTACCATTTTTACTCAAACAGCATAGAACATGGAAAAATTGTAAAATGAGGATATTCACCGTCGCACAGATGGAAGACAATTCTATACAGATGAAAAAGGATCTCAAGAAATTCTTGTACGAACTACGTATTGAAGGAGAAATCGAAATTGTTGAAATGGTTAGTTATTGTAATGCTTTTTTAACCATACAGACAAATAATTCACGGAAGAACCATTTTTTAAGAAAAAGTTTTCTTAGAAAACTGCTTGTCTGATGTAAATTTTGCAAAGTTATAACTGGATTGAATGAAAACTTTATTCGTTCGTTTATAACGTAACTCCGTACCATTCGAAATTATTATTCTGTTGAATAACAACCGGATATGGTTATTATTTTACCGAATAACAACTCTTCCACATTATTACCTTACTGAATTATCACGTCCACTAGATACAACTATATCTAATAATAAAATTCTTTACTGATTACAAATCTGTCGAAAAAAATATTTTCCTCGATACGACTTTGTAATTGTCAGTGTTAAAAATGCTTGCAACTTTTCATCTATTTCGTACAATGTGCAAAAAAATGAATTCAGTAATTTAGAAATATTGTTCTTCTGCAGAGACAAATATCTCTGCTGAGTACCAATAAAATAGTAAAAATTGAACGCACTATTCAACAGTTGTTCAGTGAATTCGATTCAAAAATTTGTCAACAGACCAAAAAAGCTTGCAGCCCCACAAATTCTGATAAACTTTGCACTATTTAGAAAATAAGTTCATACATGCTTGATATTTGAAAAACATCTAATTTCTCATTTTGTTTTTGGTAAATAAACGTATTTCTACGTTCATTGAAATGATTTACAGTTGGCATTGTTTATTTTCTATTTTTTTATTTTTCAGATGAACTCCGATATTTCAGCTTACACGTACGAGCGAACGCTCGTAATGGAGCAACGTAACCAGATGCTTCGTGAGCTGCGACTCACAAAGCAAGAGTCCCTCGGAGTGGTGAGTTTCAACGACGAATTTGTTTTATTAATCTCCCATTTCGATCGATTCACGATAATATTATGAAATTATATTAAAAAACAAAGAATGAAAAAAAGAAAGAAAGAAAAAACATATGTAAATACGTGAGATAAGAATTGCGCGATGGATACTGATCGGTATGTGTCTGTTTGTTGCGTGCTCGTCACGGATAAGGTGCAGACTTTGGTGGACTTCAACGAGGTACCCGCTGTGGATAATTTACCTCCGGTTTGTCAGTCAGATCCCACAAAAAAAAAGCAAATCCTTCACAACAACCTTCTGAGGCCAATCCCTCAAACGAACAATAACACATGTTGTCCTTCGTCCTCGCCCTCAATTTCCTCTCATAATTCATTTTATACACCATCGTCATTCATCATTTTATCGTTTTGAATCTCGTCGTTCATCGAAAGTATCGCAAAACAAATAAAAAAATATACATACGCAGCGTTCCAAAGGCGCACACACAACTCTCATCGTCATATCTGTCGTTTTATACATTGTGCATTTTATCCCCAAACAAAAGAGAACCAGCGCAATCGAAAAAAAAAACTCCCAATTCGCCTCACGCTCCCTCTTCGGCTTAGTTGGCACGTTCATTTAGTAATTGCTTTGATAGACATCAAATTTCTTTATTCATGCGTGTTTATGTATTCATGTATATAATTTTTTTTATTTTAGCCATTCATAAGCGCTTTCACGCTCTAGTTCATAATGATCTTATGATTCATCATCAGTGAGACACTCCTGACTAAAGATGTGCAAGATCTAATTTTTTTAATTATTCTAAAAATAATACAAAATAGAGATAAAAAGCAGTTTTGATATTTTTGCTGATTGCTGGTTTTATCAAGAAAATAAATAATTATAAATGCAGCTAACAGACGTAATTAAAAATTTGTATTTTGACCATCTTTGCCCCCGGATCCTCTCCATAAAGTCCGTCGTATCGGGACGGGAAACAAATTAATATTATTTAATAAAAATCAGAGCATAATTAATGAGAAACCAAAAAACAATAAAAACAATTTTAATGAAATTGGAGGATCGTTGATACAACAATCGATTTATCGTACAGGTACAAAAAATCGTGGATTCTCATCACAACGTCGACGCAAAGACTGCGACAAAAGTGAGATTTATGGAGCCAGGTGCTCAACAAGCGAATGGCGGTGCCGTTGACGAGGCCCAAGAAAAGCTCATGCCCGAAGATGGAGCGAGTGAGAAAGCGTCCGAGGCTTGTGACAATAGCGAGAAAACGGACGACTGCAAAGAAGTTCCGGAGGAGGAAACAAGTTTGATCAGTGGCTCCTCACCCAAGCCTGAAAAACGTGAAAACAGCGAGAAAGATACTAAGGAAAACGAACAAAAGAGTAACGAACAAACAACGGAAACTCCGGCAGAAGAAAAACCACCTATAACACCGTAATTATGATCCACATTAAAACACTCCTCAAACGAAAAGAAAACATCCTTGCTCAATGCATCGTACTATTAAAATTCCAGAAAATTGCATAAATTTTTGACGGTATTGACTCCGAATCTGATTCCGAGTAAGAAAAAATGGCGTCCATGCAGCATGTTATTGGAAATGCTTAAAATCATCGATATCAGAATCTTAAACCAAAAGTCTCTCAGAAGACGTAAATTCCTAATTTTTCTCCCACAAAAAAAGGACAGTTCGAACATTTATATAATTTCTGGACGTAATCTATTCAAAATGTCTGCCAGATGGAGTAGAGCCTCAATTTTTTTCGTACAAAAAAGAGCTGTTCGATTGAAATACGAGTCTGACTGATTTTTTTCCCCCTAATCTACACTTGACACCATCCTTGAAAGAGGAGAGTTGCTCTATTGAAGAGACGTAATCGAAGCTCCCTTTCACCTTACCCTCAACGACTTCCGGTTCATTTGCGACACTTGTAATGTAACGATCACGTCGCCAATGGCAGACTTATGATGCATGAATGTGGCCGTTAACTAAGACTGCAAAATGGCATCTCCGTTTTGCTCAATGCGTTCGACTGTTCCTCGAAAAATATGCCACGATAACTACCTCGAGTATTTTACCTCGGAAGAGCAAGAAACGAGCTGGAATTTGTCGTTGGAATGTTTTTTACGGTTACTGAAACTGTAATGGAACTGCAGCTTTTACTGTCTCCGTTCCTAGACTGTTATTATTATTTTCATTGCCATGATGCTGTTAATTTTACGGTACTGTAACAATTGTCCATTATTTTGACATATACTCGTTTGTTCGTGGCCCCTGCGTGTTTCTTCATACAAGAGCATCTTTTTATTACGATTTTTTTTTCAATATTTTCATGATGACTTTATTCGAATCTTTCTCAATAACTGTAAAGTGATTGAAAAATTTGGATTACATTCGTCAAATTTTGTTCGGGTCCGAAAAATCTCTTTTTCATTTTTAATTAATCCGTTTTAATCACGTTTACCTGGTTTTAGATTCCAAATCATTTGGCAGATACTGGTTTTAGTAAATAAACATTAATAACACTTGGAAATCTGTTGATGATGAAAAAAAAAAAATGTATTTCACTCGATTTTTTAACTTCGATTGTTTGTCTATTTTCAGAGACGAGGACGACGTTAGGCGCATGCACACAGCGGTAAAACTGAACGAGGTGATCGTCGACAGAAGTCATGACGCTCAATTGGTCATCCTTAATCTACCTGGACCACCGAGAGACACCAGAATGGAACGTGAATCAAATTGTATCCTTTTGCTCAACATGTTTGTCTCAGCATCCTCGTACGGGAAGCTTTAACTACTAACAATTATCGATTTTTGTATCGACGTAAAAAAAATCCTATATAACCGTTCAAATCCAAAGCATTTATGCAAGATGAACAATTTTTTAGATTTTTATTCTACTTGGTGAAAATGGAGCGGTTCGTAGAATTTTCTTTCATTGAAGTCCGTTCTTCTTCATGTAGATCTACGACAGATTTGGTAGCAAAAAATTGGGTTCGATCAGAATTTCAGTACTGAGGAATTGAACAAAAATTTGCAAAAATTCAGCCAACTTCAAAATCTCGTAAATAATGATTTTCGATAACAATAATACCAAAATTTTTCTAACAAACATATTGTTCAACAAATTAGCCATTTCTAATCGCCAATTTTATCATACGCAATGAATTTCTTGATTTTTTCTGAATGCCTTTGGATTTTTCAAGTTTTACCAGATATTCTTGACATTTTAAACTTTTAACGAAATGTAAAAATTTAAAAATTTGCTTTTTCGACTCTCCTAGATGTTACTCACATGCCCCTTTAATCTGGCCACATTATCTTTTTTCTTTTTCTATTCTTTTATTAAACGATTTTTCTAATGAAATCCTTGACTCGTTGAACAGACATGGAATTTTTGGAGGTACTTACCGAGGGTTTGGAGAGAGTGCTAATGGTGCATGGTGGTGGTCGTGAGGTCATCACGATTTACTCGTGAAGTGAACTCGAACGAGATAAAATAAGTGTCGAATCGCCAACGCATCAACACTCGAGATCTAGTTTATTTCCGACGTATCTATACGAATTGACGATCGCATCGACGCTACGATCGCGTCACTTTTCGAAACTCCGTCACTTACGCCATGCTCTGTGAAGAGATTGAACGAAACAAAACAAAAAAAGAAAAAAGAAGAGAAAAAGGTAACAAACAAAAAAAGAACGAAACGAAAAATCGTAACAACTTAAGAAGGAAAAAACAAAAGAATCGACACCGACGATATAATCGAATTGGGGAATGGACACGGTTGAGCTCTGTTTTTAAAGTGTCGTTAAGTTGACGGGGATTGTTAGCCCTGACTATTAGATTAAAAAAAAAAAAAACTAATGAGAAAGGCTTTAAAAAAAAAGAGAAATGACAGCGCATTTCGCGTTGAAAATTCGATTGAAGCTTACTTACCTTCTGGCTCGGTGGCACACCCGGAGCGTGGACTCCAAGTGTGATTGTTGTGATGCTTCGATCGAACGTGATGCCAAACAAAATCTCTATACTATATATGTTACGTGCCAAAGGATAAGTTTACTTTGAGTGAATTTTCCGGAATCGGCGTTGAAGGCGAGAGAGAGACGAGTTCGGAAAGGGTGTAAAGAGAAAAGATTTCGATTGAACGAGAACAAATTTTTTTCGAACTTTTCAAAGTTCTGAAAAAAATGCATTAATACTTGATGCTTCGTAACTTTCCGGAACTCTTGCAACACACCATGAACGCACGAAAAAGAAAAAAGAAACAAACGTGTCAATTTTCTATGCGGATTGCGTTGAATTCCCGAAAATAAGAAAAAAAAGTTATTAAGAGGGGAGAAAAAAAATCGAAAATTGTTCAAATCAACTCACAACACCTAGAAAAGGATTCTCTCGTCTCTTTCTCTTGTTGCCCCCTCTGTACCTCTCTCGTAAATGCGAAAGACCGCTGCGCGTAACCCGAGTAATCCTCATTCGTGAAATATATATATATGTACACACATACGTGGGAACTTGTACTTCAAAAAGACTTGGCCTTGATCCTGACCATTTTATTCGTCATTTTTTATTGTTTTAGTTGTCCTGATTCGCAATTCATCGAAACGAAATCGTTGAAAATTTTTAGCAAACCAATTATTCGCATAAACACAATATTCTTCCCAATTTTCATGATAACTTTTATCAAAGTTCATGCCTCGTATAAGTAAGTTAAAAGTTGTTATCGTTAATAAATCAAACATTATGCTAATAAATAATTTTGTTATGCATATCATTATTTAATGATTTTCGAAGAATATTCAGTCTGTTTAGACGATTATTTGTTTTTAAATCGAAATTGGCACATCTCGTGTTACCCTGCAGGTCATAAATAAATATGTTTTTAAATCGTGATTGTTACAGCCAAGTCATTTTGTGGTCAAGTTTTCCATGTATATGTGAAAGCAAAAATTATGTATAAACATTATATGCATATATATATATATATATTTATATTTATATAAATATAAATATATATATATATATTTATATAAACGTATGGTTGAAACTAAAATCAAAATTTGGTCGGAGGCTAAGGTCGAAGCATCTACGAAACCACTGCCAGAATACTTTCTAAATGCTTCGCGTTTAACCAAAGACGCTAGAGGCTCATTTTTCTACATGCATTGTCGTTTAGAGAGAAACAAAAAAAACACACACACATATATATATATATACATAAATTTGAACTAATAAATGTATGTATATATATACATATTAGAATATGTATGTACTTATTCTACCGCTTATAGGACATACTCCAATGACGAAGTGACGAAAGTAAAGAGAAGAAACAAATAAATGCGAAAACTGAGAAGTAAAAAAGATGTTGCAGACAAAATTCTAGCTATGAAAGAAAGAAAGAGAAATATAAAAATAAAAAGGCAAATATTATGATAATTGATGTAACAACAGACGTAAAAAGTAGAGAGAGAAAATTCAATCGTGAGAGAAATGTGCGTTTTCATTTTCGCCCTTTTCAAAACCTTCGTTATTTCTATTATTATTATCTTTTCTCCTATCATGATGAAGATGCATAAAGAAGAGAAGAAAAAAAAATAAAAAACGTATTCATTATAGATCTTCGCTCTCTGACGTCTATACTGTCCAAGGCCTATCGGTCGAATTGCCACTCGAGCACATCAAAAAGCCTGATCAGATGATTTATGAGAAATTGATGAAACAAAAAAAATATATATATATATACATATATATATTTTATTTCCCGAGAGTCGTTTGTAACGAGGATTCGATGAGAACCACGCCAAGTGCGATACAAATTCTTCGACAAATGTGCATTAAATGCAAAGGAAATACTTAATTACACAGGCAAAAGTGTGAAAAAGTAGCGGTGCATTATCTTCAAATTCCAGATTGTGAAAAAAAGAATTGAAACAAATTAACAAACAAACAGAACATACAAGAACAAAATATAACGTATATATAAATATATAAATATATAAATCGAATGCGTGTCACGCTCATAACGCATAGCTCGGTTCCGAGCCAATGCATCACTCTAGATAGGCACTTTATAGTTGCGTGATGAGGATAAAGAGAAAAATGGAAAACGAAAAAAAAAAAAATACAAAAAAACGTATGAAAAATTGATAAGTCTTTTTAAAACGAAATCTCGTAGCTTACCGTTTTTTGATTGATTCGTTCGTTGATATACCACATTATATATCATCTAATTAATCGGTGTCTGTGAAACAAACGATAACACAGAAAAAAACAACTACGAGTAATAGACCGCGGTTCGAAAACGATAAAAAAAAGAAAAAGAAAAAAACAAAAATACGACAGTCGTCAATTTTGCAAATTTGAGTGATCCTCAAGATTCTCATGATGTGACAATGGAAGAAAATAAATATTAGATTGACCAGTGAAAGTTCTACGAACTCCTTGTGAGCGTTTTTTTCGTTGTGTATCACGAGAATCTCGATCGGTGATAAATTTGGAAAATAAAGGCTGCTTATGAACCGGTCTAACGAGCGTAAAATACGATAATGAAAAATATCGCGTAAAACAAATGAAAGAAAAACATAAAATAAAATAAAAAAACTCAATAGGTAATTCAAAAAGGACGACCTTCGAACTGAGGGAATTCTGATGACGAAAAATGTTTTAAAGAAGCGCTAAATAATGAGAAGGTAAATTTTAATTGTATGGAAAACGACGAGGGATTAGGACCGTATTTGAAAATTAAATGTGAACTCACACTGGTCGATGTAAGATGCACAGACTACCCAGCAATAGTAGCTAGGAAATCGAAAGTACATTATTACGATACGACATTCTAACGAGATATTATTCGACAGGTTGACGATTACTTATAACTTTAAGTAAGTTTAAAGAAAAATTAAACTAAAAGAAAAATTAAAATTTAAAGAAAAATTAAAAAAAAGGATCCAAAGAAATTATATAAATAAGCAAGCTATTAGCGTTGAAATATTAGGTCGATTGACAAAAGGCAGCGAGTCGCATGTCGTGACAAAATTTACCACTCGTACAGCAGAAATAAAGAGAAATAAAAAGGAGAAAAAGAAGAAAAAAACATTGAATAAACTCCACAACCACATCATCTTTATTACCGTTCTATAATGCCAAAGAGAATATATATGAAAAAAAAACAACATACAATTTCATTGTTCCGAGCGAGATAAAAATCACACGATCCACTTGTTTCGTGGAATTACAATCATATCTTGTCTTGTCTGCATATCTTTAACGTTTACTTTTTATATATTTATTTTATTGTATTTTTAAAATCTATCCATTCGAGATATCGCGAATTTTTGCTTTACAAAAGCCTTTGCAGAGACAAGAACCATCGAAACGTTTTTCTCCCAATACAAACATTAACTGAGGATTGCCAATTTTTATTGTCTCATCAAGTTTTCATCCCGTCAATAAAATCATAAAGACGTGGACAAAATATTGCAAACGATTTTAATTTTTCTGAATAACAAATTTCCAACAAAAATATATAACGTTGCATTATCTTTACATTTTTTCAAAAAATACGTTGTTGATTTTTGTATACAATGTTATTTAACCGTAGAACCCCACAATCTAATTTTTCCAATGTAAACCCCACACTGGGGTAAATAATTACCCCAATCTTCTCTTTAGCATAAAATGTCCCTCGTATGCGATAATAAGGTTTAATTATCTACTATTCTCTTCGTTTTTTGATAACGAAGAGAATGGTGCATAATAAAATCGCATTTGGTAAATATATAATGGTGAAAACTCTACAAAACGGCAGGAATGGTTTAAAAAAATTGGTTCGGGAAGGAAATTTGACATTTTCGTGGGGTAACTAATTACCCCGTTGAGAGGTTTTAGGGTTAAAGAAATAACAAGGATTTTTCCGAATAATTGAAATAATCATTATTTTTTTTTTTTAAATATACAATATACACGTTGAAAAATACGAATTCTCCCCATTTTTGACATTCTCAAGATAGTAATAAAAAAGAAGAATCATGTGACCGCTGGTTTGACCAGGTCTTTACGACATTTGTTCGAGATTCGTATGAAAATGAACAAAATTTCACTACCATTATTATCAATCGCTACAAGTGCAATAAACCCACAAGATAAAACAAAAACGCAGCTCTCACTAATGAGAAATCTAGAACGCGAACCGATTGTAATTTATAAGAGAATTTCTTGTCCCGAGACGACGAAAAAATTGTTCAAAAACCATCAAATTTAAACAAAAGGATTTAAAACATAAAAAAGAAGCAACGGATCTGTCGACTAAAAGCAAAAACACACTTCATGAAGACACGTTATCGTCGATGAAGCGATACGTCTTACCGAACAAATTCTACTCATTCTTACTGCTGCATCGTAACAAACAAAACAAAAAAATAATAAAAATATAGACACATATGTATATATAAAAATATATATATATATACATATATGTTGTATATGTGCAATAGTGAAAAGAGAAAAAAAAAGAAATGTATTCAACGCAGAGCTGGCATAGAATATAATTACATAGAGATTTACGGAATCATTAACACTCTCTATCTCGTCCAAAATGTTGCGACTTGTATTTTATAATTTTACTACGTTTACGGATTACCTTATAATATATTTTATGGGTACTTACCTATTTGATAGGCATCGGCACTGCATAGTTTATACGTGAAATGTTGAATATTGAAAAAAAAAGAACAAAGTTTATTGTGAAAAGATATGAAAACGAGAAAAAAAAATTATATTGTTCCGACTAAGTTGCATAACACACGTTGTACATAAGAAAAAAAAATAGATAGATAACGAACAAGAAGAAAAAAAACCAGAATTGCGCAGAGAGGATTATCTCGACACACCTTTTTCATTGATCGAAAGCTTTTTTTCTTTTTCGTTTCAGTCATTACGTTCGCGCTTAAACGTTTTTTATTTCGAAGAAAAAACAAAAACAACAACAAAGCATTTGCATTACATTTTCTTTCGTTTCTTTTTTATATGCACAATTGTCGCATTATGACATACAACGTTGTGTGTACGTGTAATATAATATATTAAAATCGAAAAAAAAAAAAAACATACAAATACGAAGCTCTGCATTTGTCGAGGCATGTCATATTCTTGAACTTTCGTTGAACGTTATTTCGTCAACGAAAAAAGATACGTACGGTTTTTCGTTTTTTTTGTTTTCCTTTTTTGTCGTATTTAATTGCTCTTCCTTTTTTTAATTCGAATCACCTCTAGGCTGTGAGATGCGAGCTAAGCAGCGGTAAACTTGCTCGAAACCTCAATCATATGTGTCAAATCAAGTAACTCTACCTTCGATGTATTTATAAAGAAAAGGAAAATGAAAAAAAAAAACAAAAAACAAAAAACAAAACAAACAAACAAACAAAACAAAACAAAAACATTAAAATGATATCCACATACTTACAGAAATCATTTTTCGAAAAAAGTTAAATAAAAGAAAAAATAAAACATTTTATTCATCGCGTAAAATCATCACGGATTCCTTTGCGAATTACGAATAACTATTTCACTCGAATATTTTGAAAAGAAGGATTTAAAAAACGTAAGGTAAAAAACATGCATTCGTTAAATTATTCCTATACGGCGAGAGCGAAGGTTGTTTACGAAGTAGCACATATTAACAACCAAAAAACCAACAAAGGGATATGTTACAAAATATACGTGAAATGCGAATAAGATATTTGTAGATACAGACTTTAGACATCTGAATATAGATCGAAGAATAGAGTCAATACTGTGAAAAAAAAAAAACATTACCTATAACCCGTAGTGTCTATTAGCTGATGATAAATACTTGTAATTAACTTATAAAACAAAAAAAAACAAAAAAACTATTACGAGAAAAATATGATTGCGATTAAAGCGTAAATAAACGGTATATCTACGATCTACGGATCTTGCAATACAATCATTTTTCGTTTTCACACTGTGGAGTAATGTCTCAGTGTGACAATTATGATTTATGCCTGTTCCTGTTGACGAATTTGACGTTTTTTTTTTTTAATCTCTTGCAACAAACTTGTTTCTGGGTCACAAAATCAAAAATGTATCCACGAATATGCAAAAACGTGAAAATGAAAATTTCTTTTTATCTCCAATGACGAAAAAAATATTGATTTCATCATTACTTTGCATATGGAATTTTGTAATTTTTATTAGAAAGACTAACTTCGTAACTAACTTGAATTTTTATTAAAAAAAAAAACATTGTTTTCGAAGATTACGAAACTGAAATATCAACAATGAGAATAAATTCGTGCTCCTTCCGTTTTTACAAAAACTCATATTCAATAGACGGTTGAAAATAATTTGGATGAGGACAGTATCGAACAATGAAGGATATTTTTTTAATGAATTAAATAATTAAAAAAATGACTTCGAAATTAAGGCGATTAGACAGCGAGAATAGGCCGAAAATGGGATAAAATTCAAATGGCATTTCTGAAGAACCGAAACAACATACATAGATTTTCTTTTTTGCAACATTTTTATTGAAGTTTTGGCTATTAAATTCAGTGGTTAAGGTTTCAAAAATATACATATTTAAGGGAGATATAGGCGGATAAAGAAGACCATGCACTGCTCCCTCATTGCCACGATTCCGAGTGGCCGGTTGAAGTTTTCGAAAATTCCCAAACGCCATTCTCTTCAAGGGATGTTCCTCCACAGACTGAACTGAAATTTTTTGAAAAAAACATAAAAATTTAAAAAATGGCGACCAAAATTTGAAAAACATCAAAAAACGGATGACATTTATTGTCAAATTTTAGCCGCCATTTTTTAAATTTTTATGTTTTTTCAAAAAATTTTGGTTCAATCTGTGGAGGAATATCCCCTGAAGAGAATAGCATTTGGGAATTGCCGAAAACTTCAACCGGCCACTCGGAATCGTGGCAATGACGGAGCAGTGCATGGTCTTCTTTATCCGTCCATATCTCCCTTAAATATTTATATTTTTAAAACCTCAACCACTGAATTTAATAGCCAAAACTCCAATAAAAACGTTGCAAAAAAGAAAATGTATGTATGTTGTTTCGGTTTTTCACAAATGCCATTTGAATTTTATCCCACTTTCGGCCTATTTTCGGTGTCTAGTCCCCTTAATTGAAAAACGACATCGAATAGTGCTAAAAATTCAGGTAAGTGAATTTGGAAACTTAATTCCTACAAAAAATCAAAATCAAAACTGTCGTATTTTTAAATTTATTGTTAAATTACAAAATCTTATATGCTACAATTATGCATAAATTAAATAATTCATTTTGTAGTTAATCTTATATGTACATGGTATTGAAAACAAAAATGATTTATTCAATGATCTATATCTATGTCAACCCTGCGCGGATCATATGATTTTTGCTGGCTTTATTTTTGCTGGATTTATGGGTCGAAAATGACCCATATGATCCGCGCAGGGTTAATTATAAAACTAAAAATCGACTCCTATTTTTTAGTCAAATACAGAATCCATGAGTTTTTTCATGCTTCTACAATTCAGCCAATTTTCTGTTCACTTCAAATAGGCTCTCGTCAAAATGTACAAAATTAAAAACATCATATTTATGAGTATTTTTGTTCAACCGTAAATTAAAACATTTTCGAAATAATACAGAAATTTTCAAAATTCTAATTGCATTAAGAATAAAAACTGAATATGAAAAATCTAGCAAAAAAAAAAACATTAATACACTGATAAATGTTTGATTTGGGAGATTTTTTACAGAGGAAACTTCGCACAATATTAATTGAATGCATCGCTATCTTTTTTTTCGAACTCTTGCTGACATTCAGACTCCATTCGACCATTAATTACTTAACACATTAAGTTAAAAAAAATATATGGGGTATTCCACGCCAAATCGACCTACGTCACACCCTTCCATTCTTTGATTTGGCTGAAAATTGTATATGTTGTATGACCCATTGAAAGAAGCTCTCTTGATTTTTTTCTGATTTTTGTGTCCATACACTTGTGAGATATAATTTTTTTTTTCAAAATTCAACGTTTTTTTCTTCAAATGACTGTAACTCTCTCAAAAATCGACCAAATCGAACTTTTTTGTTTAGAAAGGTTGGGTTTTCACCGTACTGTTAGAAAAAAAATACGAAAGAATAATTAATATTTGTATTCCGTATTTTTTCTCAATTTAAAGCAGATAAACATTAGTTTTAAGATGTTTGCCCATTTTTATTTTTTTCAAAAAATTCACAAAAAAACTTTGACCAATTAAATGATTTTTGAGACCAGTTTCATCATGGGCAGATTTTTTTCTTATTTTGAAAAGAAGTTTCATTTTTTTCAAGTCAATTTGGATCAAAATGAACTTTTTTTTAAATGTAGGTTTTTACCAGACTTTTGGAAAAAATTACGAAATAATGATTGAAAATCGTCCCCTATATTTTTTGCAATGTTTAAGCAAAAAGTCATTAAATTTAAGATGTAGGACACTTTTGATTTATTTTAACAAATTCACAAAAAAAATCTTGACCAATTAAATGATTTTTGAGGCCAGTCCCATCGTGGAGAGATATTTTTTCATATTTGTTTTCTTAGATTCAAAAAAATTTTCATTTTTTTTAGTCAATTTGTACCAAATAGGACTTTTTTATATTAGAAATGTTAGTATGAAGCAAAATATTTAAAAAATAGTTCAATTTGGTCCAAATTGACTGGAGAAAAAAAATGAAATTTTTTTTCAAAATAAGAAAAAAAAATATAAGGAAAAATCTGCCCACAATGAGACTGATCTCAAAAATTATATAATTGGTCAGTTTTTTTGTGAATTTTTTGAAAAAAATAAAAATCGGCGAACATCTTAAAACCAATGTTTTTTGCTTTAAATTGCTTTAAATTGAGAAAAAATACGGAATACAAATATTAATTATTCTTTCGTATTTTTTTTCTAACATGTTCGGTGAAAAACCAACTTCTCTAAAAAAAAAAAAAAAGTTCGATTTGGTCGATTTTTGAGAGAGTTACAATCATTTGAAGAAAAAAAAATCGAATTTTGAAAAAAAATCATATCTCACAAGTGTATGAACAAAAAAATCTGAAAAAATCAAGATAACTTCTTTCAATGGGTCATATAACATAACATTTTCAGCCAAATCAAAGAATGGAAGGGTCTGACGTAGGTCGATTTGGCGTGGAATGCCCCATATATATATATATAATTCAACGAAAATGCATAATTATTGTCAATTAACCCAGTTGCGTCGAAAAGTATAATGTTTCTTTTAGCACTGACTAGGGTATTATATGATCTCACAGGTTAAATCAATCATTGAACACGCTTAACTCGTCCACGAACACACGATGAATCCATAAGAAATCGCCCCAGAAAATTCGTTTGTTCTTTTCACAAAAAAATACAACGAAATTTTGATTATTTTCATAATGAAAAAATTTGCTACGACGAATTTTCGTCGACGATTTTTCGTCGATGAATGCGACGTTTGTTTTAAAAGAGTTGCATTCATTGGAAGATCGAAGCTGTGAGAATGAGTGAAAAAATTGTACGTTGGTTTCCGATGAGGGTTCGAGTGTGCAAAAAAAGAATAGACAACGAGAAAAATTGTTGGATATAACGACGAAAAACGATTTTCGTGACGTTGTCAATTTGAACAGTACTTTCTTTCGTCGTCTATCTGTCAAACTTCTGGTCAGGTGCGCATGTCATGTACATGGGAAGTGAAGGATTGCCAGTGTCGTAATATCCGTAAATGGGTTGATTGTTCGTTTGTGAAGGATGAACAGATTGGTGCATCATGTGCATGGGTTGAACGTAAGGCATCATTTGAACAGGTGTATTTGGGAGAGTGTTAGGGTGAACGTTGCCATGACCGAGTGTCGAGCCATTGAAAGATCCGACGTAAGCTTCGTGATTGATTTTTCCGGAGTAAGCACTGGCGGGTCTGATGACAGAAGCTTCGTGAATGCTGGAGGCCATGGCAGCCATTCGCGCCTCGTTTACTTGATTGCTCCATCGTAATCGACAGATGCAAATGATGATGATGACGATGGCGATGAATGCGACAACGCCGCCGACGATACCAATGATAAGAGTGTCATCAGTGCCGGTCGATCCGACGACCGAGGAGCCGCCAATTTCTCCGTTGTACTGTTTGTTCCTATTGTCGGTGGTGGTCGGTGCAGCGGTCCAAATAATTTCGGGCTCTGAAGAGGTCGATCGCATCGACATCATCGTCGTTATTTCCGTAGTGTGAAATCTGGTCGAAGTCATGAGTTGGCAGGATAAAAGTTCTTCGCTCATATCGGTCAAAATTTGGCCTTTTAGATGCTCCGGTCCGTGGCACTCGATCCTCATTCTGTGAGGAGACATTTTCAGCCAACGCCAAAGATGCTTTGCTTCGCAGTCGCAAATAATGGGATTAGACTCGAGGCCACCAAGCCTTATCATTCCGCTTCTCTCGTCCAATGCAGCGATCAACTGGGCTGGAATCGTTGAGAAATTGCTACCCGAAACGTCGATATCGAGCCTGGTTGATCGAGGCACCGGGAACAATAACGCTGCTGGAATCGCGTCTATCGATGAATTCTTCACTCCCAAATAAAGCTGAGAAGTTCTCACTCCGGCTAAAGCACTCGATAAAATACTTCGCAGCCTTTCGCCTCGCACCGTCAGTTCCTGGAGTCGAGGATGTGTCCTGATCGATAATAATTCGTTACCAACCGTAGAGTCCTTTATCTCAACGTCCAGGGATTCGATGTTCGTCATAGCGCGAAGTATTCCTTGAACGTCGAAATAACCGAGCCTCGGATAATCTTGGGCACTGAGTACGCGCAATTTGGCAAGATTTTTAAAAGCACTTTTCTCAATTCTCGTGCATTCTGTAAGATTGGAAATTCTCAGAACTCGCAAACGATCCAAACCTACGAAACTACTCTCGTTCAAATTCGTCACGAGGTTACCGGACACGTCGAGCGATCTCAAAGCTGGAAGGGTCTTAAAAGTGTTTACCAAATTGCCAAAATCCTTCAAACGATTCGTCGAGATGTCGAGGTTTTCCAGGAGAGTCGCACGCTCCAAAGCAGCTGGTCGAATATCCTTTATCTCGTTGCCAGAAAGATTCAAATCTTTCAAAAAAGGAGTCTCCAATCGTGTGACGCTTTTCATTCCCGTACGCGCGAGATTCAGTGATCGCAAAATTTTAGCCTCACCCATGATTCCTCTTACAGCCTTTTCACTGAGCGGATTGTCCGACAAATCGAGATCTTTAACAGTGTTGACGATATCCTGGGTGAAAAGCTCGGAAAGACGATTTTTCGCGACGCTCAGAGCCAACAATTTGGAGGATTGTCTTTGTAGCGATTTCACTGGGATCTCGTTGAATCGATTCTTCGACAAGTTAATTCTTTCCACCGAACGTATTCTCGTAGGATCAAAAATTGTTTCGGGCAAAGAGCTCAATTTATTGTCACTGAGATCGAGATACTCCATGCGCAGCACACCTTCCATCGTTCTTTCGCTCAGTGTCTCAAGAATGTTTTTGGAAAGATCGAGAATTTGCAATTGCGTTGAATTATGAAAAGCAAGATCGTCCACCGATTCAATTCGATTTTCGGACAAATCCAATTCGCGCAAATGTCCAAGCTGAGCGAAAGCGAATTCGGCGACGTTTCGCAAAGAGTTAGAAGACAGATCGATGCGCTCGAGGAATTGTAGAGATTTGAAATATTCACTGGGAAATCTTGTTAGACGATTTTGGCCGAGGCGGATTTCACGAAGACGAGGATGTATGATAAAGCTCGTGGGCGATAAATAAGCGATTTCGTTGTCACTGAGGTCGAGAATCTCCAGGCCTGTGCCTGTATTGAAATATTCACCAGCGAAAGAGCCCAATTGATTTCCACGAAGATTCAGCTCGTATAGATTCACCAGGCCGACGAATGCACCATTCTCGATTCTTTCGATCGCGTTATACGACAGATCGATGTGAGTCAAATTGTGAAGATGTTGAAACGTTCCTTCGCTTATTTCTTGAAGATGATTATTCGCCAGTGCCAAACTCGTCAAAAGTTCGAGATTCAGGAGCAGCACTGTTGGCAAAACTTTGAGACCGGTTCGCGAGGCATCCAAATTTATCAACGAAGTTGGAAATATCGGTGGGAAACCACCGTACAATGGATTTCCGCTTATATTGAGATAACGCAATTTAACAAGATGCTCGAAAGTGTCAGGACTCAAACGCTTCAAATGATTGTCCGCCAAATTTAGTGACAATAAATTATTCAGTGGCAATGGACTCACCAGCGTCAGGCGATTGTTCGATAAATCGAGATTCAACAGAGTATCTTCCAAACCAGCGAACGTGTGCTGTGACACCGATGATAACATGTTACCCGATAATTCGATGTTTACTAAATTCTCAAAGCTCTGAAACAACCTCGCCGGAATTTCGCGCACTAAATTACGCGTTAAACCCAACGAAACCAAACTCGAAGCTGTTGATCTTAATAATTCACTCGATAACGCTGCTATACGATTGAACTCAACGTGCAAATGCGTCAAAGATGACAAACGACTTATCGCCAGTGCTGGCACCAGGAGAATATTGTTGTCCTGAAGGGAAATCCATTTCAGATTGATCAATCCCTCGAAAGAAGACTCCTCGATCTGGAATTAAGATGGACAGAAATTTGGGTTAATATTCAGAAGTGGGCCTTTTCCGAAAAATTACGATAACATTTTTTTTCGGTTTTATAACTTAAAGAATATTATATATAAAGATGAAATGGTGGGTGAAGTTGCGATTTTCTTGCAAGGCGAATTTTTTATCATGAAAAAACTCAAGTAAAGATTTAAAAAAATGTATGGCTTTCGTAAACTTATCAACACATACATTGTTTATTATCAACACACATATTTTTTACACATGTTGTGTAAAAAAAAGAGGAAGCGAAAAGTTCCATTACGCATTATTTCGATGAAATGCTGCAATAGCTTTGTTATTTTTTTTCCTTCTTTCGCATCTCTTTTTTATTTGGCATCTCCAAAATCGTTTGTCTTTTGATAAGGTCGCCAATTTGTTACACTCTGAGCACTTCACTTCCTCTTCTATTATACCGTGATTTTGTAAAAATTCAATACTTTGTTGCTTATTTTGAAAAATCCCAATTGCAGTGACTAACGACACGTCAAACTCGTCGCAAATCATTTTGAAAACAGCGAAGCTTTGCGTTTACTGTTCAATTTCAAAATACTATAACGTTGTTTTGAAATTTAACTTATCGCGTACGCTATAAGTTTGTTTCGAAATTAAACTTATGAGTTTAATTTTATTGTAATTAATTAATTAATTAATTAATTAAGAATTAAAAATTATGAATTAAATTTAATATGAATTTAATTAGCGTACGCTGTAAATTTTGAAAATCAATTCGTAGAATTTCGCACACGAGTATACGTATACGTATATGTACGTTATACGAGTAATGCCTGTACTGCGAATAGAAGCGGAAAAATGCCAAAATTAAATTTTCAGTTTTTTGTGAAAAAAAAAAAAACAAAGCTCCATGGGGAAATTTCAAGCTCCCCCGACTGATTATCATTCTTAGTCATGCCTATTAACTGATAGATAAGAAAAAAAATTATCGTGATTTTTCAGAAAAAGCCCACTTCTCAATATTTACCCTTTTTGCTCCATATTTCTGGTTTCTGACTGCGATAATTCGGAACTTATAACTCGTACAATTATTATGACTTATAGCATTTTTACTCAATTTTTAAGATGTTTTTAGAAATGGATTTTCCAAATAAAAATTTCCCATGTTTTTCACTTTTTCTAAACAGAAATTTTCTTACTAAAGTCCATTTTCATTTTTTATTACAATTTTCTTCGGAAACTTACCGAAATCATCAAATTTTTTAGCCCAAATTCGGAGTTGTTACGAACAGTTACCGATTTGTGATTTTTTTTTTCCAAATTTCTATTCGTCCCAATGATCTAGAAATTTCACAAACATGTTTCCTGACAGGAAACATATTAATGTCTTCGCCTACTCTATTAAAAAAAAAAAAACTCCAATATTTGAGTTCTGTTGCAAGACTTCGAGACAATTTTAATAAGTTACATAATTAAAATCTAAATTTATACTTTCATTTTTATTTTAATTCAACTATATGACCACGAAACGAAAGGAAAAATAATGAAGATACTTGATTTAGAAAACATGGAGAAATGTTTGTTGATTTATTTATATTTTAATTATTCCATGAGAATGTCTTTTTCGATCTCTCGGCCTCTTATAATTTAATTAGAATTTTCAAACCGTTGGTAATATTTTTAACTTTGCCGTGAATACTCATTTTATTTATTTCTCACGAAAATGAAACTTTAAATTGGAGAAAGTAAAAAAATAAGAAGTTTGTCATTTACTCCAATCTTTCAGGCGCGTATTAATAAATATGAAAATAAAATGTTCAATTACCGTTCGCAATGCATTAAGACTGAGATCAAGCCTGGTAAGAGCCGTGAGATTGGCGAATGTGTTGACCCCCAAACGACCAATATTGTTTCTGCTGAGATCTAGCACTTGGAGCTCGGCCAGTCCAGTAAAGTGCGAACGCTCAATTTCCTACAATTAAATAACATTTCAGATTTATTATCATCGATGAGCAAAATAACATTTCATTTTTATTAAATTATCGTTTTATTACTTTTTTCAATATTTATTTTGATGAATATCTTCTTCTTTTTCGTTAAGGGGCTAGTCCACTTTGAAAATTTCAAAAAATCGATTTTTTTTACTGTTTTCGAAAGTACATACATTCAGAAATATTGTGTCAAAATTTTATGAAAATCCGAGCTTTCTAAGTATTTTTTTTTTTTTACCTGAACGACAGGACCTCATTTCGTCTACCTGAGCATATAGCGCGCTCAAACGCGTTTTTCTCAAAACAACGTTTTCAAAATCTAGCTCCATCGTATCTCTAAAACTAATAAACCGATTCTCTTGAAATTTGAACCACATATTGTGAACATGATTCACAACAAGATGACCCTCGATGGTTTTAAAATTTTGATTTTTACTCTTTTTTTTTGTGAAAAACTGCGAAAAAACGCGTTTTTTTTTACTTTTTTCGTTTTTCATCTGCCATTTTTTTATTTTTTGATAAAACTTTATATGCGAGGGTCATTTTGTAGCTGGTGTCATACTGAATCTAATGGACTTTGATTTTTTTGTTTCAGACAAGCTGTTGCCGAATTGTGATGGAGCTACGTAGCCCACCTATTTTTGAGGCGTTACGCTAAACTAGTTTTTCTACTTAAAAATGAATAAAAATGAATTAAAATTTTTTTTTTATGTATTTCAAGACTTTATTTATCAAGCCCAACAACTTTTATATTCATATCTTTTATAAAATCCTCAAAAAAAAAATCGCGAAAATAGCCTTTTTCGTGGCTCCAAAGTGAACTGGCCCCTTAAAGTGAAGCTCATTTTTATTGAACGAAAGTTTATTTCGGTTTTAAACGCATACTAATGAATTTATTCAACGTCACAAATAAATTTATTAATCGTCAAAAATAAATTTATTAAATTTATTAATTAATTAATTAAAAAAATAAATTTATTAATAATTTATTCCACATTCACTTTAGTTAGGTTTTTTTAAATTCAAGGTTATTTACCCTTAGAACCCCACAATCTATTTTTTCCAACGTGAACGCCACACTGGGGTAAATAATTACTCCAATCTTCTCTTTAGCATAAAATGTTCCTCGTATGCGATAATAAGGTTTAATTATATACCATTCCCTTCGTTTTTTGATAACGAAGAGAATGGGGCATGATAAAGTCGCATTCGGTAAATATTTAATGGTGAAAACTCTACAAAACCGAAGGAATTGTTTAACAAAATTGGTTCGGGAAGGAAATTTGACATTTTCGTGGGGTAACTAATTACTCCGTTGTGGGGTTCTAGGGTTAATTATGAATATCTAATCGATTCCCTATCTCGGAACTTTTGATTTTACAAGGTTTTTTTTGTACTTTCGAGAATAAATATAGAAAACATTGAATATCCTAACCTCAGAGTGATAAACCAAAGTGTATGAATTTCAAAATTATTTTGCTATTTCTAGAATCCGAAATGTAATGTATATTTTTTAAACAACATATTTTTTATTATTTCACGAAAAAATAAGAGAAATTTTGGAAAAGAAAATAGTTGAAGAAACTTAATTGAGTATTTAATTTTGTGATGGCTAATACCAATGAATTTGATTTATCTGAATCGTTAATTATTTCCGTATCAAGAATTACCATTTTTCTGATCGATACAAAGTGGACGCTAATTAAAAAAAAAATTATGAGAAACTTTTTTCTCGTAATTAATACACAATAATAATAATAATATCTTCCAATAAAATTTCCGTAAATTTCTAATAACATTACGTCGAAATTTATTCTACGACAGAGAAGAATCAGGCGACATTTTCTTTTCGAATAAATTCGATGCCTTTGATGAAAAGGTAAACGGTAGTTCATAAGACCATTTGGATAAACGTTCATCCAAAGATTAAAAAAAAAAAAATAAATCATTGGCATTTATAACGTTAAACTCACAGTGATCAAATTGTTCGAGACGTTAAGAAACTTTAGAGCTTGTAGATGCCGTAGTGCGTCGCTGGGGAATTCGTGGAGAAAGTTTGCCGAGAGGTCCAGCTGTAGTAAATTATAAGCACCTGCGAAATGTACGAAGATTTTTATTTCTCTCTTTCTCTCATACTTTTCAGCTTCTTCAATCTCTCGTTTTTTTTTTTTTTTATCTGATCCGTCGTTACAAGTTACCCATGCCGATTACCATCGAGCGTATAATCCACAATAACAGACACGAATTAATGTGTCCCACACGAAGTTCCAATTAAAAATGGCATTAGCGATAATCAAACGAAAATAATAAAAAAAGAAGAAAAAATAAGAAAGCATAGTGTCACGTAATTAAGTGCACGAGAATTCTCCGCAGGGATCTTTCGAGAAAATTGGAAAGTGTTCTCTCTGTCTCGAGGTACACTCTCGGGCATCAATATTGCCGGATTGAGAATTTTTATGCGTTCCTCATTTGATATTGACCATCGTCGAGTACATCGGTGTTTAGTTTTATTAAACAAAAAAATCAAGAAAAAACCTTTACGTAACTTCGTTAAGAGCAGCGTAACTAGCCGAAGCAGCCAGACAATATTTAAACAAGTTCGAGACTGCTATCACCTTTCGAGAAACTTTGCAAAATGTTATTTCCTTCCAAACACCTTTTTGCTATACTATTTTAAAATGTTTTCTTTTTACAATTGTTTGAGCACACGAAGATCTTAAGCTGTTATAAATTTACTTTCATTTCTGCTTTAAAAAAAAAAGCCTTCATACTGAGAAAAAAATGTTGTTGACCGAAACAAATTTCATTTTTCTTAACCAAAATATTTAGTTCGATACGGGCAACAAAATATTTTTGAAATAAGACAAAATAATTAGTGAATGCTGGAACAAGTTATTGGCCGAACCAACAAAACTTTGGAGCAGCCGAACAAATTAATGTTAATGCAACAAAATATCTTCCAAATAAACTAATTCACTTATTCGCCCTAACGATTACCGTTTAGTCAGTTTGATAATTGAGATTCAAACAAATATTTTATTGAAGCAACTAAATGTATGCGTAAGCAAATAAATGGTACCAGTTGTTCGAACAAAATCATTTGGCTCCGGTGATTTAGTTGATTCATCTACAAGAAATTTTCATAAATTAGTTGAATAAACTAAATCATTTGCCATTCAACAAAAAAATTGTTAGATCCACCAATTTTTCGTCAAACAAAATGGATTTAGTTTGATGAACAAATTTTTTTCTCAGTGCAAATTTCGAAAATACATGAATTAAACATAAATTAATTAATTAACTAAGTAATTGGACCAGAATTGCTTAAAATAATGAGTTGTCATCATGAGAGGCTGTTTCAAATATGGGAAACGATATTTTCCAAATTGATAATTTTCAATATACAGTGATTGGGAAAATTGAATCTTTATAATCCGTTACGAATGTTACATAAATATTTTTTCTATCTACATTCATCATATATTTCTCATTCAAGTGGTAACTTTTGATATTATATAGACATATATCAACGTGTACACATTTCTATATCAATACATGTCATAAATTTCCGATTATGCGTAACTGCTACCGGCCAAATCCGATTTCAGGAGAAACCAGTTTTTCCGAAGCTAAATTATTTTCTCCTAAAAATAGGATAAAATTAGTTGTTCCGAAATTCGAGTTGAACCGGACACATAATTGGAAATTTCGGATGAAATTTTGTTTATTTTATGAAATAAACTGTGTTCAATTTTAATCATCACAAATTTTTTTTTCAGTAAAGAATTACGAAAAAAAGAAAGGGATTGCAAAATGATTTAAATCAAAATTTACTATTAACTATTTTTATAGTATCGGACAAGTTTGAATTTTAATTTTTAATTTACGTTAATAACTAAGTTGAACAAAATTTTAATATCAGAGCATTCGAACAATCAAATTGGTCAAGAATTAATTGTAAAGTTTGATTTTTAATTGTTTAAAACAAGTTAAAGTTTAAAAAAATGAGTTAAATCAAAATTTACTATTAACTATTTTTATAGTATCAGACAAGTTTGAATTTTTATTTTTAATTTACGTTAATAACTAAGTTGAACAAAAATTTAATATCAGAGCATTCGAACAATCAAATTGGTCAAGAATTGATGGTAAAGTTTCATTTTTAATTATTTAAAACAAGTTAAAGTTAAAAAAATGAGTTAAATCAAAATTTACTATTAACTATTTTTATAGTATCAGACAAGTTTGAATTTTAATTTTTAATTTACGTTAATAACTAAGTTGAACAAAAATTTAATATCAGAGCATTCGAACAATCAAATTGGTCAAGAATTGATTGTAAAGTTTAATTTTTAATTGTTTAAAACAAGTTAAAGTTTTAAAAAATGAGTTAAATCAAAATTTACTATTAACTATTTTTATAGTATCAGACAAGTTTGTATTTTAATTTTTAATTTACGTTAATAACTAAGTTGAACAAAAATTTAATATCCGAGCATTCGAACAATCGCGAGTGTCGATCAGCAGAAAAAATCTCGCATGAGATTCGAGCGGAAATCTCCTCGCAACTGTCTCTCCAATAGAAAGATCCGTGGGAGCGGCCGGATTAGACACAGAATGTTTGTTGCGTGTTACAAATATTCTACACGTAGCATGCGAACCTCGAGCTCATTCTTAACATTTTACGAGGTCGTGGCCATCGAGCGGGGGATCGCAACTCTCGTTGTACAGTGAAAACAACGTAAATTACACTACGCTTACAATATAAATATATAAAAATACAAGCCTAGTCACAAAAATATATAGGACTTTTCACGCGAACTAAGCGAGTTTTTCTATCCGTTTCGATTTTTCTTCCTTTTGAAAAATTGAACTTTTCTTGGAAAAGTTCAGGTTACTCGAATTTCTGTAAATTTTCAGATGTTACCAAATTTTTTAATATTATCAAATTTACGTATAATGTTCAAGGATTTTTCAACGTTTCGAAAAACGTAGAATTTGATGAAATTTAAGAGATTTCCTACAAATTTCTGGCCCCACGATAAATTTTTAAGCCGAAACATTCAGTAGGAATTGATTTCAGTAGTATTTTCGAAAAATATTACTTCTGGATACATTTTTTTGATTCAAGAGTATTTGCATGGAAAAAAATTATTTTAGAAAATTCGTAAAATATGAAGTTGAGAAGGAACAATGAAATTTACGGACACGTTTGAAAAGAGCAATAGAAACAAAACAGGAAAATTCATTTTCATTAATATTTTTGAAAGTTTTAATTTTGGTAGGTATTTTTTTAATTCAAGAATTTTGGCTGTAGTGAAAATGTTTTGTAGAAAATATTAAAAATATCTCGAATTATTTTTTAAGTTGAGAAAAAGCATCAAATGTAGAATAGAATAGTTTGAGTAAAAGTAAAAATAAAAGTGTAAAAATGAAAAGACCGAAGGTTCAATTTAGCGCGGAGTAGCCGATATAGTTGACGATCGCATTTCTTACGCAGATTTTTCCCACGATCCGTTCTCTCGTGAGTTAAAACTATAGCGGTTTTTTTGCTTCAAGTAGCTGAGGAAACAAATGCAAAAGAGGTGAGATGGGGTTCCGGTCGCTCGCACGCGGCCACGCGCCTTTTCCTTTGCATTCTCTTATTATTTTCCTTCACAAGTTCGTTCCCTTTCCCGCAATATTATACGCGCATTGTGTTTTTCAAACGGTCGGCAAAAATTTTTATCGCTCAGTTTTATTTTCAGGTATCCAGAAACAAAACTTTAACGAGAGTGAAAAGAATTTCACGACAATGTGTGTTCATTTTTTTAATTTATGTGTGCAAGATCGTTATTGTTAATTTTTGTATTGCGTACCTTTGAAAACGTCGCTGTTGAAACGAGTGAGATCGTTTCTCGATAAGTTCAAGAAGAGAACGTGGTTTAGACCGGTTAGAGCACCATCCTCCATATGTGACAACTCGTTACGACTAAGATCGATCCGCAGAAGAGATTCACCGAGATTTGAGAACGCTCCACGTGGAAGGAAACCTAAAAGATTCATTAGAAACACATTTCCAATTGTATCAAGATTTATCTCATCAATAAACGGTCGATCGTTTCTTCTTTTTTTAATGGAATCAGTTCAAAAAATCTGCGATGGAAGGTTTTGCGGCGAATCGTTATACCGATTCGCAAACCGGTTTATGAATTTAACAATTGTTTTGAAGTTTAACGAGCGAAGAATTTCGGTTAAAAATTTGAAGTAAAAATCCCGAAAATGTGCGATCTCAGTGGGCGCAGGCACCATGATCTTTTTTTCGGAGTGTTACAGCAGACTTTATAAGGCATTTTTATCGAAACTGCATTTTTCAAACTGGTACCAGAAATATCTCGAACTCCACGTGACCGATTTGTTTGGAATTTCATGCGGTCGTTTCTTTACACGATTTTTTATGACTTTTAGTTTCTCGTGGCAGAAAATCAACGAATTTTATCTCAGGCATCTCGATTTTTTATTTAAAAGTCTGCTATTTTATCAAGAAGAACTTCTTCACTACGCCACTTTCCGAATCAAATCAAATTTTAACCCGTCAGTGGTCGTGCTACGTACACGAGCAATGTTTAAACATTGCTCGCGCGATGAGCGATGATTTTCTCACATTTATAGTTTCAAGTGCTTACTGTGATAAATAGGAACTTGAAAACAATTTCACTACAGTGATTGTGGCTGTTAAATATTGTTATTTTTCAAAAACCATAAATAAAACGGTAATCAACACTAAAAACCGAAAAACAATAATTTAAAAAATTCAAAAGCAAAAATTCAAAAAAATTTGTTTAACTTTTCTATCATACAGAAGAATAAATTATTTTATTCTTTATTTTGAAATTTTCGAGTAATTTTACTTTATTACTTATTTTTTACCCACCTAATTACTCGAAAATTCGACATTTTCGAGTAATCATTGTTTTAATATAAGTATGAGAAAAAGTCTCATAGCGCCACCGCTGTCGGGTTGAATAAAGCAGCAGCGAATCAAGATTTTATCAAAAATGTAAAAATGTTGATGTTTCGTTAATTTTTAGTGTACTCGTCAACTTTCCCAAATTCTGGACTCACTAATTCGAAAACCACGAGATTCACTCGCTTATCATGATTTTTAATCATAATTAACTTCATTTCTGGATGAGGCTTACCTACGTCGTTGCCAGAAAGTGAGAGGACTCTTATAGCTTTGGGTCCTTTTAACGACTCAGCAGGTACAGCGGTAAGATTGTTATCATCGAGGTACAATTCCTCAAGATTATCACAACCCTTGAAGATTCCTTCCTCGATGCTCCGAATCCCGTTACGACGAAGATCAAGTAATCTCAACAGATCCATGTCTCGAAACTCGTTGCTCGAGAAAATCGGATTGAGATTATCACCGAGTAAATTGTCACTTAGTCTAAGTTCGCGGAGTCGTATTTGTGCGCTCAGGAGTCGATCCATCAGCCGATAAATTGAATTACCCGAGAGATCGAGCTTTTCAATAGCAAGCCCCGAATGCAGAAGATCCTCGGGTAATCTTTGATAGCCACAATTTTTCTGACTCAACCAAGTTACCGGTTGATCTCTCAATGACTCGAGAGTATCTCTCGTGAAAATAACACGATCGCAATTCATTCTCAGCGCACGAGGATTGTCCGGCGCTACAGTGCATTTGCAAGGGACATGGAGGTCCCTCTTCAACTCTACGCATGGCCGCCATTGGGCCTGACTAGCTTCGAATATTACGATGAAAATAAACAACCTCAGGATTTTGTTGCTGAAAAAATAAACGATTATAATTTACGATGATTCCTCGAAACAAATCGATTAATGTAAAAAGTTAGTGAAAATTTTGCATTTTCTAGATTTTCTTTTTATTTTTAGGGAACAATAAGGATGACTGATATTTCTGGTTCCAAAGCGCATGGAGATGTTTTTTTTTTTATTGTCAAAACTCTGGTTCTCAAAATATTTAACAAAATTTATTTCTGGCTATTGCGATGATAACGATCATTTCAATCATCATTTACATTCTCATGTGAAATTCAGTTGTTCAAAATCAAACGGTGACCTGAAAATGAAAAAAATTAAAACTTTGTGAGACAATATTTAACGAGGTATTTGGCAAGCTCTTTTGTAAGGGCCATTAAAACTGCTATAAAACGTTTCCTTCGCTGTTCATTTATTCATTTCTGTTGTACAAGTATTTGGACAAGTTTCAATTTCTTGTATAATTTTTCATTTTTAAAGTGGGTTATTTACTTAAGGTTCCGTAAGAATCTATATCACAAAGCAAACATTAAAATCCTAAGAGCTTCATGAATACGGTGCAGTGAATCCAATTGAAAACGATTTGAAATTATAGTGTTTAAATTCACTCAATTCAAGCACACATCTACGAACTCAAATAGAGAAAATTCTCAGCGTTATTACAGAACTATTATTTGAACGAAATTAAACGGTATTCTTAAGCAAAATAACTAAAATCTTTTAAAAATTCAAATAAAATTCGGATTGTTTAAAATCACAAATATCGATTGAGTAATCATTAATAACTAAATTATTCAAAGTCCAAACAACATCGTCAATCCGCCAAAAGAATGTGGGTGTCCATGAAGAGCATCGAATTAGTGGCATCTACTTGACGAAAAAAAAGTTTCACTCTCGTTGCATTTTATCTGGCAGAGAAATCATCGTCATGCGAAATGCTCAGGGAGCCTTTTTAAATGAAGTTAACAACAATAATGAAGAGATGGATGATGGAGATCGTGGGTTCTGCTAGTGGGTTTAAAATTGTTGGAAAGTGCAATATCTAATTGAATAAAATGCCAAATAAGAAGCCCTCCGCAGTTAAGCATCTTAAAACACATATTAATAATTATAAAGAGATTTTTTCAACCGATTTTTCTTCTGCAGTTATGAATAGCGAATCTACAGAAGAATATTTCCAAATCTAACTTTTCTATTGCTTGATATCAAGCAGTATATAAAATTAATAAATAATAAAATGAAAAAATTGTATATATACAAAGAAAAAAAGAGTAAAAAAACGTGGGTGAAAAGGCCTCGAGGGCGTAGCACGCAATGACGAGTTTTCAGTAACGTGAAATCAAGGTCCCTTGCTTAATGTGTCAGGACGGGAGCAATGTAAGAGATCGCCTATACTCTCGTCCATTTTCATGCCCACTAGATGTCGTTCCCGAGATCTCCATTCAAGTCTGACGCTTCTTGGCAGATACCGGTTCGATTGCTGCTCAGACTCGAATAACTCGGAGACAAGTCGATTTCGAAAGTTATTTATTTCACCATTTTCTCGACGAGAAAAAAAGCGTCTTTCTGATGAGGATGCGCGGGAGGAAAGACGGTTTTAGTCTCTTGGGGAGAATGTGAGAAATTGCGGTTCTTCGGTTTGAGACGAGAACAATAGAAGAAGACTATGAATGATGTTAGCGACAACAGGTAGTTCTTTACTCGCACATACACACATATAAAAAGGAGTATCATGCTCTTTATGTGTAACACTGGCGCGATGGGTTTCCCCGCCTTTCCCAAGTTCGAAAAGAATCTCTCGTGTCGTCTAAGCCTCTCTCTCTCTCTCTCTCTCTCTCTCTCTCTCTCATGGCCAGCAAAGCGCTTCCCAGAGTGCTGAACGCTCATCTCACATGACCCTTATTGTGTACTTGAAGTCGTCGGCAATAAGAGATTTTATTATTCTTAAAAAAAGAGAGAAACGTGATCTACTGGTTAAAGATGTCTTTGGGATTGATCTCGTTGGAAAAATTTTTGTAAACGAACATCTATCGCCTCATGTATACAAATTAAAAAAACAGGCAAAGGCTCGTGCCAAGCAATGCAATTACAAGTATGTCTGGAC
The DNA here is from genome assembly GCA_963989365.1 of Rhimphoctona megacephalus. Taxonomy (NCBI): domain Eukaryota; kingdom Metazoa; phylum Arthropoda; class Insecta; order Hymenoptera; family Ichneumonidae; genus Rhimphoctona; species Rhimphoctona megacephalus. Next base: position 8,810,039 of record OZ022416.1, read on the forward strand.
CAAAGCGACCAAGGTCTGGGTTCGCAAGTCTGATGGTTCTGAGCCGTTTCAAATAAATAATGAGGCAGACCTAAATAAGATTGAGTGACTAGACCTGTTGATTCGTCCTGAGCCTGTTATTGCTGTGAATACTGCTCCTAATCGATGTGGGGAGACTATCCGTGTATTTCAATTTAATGCGAATTCTTTGCTTGGCCACATTGATCAATTCAGGGCACATATAGCTACCAGATCATACCATATTATTGCGGTGTCTGAAACTTGGCTTCACCCGTTAGTGTCTGATGACCTTGTCAAGTTAGATGATTATACGTTGGTTCGTAATGACAGAAAAATTGGTCGTGGTGGAGGTGTTGCTTGCTATGTGCACAGCTCCATTAGATTTAAAGTCCTTGATCTTTCCAGTGGCATTGTTCTGAACGCTCCAGAGTTCATGATTCTTGAGCTACGATCTTTCACAAATCTATCACTTTTGTTGTCGGTTATGTATCGGAGGCCGAAGGGTTTACTTTTCAATGAGTTTAGTGAGGTTCTTAATCGGCACTCTTTTGCATATGAGAATATGATTATCTGTGGCGACCTTAATTGTAACTTGTTCAGCAGAAATTTTGAATCTTCTTCTCTCCGTGAATTTGCCTCTTCCTTATCTCTTTCTATCATTGAGACTCAAGCCACTCATCACTCGGCTACATCTGACTCTCTTCTCGATGTGTTTATTGTTGATAGTGTAAACAAGGTTATTCTTATTGAGAAATCGGATGAGCCATTCATTGCGGGTCATGATAATCTTGTTTTGCACTACAATTTTTCCACCCCACCTATTGTTGAACGCTCGATTACCCGAAGGTCTGTGAAGGAGTTTAATGATGCTTCCTACCAACTTGCACTTAATTCTTTTTCTTTTGTGACTGATGCCTCCTTGTCTAGTAGCCTCTTGTCGTCGGGTGATATTGATGAGCTAGTTAATCTTATTCAAAGTGCTATCTTGACAGCCTTTGATTCTCTTGCGCCATATCGCTCCTTCAGAGTTCGTCATCCAGCGATGCCCTGGCTTTCTGATTCCTTGAAGGCCAAGATCAAAATGCGCAATGTCTTATACAAGCGAGCTAAGCGATCGGGCTCGATACTTTGTATGGGGATTTATAGGGAATTTAGAAATAAGCTTGCGTTAGAGATGAAGGCAGCGAAAAACGACTATCTTTTAAACAGATTATCAACCATCACAGAATCATCGGCACTATGGAGAGAGTTGGCAGCTCAGGGTCTTGTTAGGCCTACTCAACATTCGCCCTTTACTTATTTTACAACAAATCAGCTGAATGTTTTTTTTGCTTCGATTTCTAATATCACCCCACCTTGTGACCGGTCGTTATTTCTTAGGGAGGTGGAAGCGATTCAGCTTGATCGCCCTGAGTTTGTGTTCATGGACACTACTCCAGAGATTGTGAATGCTCTAATTTTGGCAACAAAACCTGGTCTAGGTGAGGGCTCTGATGGGCTGTCATTGTATGCCCTTCATAAGGCAGTGCCGGTATTATCAACGACATTAGCTGTTCTTTTTAACAACAGCTTCAGACTATAATTTTTTCCCACTTCCTGGAAACGTGCTTTTATCAGACCACTGCTAAAAGTAAACCCGCCTCGTACGGAATCTGACTGTCGGCCAGTTGCTAATCTTTGTGAGCTCTCCAAAATTATTGAAAGAATAGCTCTTAAACAAATTATGGCATATCTTTTGACTCATGGGTTGTTGAGCGATTGGCAATCGGGATACCGTGAGGGTTTTAGTACTCAAACAGCTTTGTTGAGAATTTGTGATGATGTTCGGCGTACGGTTGATAATCGTGAACTGACGATATTGGTATTGTTCGACTTTAGTAAAGCTTTTGATACAGTTTCGCATATCAAGCTGCTTGTCAAACTTCGGAAGCTTGGCTGTGCTGTTAGTGCTCTCGAATGGATTTTTTCCTACCTGACTGATAGATCTCAGGCTGTGTTGGATAACATGGCGGGCTGCTCCGGCTGGTTATCCACAACATCGGGGGTTCCGCAGGGATCTGTGCTTGGTCCTTTGCTTTTCTCATTGTTCATCAATGACATTGGCGACAATCTACTTTACTCGAAGCACATGATCTTTACGGATGATACCCAAATCTATTTCAGTTGCCCTCCTTCGGATTTGGATGCAGGTTTGTGGAAAATTGCTCATGATGTGGGAGTTATAGCTCAGTATGCCAAAGATAATGGTCTTAAGTTGAATCTAGCCAAAACTAAAATTCTCATCCAGGGCAGTGCGGTCTATGTTAATCAGTTAGATCTGTCTCTGTTGCCGCCTATTGTTGTCGACAATGTATCTCTTCCCTATGTCTCCGAAGCGAAGAACTTAGGAGTCATTATGGCGTCGAATTTGTCCTGGCATAAACATATTGGGCATTTGCTTCAAAGAGGTAACTTTGCTTTAAGTTGAAATTTCATGGTAAATCGTTATCTCAGCAGCTCAAAACTCAAAGAGGTAACTCTCTTTAAGTTGAAATTTCATGGTAAATCGTTATCTCAGCAGCTCAAAACCTTGCTTATTACTTCTGTTGTCTTTCCAATTTTGGACTATTGCAGTTTGGTCTATGGTGATTTAACCGAAGAACTGAATTTGAAGTTAGAAAGATTTATAAATTCGTGCATTCGTTTCATCTTCAATTTGAGGAGAGATGAACATGTGACACCGTATCGTAGGCGTCTTGGTTGGCTCTCTGTAGCGTCGAGGCGACTCTACTTTTTGGGCATCATGATTTTTAAGATTGTTCACAATAAGGCACCTTCTTATTTGTTGGAAATCTTCCCACGCGCCTTGCCGTCACAACGTCCAGGTCGGGGTAATCGTAATGACCAGGTTTTCCATATTCCCGTGCATCGGACGGCGACGTATCGGAATTCTTTTCATTTGCGAGCTGTTTATTTTTGGCATTCGCTTCCACTTGTGATTTCGTCCATTGGCTCATTACCAGTTTTTAAAGCCAAACTTTTTGAATATTTGTTTTCGATGGAGGGGCTATGAGGTCATGGTGATAGCAGAAGGAATGGCTTCAGTTTTTATATGCTTGGCTTTAGCGTTAGTCTTAGTTTTTTTTTGGCTTGGTTTTGTACGAGGCTTTTCTGTAATTACCCCTCTAATCAATTTGGTAATCAACTCGGCAATTAATCTCGGAGTCAATAATTTTATTTATCCTATTTTGTTATTTTGGTAATTGACTTCAGTATCTGTGTGACCTATTTTGCTTTTTGCTTATTGCTAAGCTTCCGAGCGTACGGTTTTCTTTCTTCATTTCTGGTCATTATCAATATTATTTCGTCATTATTTTCTTCCTTGCGGTCAGTTTTTGTATCTTTATTTTGGCGTTTGGTGTGACCACACTTTGAAATTCTTTATTATTTTTAGTTTTATTTTTATTCTTATTTTATTTATGTTTATACAAATTAGTCTTTAAATTTTTATTGTTTTTCTACTAGTTGTGAACATGTTTACTTTTGTTCCATTTTGCCTTAAGGACAATGTTCAAGGCATAAATAAATAATCAATCAATCAATAAATCAATCTCTCTCTCTCTCTCTCTCTCTCTCTCTCTTCTTTTCTCTGCTATTTTTCTCCGTCGTCTTCTATCCAGGCTACAAACCTAGTGAGTATCAGGCCTGCGGAAATTGTACACAAACGCGAGAACAGGTAGAATTATAAGTGAGCTTATATACCGGTCTCGTGCTAATTAGGGAAAAAGCGTAGAATGTGCTGTATCACGAGAGGCAGTGGAAGCCGAAAGTTGGAAGAAGCTGAGCTAACATCAGTCAACAGTTCTCTGGAAAGGATTCTAGGCATTGTGAGCTGTGAAATTTCATTGTTGCTTATGTAGATTTGTTCATACTAGCCTTGCCGGAAGGTTGACAAGACTTCCGGTATCAGAAAACGTTTTTATAATAATACTACGCTTCCTCTCCTAATACGAAACGACGTTTTTCTCTGTCACACATGCACATTAGAGTTTCATTTGTTATGCTCGGTTTTTTTCACTACTTTCACCCTGTCCAAGTACAGTATTGAACTTTGAAAAAAATATCACGCCTCGTTCCGTCTCCACGTACTCGAGTCACGTGACACGATTTATTCGTAATTGCGATCGATCGCTTTCGGATAGATTTTATTAGGCTTAATAGAATATTCTTCGATAAATTTTTCGATCTTGTCAACAAGTTTCGGATCCTAAATTTGTTGATCATAAGATCCATATCGCGTAACAGTTTTCTCAATTCTCTTATTGTTTCTTAGAGATTTTATTGACACGAAAACTTAATGATTTAATGAGAAATTTTACCACCGTACAATTAGGAGTAATAAATTGTGGTTTGAAAAAGTGAAACGGTATTTTTCTTCGCTTGCAACTAAAAACGTTCAGGATTCTACTGTTAATTTCTCCATATAGGCAACTTAGTTTCCTCTAGCTAATTTTTTTTAGTTCGTAATTTTATCACTTCTATTTTGTATGCCACTTGGTGTTACTTGCAGCAATAAATCATAAAAGATGGAGTATTTGGGATCGTGAAATGTTACTCGAAGTATTTATTATCCAATAAAGCTTACACTAGATGTAAGTGTCTGTATGCAATATTCTATCGTCCTGCACTAAGTGTATGTTTTACTTGTGCCATATTCGGAACACGTGCACTTGCTTCCACATACCGAACGATAAACCCATTGCATATAGGGTGTCCGATTTTTTATTTTTAACACAAATATTACCCAATTTTCCACCAACAACTCTTCTATTACAGAAAAAGCGTTTTTTCTTGGTAAATCTTTTTTCTTCGAAAGAAAACACTGGACTTTTCATTTAACTTTACATGGATAGCTTCATAAATGCGACGCAAAGACCGGCTATACATTCAACGTGTTAAACGAGGATTGAATGATTTTGGAAGACCACCCAGTGTAACATACTTCAAGAAATTCCTCTCGGTACTACTCATCTCGCTGAGGAGCCTCTTTTTTAAAAAAATGATCTTGAAACCGTGTAAATGTCATCCTTCCTTCCCAATCCCAAGACGATTTTGTTTTCAGCAGAATAGTATCGAAACGGTTAGAGATAGAGCAAAAGTGCATAGGACTAATTTTGTAGAGCATACAATTTTCTATAAAAAATATATTGACTATATTTTTCTATCTTCAGTATTTTCGTCCTGCGAGCGGCTCAAAAAACGCCATGATTTCCGAGATTTACGCGCAAGCCTCGCGATTTTACGACTTGTTTCGATCAGCATTCAGAAGTAAACGACTGAAGATAGAAAGCGCTGTCAATTACTTTCTTATGGGAAATTTCATGCTCTAGAAGATTGATCTCAAGCGTTTTTGCTCCATCTCTAACCATTTTAACAGCATCGACAGTCAAAGTAACGTGTATTCGTCAATTTTATATGATTGATTGATAAATCGTGAGAAAGAAATTCGATCGAAAAAAAGTATTGGAAAGAAAGTCGAAAAGACTCGGAATTTGGTTTTGAACTTCGAGGAAACACCCTGTATATCCTTCAAGATTTCTCACTAATATGCCCCATCGATTACTACACACTAGACGCACAAATAACGAGCGAAATACTTTCTCATTGTGGTGAGCGTACCCTCCATACGTGATTGAAATAATTACATTTCTGTTTTGTGCATGTTAATACATAACTAGCCATTTTTGACTGACGTTTGGTAGGTTCGACAAGTATACTCGATCATACAGCAGCATTGTTGATAATTGAGCAAATATATAATTGCGTTTACGAAATAAAACTGGCGAAGTTAGTGTTGGAAAGTCTAACGAAAAACATAATGGACTATTGGTTATTCGTCAAAATTTTATTATTGTAAAAATTCATGTCCCTCGAACTCTCCCGCTGCACCGCGTGAACGTGCCATTTTTTTACTCTCACGCACGTACGCAACACACAAACACACATAACACACAGTTTGTAGAACATGAAAGCAACAACGGTACAGATCGGCTTGGCTTGCAGTTTCACTCTCGAAACTGCAATTGCACTTCGTGTATGAAGTTTTAATGAGAAAGTATAGACAGTCTTCTCACTACGATCATAATTTCACAATCGTAAATAAAATCATATTTAAAAATGAAAAATAAAAATCTTTCAAGCGAGCATAAACTGCAATTATTCAACGACTTTGCGACTGTATTCGAGCGTGAAAATGTCACAGGTCATTTGCAAGGGTATAATCGAGAAAAATCATTACCAGTCACGCCGACGTTTTCCTGACTTCGTATCTATTAATCTTGGAATTTTTAGCCGATGATCGAAGTTGTAACGTTTCCTGAATTACCAGTACGGTTATATTATGCATTACATAGTCGAATAGTTTCCTTCGATTCTCCATTGCTCAAGATGTTTTATCTTTTTTTATATATTCTTTCGTACTATCGTGTCGACCGGTCTCTGAACTCGAGGTCCGCTCAGATCATTAGTCAACGCCCATTATTTTGTATGGTAAGTTTCGATCTTATTCACGGTTCACGGTTCAATCGGTACTTAAAGTTACTTTTTTGAGAAAAAATTGTATTTTCGAAGACATCGTTTGCGACTCAGAGTTGAAAGTACTCTGGGATGACAACAGCTTTAATCAAAATTTGGAATTATTTGAAGTTTTAAAATAATTCAGAAAATTATTTGGGCACATCGCAAAAGACATCAGAGGCGATTCATAATTTATGACATTTCGTTTTCTTTTTCTTTTTTTTCTTTTTTTTTTTTATAGCGTCTTTGAGAAATGAAAATAACCACGAGGACATAATTCATTAATTAGCAACGATACTTTAAACAATTAAAATACACGTTCGAGGTTCAAAATAGTTTTATTTGTTAATAAAAACAAGGACGACTATAAAAAATTATTGTTTTTGAAATACTTACACAGTATAAAAAATCTAGTTTATTGAATTGCGTCTTTTTTTATTAACGTCTCCGACCTTTTTAATCGCCACAAAAAATAAAAATACATTTAAGGTAAATACTGTACTGCATGCTAGTCAAATGAGTGTTAAAACTTCACAATGTTTTTATACCAAGTTTAATGCACTAATTATACATAGTGAAGGTGAATTTGTAAGATGACATGTCTGATTAACCTAGAAAAATATTAATAACGATATATTTGCGAAACCCTTAACTGATACTGGCAAATTTCCATTATGACACATTTTCATTGGGACTTTTCAAAGAATAATCTGAATTTTTCAATCGAATTTAAAGCACCACGTCTTATTTTGTTCCTCAAGAGGTTCTCTACGAATTCACTATGTAGATTTTTTTGAAGTATATTTGTTTGGAAATTATAGCAATTTGTTTATGAAAGATTTTTTTCGCTAAATAAACAATTGATTGCAACAGTAGAACGATTAAGCTTAGAAGGAATCTACGTGGTGAATTCGTAAAGGATCTCTTGAGGAACAAAATGAGACGCGGTAAATGGCAATTGGTTAAAAATCACGGATTATTCTTTGATGAATTCCGATGAAAATGTGCCATCATGGAAATTTGCATTTATCAGTTGATGATTTCGCAAATCTATCGTTTTTAAATTTTTTCTACGTTAATAAGATACGCTGTGATATAAATCCACTAACATTACGTTCAATTGTGTATTAAGCTTGGCATAAAACAATTGTGAAAATTTAGCACTCATTTGACTAGCATGCAGTACAGTGTATACCTTAATGGTTATAAAGGAAAACAGACGAAAGTACATGAACAAAAATATAGTCAAAAAGCAGGAGAATTTGAGTTTCTGATACTCCAATGTTTTCTGGAATATCAGTGGAGAGGATTTTTGTGTTGTTGACTTTTTTCTTAGCAACATATTCCTTTGCCTTTATCTGACACAAATTCTTGGGACTATCACATATTTCGAATCCTCTCTCTCTCTCTCTCTCTCTCTCTCTCTCTCTCTCTCTCTCTCTCTTTCTCTCTCACTATTCCAACGCTTCATCACAGAACAGGATATAGCATTTAACAAGGCACGGTCAGAACTCGGAATAAAAATTAAAAAGCCAAATAAACCGGTACAAAAATGACGAAGAGTAAAGTTGATTGATCTTTGTCACAGCAAAATCTCGATGGTTCGTTTCATTTGCCAAATTTATCTGGACCTTGACCGATATCCTATGACATTTGTCGAATCTACATCGGTATGATTTTCGATAACAAACAAAAAGGCATAACTCGAATGAAGTCAGCTGTTCACGAACACGAGATTACGCTTCTTTGACTTGCAATGTGTTTACGCGTCCTCGTATTCCCAGACACGAAAAATGGTCTCTTGAATAATTCATGCTTTGTGACCTCTTTCACTCAGTGGTTGCAACCTTTTATCATTTCGCGAGCATGCATGCAAAGATGAAGTTTTACGATTTTTATGCAGCTTCATTTTTTATTGAATTTTTTTTTTTTTTGCGATATTACTTTTAAACGTTTTATGGACAGATGTAACTTTTATCCGCGGTTTGCATTTATTCGACCTTTTTCAATGGGATATCCTACGACTTTACGTTAAGATTGACTGAACAGATGACAATTGCATTCCGTTTTTAATTTTCTTCGGATTTAATATCGCTGGATTGAATTTAATCAAATTTAAGCTTTGAAACATCATTGAGAAATTATTTCTTTTGTCAATAATTCCACTTGAGATAAAAATTCCAATTGAGATAAATTGAAATAGAAAGCAAAGAGTTCTCACTGAATAAAAGAACTCGAATTTTTGCATATTTATATTTTTCAAATTATTGAAATTGTACAGAGGGGAACGAAATATTTTACGAAAATTTCGTATTCAAAATTCGTATTTTATTATAATTTTTGATATAATCATTCGTTTCAGTTTTTAATATAAAATCCTCATACTAAATTTGTAAGAAATGATGATTCTGTTTTAGGTCAACTAATTCAACATCGAACGTTATTTAAAGTCACTAAAAAAAATGCAAAAACTACAAATCATAAAAATAACATTTTTCTGTATTTTAATCGCTACGTGGAATTTGCTTTAGAAATTTTAAAATTTTACAAGACCTAAAACTTTTGATTGATGATGTAAAAACTCGATTATGAGATTGATGGAACAAACTTTGAAAAGATTTCTTAACAATTGAATTCTCGAAAACCTTCGAAAATCGAAAAAGATTTATTAATTTTGGCCAAAGATCGTGAAGGAAATATTATATTTCTGAGTGAGTGCACGAAGTCGAGTGACAAAATATTAGGTCGATGACTCGAGTAAAGTTGAAGGTAAAATCATTCGAAATATTAAAGCATGGCTGGAGAATATTGATCTGTTCTTTTTTCAAATCTTTCAAAACTTTTCATTATTCAAAATGAAAAAAGATTTCAATCTTTTCAAAATTTTCCATGACAATGAACTTCAGACATTGAATTCTCAATGAGGGTTCGTGAGAAGAAAAAAAATTGGTAGCTTCTTTGTACTAGGTGTAATTAAAAGAAACGAAGAGAAATAAATAGCTACAAGTTAATGAGGCATGAAAAATGTGAGCGATAGACGAAGCAGTGAATCGAGAAACTCATTTATAGGGGTGAATAAACCGGATCGTAAAAAAGAGGAAAAAGAAAATGCACTCACGCCATGATCCTTCTGATCTCAACGATGTTTGCCTCTTTTACTTCAAACAGTCACTCGAATAATATTCTTCCTTGCACTCACAAGTAGCACAGCAACAAAACTCTAATAATGCACGTGGACCATTACAAATTGTAGTTCAACGATGTCAACATCCAGAAACGTCAAAAACCACCACGAAAATAAAGAAAAAACTGCGATTCAATGTCTTAAACTGGAAGAAATTGAGTAAAAATAATTCCAAGTCATCGTTGCAACTTCACTGATGATTTTATCCAGCGAAACGTGATTCGAATTACTTATTCCCTCTGTTGAAGTTTATTATTAGATTTTAGCACCGAGGGGAACGAAGTAAACGAGCGCAAGTTTACTCCGCAAGAAGAGGACTACTGCGAGCCGATTCTCCTCGCTCGCTACGAGCTCCCTCAGAATCGAGAGGCTGAACCTGAGTTACACCTGAGAACCAGGGTGGGGGGCCACAACACTGGAGAGAATGTGAAAAAAATCGGTATGCCGAGGAGAGCCGAGTCTTTTTCTAATACATCTGTACAACACTCGATGAGAAGCTAAAATTGTGCAAAAACATTGATCGATTATTTAATAACGATCAACAACTCATTTTTTATAATTGATTTTATCACTTTGTTGATTAGTTTTATATAAATCAAATTTATTGATAAATATTCGCAGTGAATGGACTTTTCAAAAGCTGAAATTAAAGCTAATTGTGCAAATACATTTATCGTTTGTTTAATTACTTTTAAATGATCTTTAACCATTTTTTTATGGAGTTGTTCGATAGTTTCATTCAATTGAAATTTATCCCAAAATATGAACAGTAAGTTCATAAGCTTTTTCTGAACTGGGTCGAAATTGAAAAGTCAATTAAGATATTAAAATGTACACGAAAAAAAGTTTATTATTATTCGATAATTATTTTTTTCGAATTTATGGCTCTGTACGATCCTGAACAAAATATTTTATTTTTTAGAAGTCATTGATAAGTAACCCAATTTTCGAAATCTGTTCTTCAAGTATTCACAGATCTAGGCTACGTAAAAAAAAACTACGACAATTTAATTGAAGATCAATTTAGGCTTAATGAAAATAATGGTAGAGCAAAATTTCTACTCTTTCAGAAATTAACCCAAATATACTCTCGATTTGAAGAACAATATAAATAATTCGTAAATAATGTAGTGGAAAGGATTCTTGAATTACCGTTAACGATTTTTCGTTGCTTTTATTATTAATTTTCGAGCAGTTAATAAAAATATCTTTATTTTTTCACTCGTGTCTCATTGCAATGATTCATAAATTTTGTGGGAAGTTAATACAAGCTGTAGCTTTCACGCTGCTTTAAAACCATTCTTACTAATGAACGAATATTAGTTCATTAATTTATATAAATTGATGATAGCATTGATTTTTTTAGAAAGTACCATTTATGTATCTATCACCTCATTTTTAATTCGAGAGAGTTCAAAATCGACTTTACGAATGAAGGAAATTTTTATTTTCGCTATTTTTTTTTGTACTTTCAGCAGAAATCTTCAATTACTTTCTATTCAAGTTTATTGCATCTTCTTTATTCATTTCTTTTTTGATTTATTATCGATAAATATTTTTTATTCTTTTTTCTTTTTATTTCGTTCATGAAAACAAAAGAAAAATAATTATAAGGTAAAATATGCATAACTTCAAAAATTCCAATCTACCGAAGCAAATATTTGAGGACTCGATAAATTCATTTTTCATTAATAATAAAAATGTCTATCCTCTATTATTTTATTGTAACTAACCAGGTGTAGTAATTTAGACACCTGAATAAATAATAATTTTACTTTTCATCTTGATGCTGTTAATAACGATGAATCGTGTGTTCGAAACTCTCGGTGAATGAGTTCTCGTCTCAGAATTCAGTGCGAGATGCCTCGGGCGAGAGAACGCGCGAGCCACAGGGACTTTAACATAACGGGGATTCCGCGGTGTGAGCCAACGACCATCATCGCCATCATCGCGCGTATTATTACTATACCGTGAAATCGCAATGTTAGCCCAACCATATATCGCTGATATGATTCCCAGAGCTCGAACCTCGTACAAACTACGCAATCAATCTTTCGATAACAATAAATGCCGGAGAATTAGCAAATAAAATATGAAACATTCAGAAAAGTTTTTAAATTTTGGCATTTATATAAAAATTATGAATATTCAACAACAACAAAAAAGATCAAACTTGCAAAACGGAATACTTAATTTCTTCATTTACGTCTCATCATTTATTATTATACATCAAAGCACTTACAATTTAGAAGCTAAATCAGGAAACGTTAATTAAAATATGGAAAATATCAGTAAATTGTTCAATTCGACAATGCAGGAATTATAAAATTGTTTCGTTTCGTACCATAAGTTTATTTTCTATTATTAAAAGAAAAAAAACTTTTTGAGGAGTTTTTGAACATTTTTCACTGTATCCACAGTCAAATGTTTTGTGATGTGAATTTGTTACATTTCATTTCTAAGATATTGTAAATGGTTAAAAAAAATTCAAAAACGTCGTGACGTTTGTAATTCGAAATTATCAAAAGTATTTGTGCATGGCATATGTAGAGATCGTAGAATTGCGAAAAAAATGTTTGTACGATTTTGTTGAATCAACAAATTATGGCGAACAAAATGAAATTTGTTAATTCAACAAAAGTTTTGTTGATTCAACAAATTTCTTTTGTCAGTGTAAAGTGAGAAAATTTTCAAAAAATTGTGAACTCAATTCTGTGCTGTGTTTCCACACTCGATAAAATCGAGGGGTGAGAAATGTGATAACTTTTCATTACTTTTAAAAGTCGGGATAATCGTTTTTTTTTCAAAACTTTTTTATTATTATTCGAAAAAATAATAAAATCTGAATTTAATCAATTTTATATGCAATAAGAATAGAAAAAAATATATATTTTCAAATGTATAGACACGGATGAAGGGATGATAAAAAAATAGATTAATAAAAAGAAATGAATCGAGTTTGCGAATAGATTTTTTCCAAAAAATGCATAAAATAATTGTCTGCTATTTATTCATGATTATTTTTGTAAGAATGACATTGTACGATAGAGAGAAAAAATGCTGGTCCATAAGAATTTGTGTATGACACAAAAGCGAGATAAAACGTTCGTAAGAGCATTTTCTTACGTACCTTTCACTGCGCTCGGATTCACTAATACCAAAGCCTTCGCGGTTCAAGATCGTCATTGAAACGCCAATGAGTATAAGTGAACTTCTCCTCGAATGAAGAAAACTTTTCAATACTCAACATGGCAACTAAACGTTTCCTAACATCTCATGCACGTTCCCCCAGTGGATAAAAGAGGAATTTTTTTTTTATCCTTAATTCTCTCTTTTTACTCGATAAACGAGAACAAGATCTTCGAAGATGGGAAATCGTTGACTTCTTCTCGATTAACTTTTTGTTTTTACTGACGACACTTCGTTGAAATTAAATCATGGTAGAGATATTTCGAGATATTTTTACGGGTGTGCTTTTGCATACTGTAGTTCTGAGACTTTGATTATTCAAATATTGACGAAGTAATAAATTAAATGAAAAAATTATGTATTTTTTTTTTAGTTTTTTCGAATTAATATCACAAAATCTAAAGGGAAAAATAAGTTTTTCAAATTCTAACACTTTTGGAGTCCATGATCGTTGATAAAATATTGCATTATAGTAAAATAGAAAACATTGAATATTTCTTTAAAAATACTCTCTGGACAATCCAGTTTCGAGCAAGTTTTTGTATCCGCAAGTAAGTAATAGAGGATATCAACTTATATCCACACTCTCTTGCGGGAATCTTCCGAGGATTTGCTGAATGTGAGCCTGTATAACGGGTTTTATCATTTCACTGCTATGAAAATCATATGCAATATACACATTCTGGGATCCTGAATATACGTAGGTCACTACAAAAGTTTTGTCGCGATCTTGCATAGTAATGTAATGCTCGGGAGTGACAAAACTTTTGTAGCGACCTACGTATATATTTAAAATAGAGATGACCGTGAGAAATTCATTACGAATGATCTGAGAAAATCTTAAAAGGAAAAATACAAAATTCTAGTCGTACAAATTTACTGAGGGGAAAAAAATTAGAGTGAACGTGTCGAATGTGACGTTTCATTATGAATTAGATAATAAAAACTTTGAAGATGTTCCAAAATCGACCATATTTCGATGATTACGAAATTCAAAGAGCTCAAAATTTGCAAAGCTAAAAGGTCGTGTAAGAATAAAAAACCAAATTTCAGGATTTCCGAATTTGTACCCTTGTAAATTTTGAAAATATCACAAAAATTTTCAGACCCTCAGCAAAATTAACCGTTTGAATCATGGTGGGCATACGTTGTCCCACCCTTTTTTTTTTGCAGTTTTTTTATTATTTAACGACTTTTGCCACAACGAACACCGGATGTTCCGTTTGTACATGGTCCGTGAGACATTCATGAATATACAAAAAATACGTACATTCATTATTTGTTAATTGCATAAATATCATGTATAAACAAATAGTCGAAATGCGTACTTTTTCATGAAAAAATGCATTTTCTACTAATCTACTATGATAATCGCGATGGCAATTTTTTCACAACCTTAATACACTCTAAAGAATGGTTCAGAATTTTTTCAAAATTTTTCCTTCTATGGTTTTGTTAGAAAAAATAAAGATGCAATCATTTCTGTACAAGATCCAAAGTAAAAATAGTATTGACTGAAAACATTCGCTTATTTTCGAATTTTTAGTTGAAATTCGTAATCAGCGACCCCAAAAACTTATGTAAGCAAATTGTCAAGTAAATCGTACGTAAGTAAAAAATGTATGTCTTCAAAGGGTTAATTGCAAGTATAGAGTATTTTTCTCAAAACTCCACTTTCAAAATCGGTAACACAAATATCTCGCATCGATTCACTTCAAACTTTGAAAGCTTGTTATACACAAAATAAAGCAGTTTTCGAAATAAGCATTTTTTTGAACGCAATTTTTTATGGTATTGAAACACGAGCATAATTTTTGTCGGAAATCACAACTTCTTTTGAAGCTTTAAATCTTAAAAAATATACGTTATAGTTTTTCATTGCATAATCTTTCGTTAAATAAAATATTGTAGTTTTCATGAAAAAAAAAAAAAACTTTTTCTCGACCTTTTCAACAGAAAAATAAACAGATTGAGACATGATTTGATTTTAAAAAACAATGTAAAAGTGTAAATATAATGATGAACACAGTGACAGGTATTTTATTTTGCATCTCAAAAATATTCAAATAATGTTTATTTGTTTTAAAAGAAAGCAAATATTCATCGCGATGGCTCTGAATCTTACAATTTTTCATACTACAAGTAGAACGTTATTTTACATGGTTTCAAAATATTCTAAAATTATTCATATGCAATTCAACCGAAGACATGATAAATCCTTCGAATCGATCCAAATATGCAAATCAATAAAATTGCTGGATAAAACTAATGTATATAATGTGTGTGGATCGAGACCGTAATATAAATAGGTCAAAAAAATGATTTGTAAAATCAATTTATGAATGACTGATATTCATTTTCAACCCTCACTCATCATTTGTTTGATGAATGAAACCGCCTTTTTCTCGCCGATTTCAATCAAGCTATTGGTCAAACTGCTCATCGTTAGAGTGCCTTGGATCTGAAATACCGAAACGAGAAATATAATGGAATAAATAATTTAAAAACATCTTTAATTTAATTTAATTCTTTTTTTTTATTTATAATTATAAAGTGCATTTTTAAATAATTTCACTTTTTAAAAACGAAAAGGACAGTACAGTTCAAACAGATTTTTGTTCGAAGTTGAGTACAAAAGTCTTTTCATTTTTTATTAAATTCAAATTAATATAAACTGCCGAACTCTAATGAAAACAAGTTGTACGTTAGTATTTGATAAAAAATATGTAATGATGAACTTACATCAGCGTAGTTGAGAATAATCATCGATGGACTTGATTGTTTGGCATCAATAGTACTCAAAAGATAATCGCACTCCAGATGTTTCGCCAGTTTTTCCCAACTGCGATTTTTGTCAAGAATAATGGCGACTTTTTCGAGTAATTTAGTGTCCAAGTGATCCGCCGATGTGTCATCAACGTCCGTGACTTCCTCCTTTACTTCTATTATCGGGGCTTCAGTAACAGGCGCAGAAAATTCGCCACTTTTAGTCAATAAACGAAGGATCTGGGAAAAAAGATTCACTATTTTCTAATTTTTAACAATTGTTTTATTTTAAAAAAGTGGTGGAATAATGTGCGCTTACCTCAGGCTTGTTAGAAGCAAGATCCACAGAAGTCTGACCGCCATCTTCTTCCATTATTTCGTCGCAATAAATTTCTTCTTTCACACTCACCGCCAAATCCTTGTCATCATCCTGAACGATTGATTTTTTGTTTCGTTACGAAAAAACTTTTCGGAACCCACTTAAAAGTTACTAAATTCGTAATAGAAGTTTTCCAAATACCTCTTCCGTCGAGTCTTTGCTGTTGTTTGGCATGTATGGATCTGCTCCGTGTTCAATTAATATTTTGCACATTTCTTTCGCCAGATCTCCCGGATCTACGACAGCGCTGTGCAACGCGGTGTTGCCACCCAAGTTTGTCTTGTTCACATCTATGTTTGTCTACAATTTTTTTGTAATGTAAGCAAGATAATTTAGGAAAACATAATTAAACTGTTATTTCAACAATTTCCTATGGTTTTAAGTGCTAACACTTTTTTGTCAACTGTTTTTTTTCCTGCAAACCTATGAGAGTTTCACTGTCGAACGAAAAAAACGAAAAAAATTGTATTTTTTTCTTATTAAGAAAAATGGTGTATCTTTAATTTGAATTAATTGAAAAAAACGCAGAAAATGACAATTAATTAAGCAAGGTACTAAATTGCAGCATATTAAGTAAATAAAAATTTGTTATTTAAAAAAATAATTTCTTCTGAGCCATACAAAGATAATAAAAAAATTGCAAGCTTGTTAAAGAATTTATACTTTTTCCAAAAGGTACTTGACGATTTCCGTATGACCATTTTCAACCGCAATGTGAAGAGCCGTACGACCGTACGAAACTTCGGTCTCGTTCACATCGGCACCAGCTTTTATCAAAGATTTCACTGCATGAATTGATCCAGCTTCGACCGCCAATTGCAACAGTGTCCAGCCTGCATCATCCCGAATCTCCAATTTTACAGTCTTTGATAACAGAGCATCGACGCACGCACCTGCTTCAGGCCCTGATGAAAATAATGGTTTAAAGGTTTATAGTTAGTTCAATTTTATCATTATATTTTATTAAAGTTAGAATTCGCTTTTTTTGTCCAAACGTTCGCCATTTCGTCAGCAATCGATCTTTGTTCCTTCACGACACTATATCACAGCCATACTAACTTTTTGTAAAGAAAAAAAATTGTAAACATTTCCTAAAATCTATTTTCTTAACTACAAAAAACCTTGATCCTATTACATCAAGAATTTTCAAAAAAACATTTTTTTTCTAACCCTTTTAACCGTTTGTCATGGTGGGACATTCGTTGTCCCACCCTTTTTTGGACAGTTTTTTGATTATTTAACTACTTTTGCCGCAACAAATACCCAATTTTTTGATTGTATATGGTCCGTAGGTCATTCATGAATATACAAAAATAGGTACATTCATTATTTGTTAACTGCATAAATACCATGTATGAACATATAGTCCAGATTCGTGCTTTTTCATGAAAAAATGTATATTCTACTAATCTACTATGAAAATCGCGATGGCAATTTTTTCACAACCTTAATACACTCCAAGAAATTGTTCAAAATGTTCCGTTCTGTGGTTTTTGTTTAAAAAATAAAGATCCGATCGTTTCTGTACTAGATCCAAAATAACAATAGTATTGACTGAAAACATTCGCTTATATTCGAATTTTTAGTTCAGATTCGTAATCAGCGACCCCAAAAACTTATGCGTACAATCTTTCAAGTAAATCGAACGTAAGGAAAAATGTATGCCTCACAGGATTAAGAGAAATGTCCCCTTAAGTGAATAAATGATATTGTGGCTTACTCTTGACTGCATAATAAAGTGGATAAAAATCACGGTCGTCACGTTCGTTTGGATCTGCTCCAAGTAAAAGCAAAGCCTTCACGACTTCCGGTTGATTAAGTAAAACGGCATAATGTAACGGTGTCTGAAACAAATAAAACATAAACTTCAACCATTGATCCTGATAACAATTTTAAATTTGTTGCAAAAGAAAATGAGTTTTTTGATCTTTTAATTATTTATCGAATTAAATATATTTCTTCATGAAAAACGTACCTTTCCTGAGCTGTTTTTGAGATGAACAAGGCTGCTCAATTCCGGATCACTAGCCAATATTACAAGAATATGTTTGACAATTTCGCGTTGTCCATGACGAAGAGCGGAATGTAACGGGGTGTCCCCGTAAGTGGAACGTTCGTCAAACATTTTTGTGAATAAATCCTTGGCTCTCGATGGCGCACTCTCGATTTTCTTCATTGTCGAAAGAACCAAATTTTCTGCGAAATTCGCTTCGTTCTAAAAAATTAAAGGATTAATTCAGCGTGACTCGGATTGCAATTTTGAATAATTGCAAAACTTACGTTTTGTGAAGAACCTCCGTCTGTGGTCAACATTGGATCGCTTTCAAACTGATCCAGAGTTTTTGAGTATTCTGCAATTGAGACGAATAAATTAGAGTAACAGGCAGCGTATTTTTTTTCTTTTTTTTCCAAATAATTGACAAGAATTATTAGTCGAAGCAGCATTTGCAAAATAATTTGGAGGTCTTAATCACTTTTTTTCGATATAATTTACAATTCTCATGAATTATAAAAGCTCACAAATACTCACCAGGGATATCGATGGAATTAAGAAATTTGGCATATTCGTCGGACGACAATTTATTTTGAACGCCAAGCCATTTGATCAGTTCCTGCGAAGCATTCTCGAACGAACCATTCGAAGTAAGATTCTTGTTGTTTTCGCTTTGTTTCAAACTACTCAATTCTGAGCTTCCGGAATACGAAATGCGTGGACGTTTTTTGTCTGAAAAAAAATTTTTTCATCGTTAAGAAATAATCGCTTTATTGAATTCACAAATACATCCAAGGAAAACAAAATAATGATTGAACTCACTGAAAATACAGTCTCTTGGCTTGTATGTAAATTTTATTGGTTCAGAAAAGTCCCCATCGGTTGGTCGTTCTAGCTTTATGTAAACTTCTTTAGGAGCTGTTATTTCCCTATTGTACGGTGGTGTCCTGTTACAAAGTATTGAAAAATTTCATTTTCAACCCTTAAAATATCTTTAGTTTGAGAATAAACCAATTTCGGAATAAAATTAAATAATCCTTGTCGAATTCATGACAACAAAACCATATTCGACATATTATTACACTAAATTGCATTTTTTTTCGTATACGTAGCAACGAAACTTCTCATTTTCTTCATTTCGTTACAATAACGTTTTACGTGATTTTTCTTCTATGCAGAACGTAATATAATTTTTGCTACGTACTTGAATACGATAGCATACTGATGGTGAACGTCCAATTCAGAAAAGCGTCCATAGCCTGACCATATCTCGTGGTCGTTTTCGTCAACCTCGAAAAATTTGACTTTTATGTTCTCTGAAAAAACATAGAATTTATATTATTATCGAAAAATTGTCAATAACGGTAATAATAGTTTTTCAAGCATTATGTTCAGTTTTGTTGTAATGTAAGTATAAAATTGTGGCAGCAAAACATCCCTGGCTTAAAAAAAAAACTATTTCTTTAAAATTGTGTAATGAAAACCGACGAACTTGTATCCATATTTCCTTCCATCAATTTACTAAATGTACAAAAAAATTAAAAGCAATGGAACAATTTCTTCAACATTTTTTCCTGCCGTTAAATCGGTTAAAATTGTCTCTTTCTCGACAAATACATAAAAAAAAATATTAAAAATTGAAATCGTTATAACTCGCACAGGTTGAATGAATCTTAAAAAAAAAAATTCAATGTGTATGAATTTTTGTACTTTTTCCAACTTTTTCGACCAGCATGAAAACTTCCTCGCCACCCTCGCACGGACTCGAGAATTTGTCAATGCGACAAATTTTCAATTCTCCGGTCAGGGCGCTTTCTGCAAAATCACATAAGACAATCTCGTAAATAAAACTTTGTAATTGATACCAAAGACGAAATAAAGATAAATAATGAATTACTAAGGTTGTTAATGGCAACTGAATATGTCGGTTCAGTGATAGGTTTCATGACACCGTTAACATTCTCGATGAAAGCTTGAAAACACAGTGAAACACTGTTCAGGTTCATCCACTTTTGAGCGGTATCCGCATCCATTTTGATCTGCATAAAGAACAAAAAACTAAAATATTATATATTCTGAAAATTTCCTGATTACTGTACTCTTCATCAAAGAGATTAAGGAGGCTGCCTAATCAATGAAGAAAGTTGAAGGATGAATAATTACCTGGGTTTCTTCGGAAACACGCAAACTTGTAATATTTGCATTTTTACATCTGTGTTTTTCCAGTGCCTCTGCCATCATTTTTCTAACGAGCTCAGTTTTAATGTTTTTTTTCGCTGTATGAATAATACCCATGCCGTGGAATCTGACGAAAAAAAAATTCGACTTGATGATTTGAAAAAAAATTTCACTTCATCAGAAATTTTCAATATTTTGTCAAAAGAAATAATACTTTTTTCTCGTCGGACAAAAAAAATTATTTTTTATTACAATATTCTCTGTTGTTCATGGAATTTTCACTAATTGCTTCATATCTTTTTAAAGCATGAGCTCGTTTTCACGAAAAAATATATTACATCAAACGATTCAAAATAAAATTATTGTCAGAAAAAATGGTAGTACTACAACTCTGTTCTTCATTTCTCAATTCCTAAATAACTCTATGGCTAAATTTCTCTATTCTGAAACAACTCTATTATTAAATATCACAAAGTTTCATCAACTCTATGGGTAAATATCTCTAATCTATAGTCGTACTACAACTCTATTCGTCATTTCTCTATTCTTAAATAACTCTATGGCCAAAAATTTGTATTCTAACACATGTCTATTCCTAAATATGTCCATTCTTAAATAACTCTGTGGTTAATTAACTGTGTTATTATCAAACCTTACTCTCAAATATGTATGCTCGAAAATATGTCTACTCCAAAATATCTCAATTCTGAAATAACTATACTCTAAAGTATCTCGTATTGGAATCATTTCTATTCCGATACATCTCTATTCTTGATTAATTCAAAAAACTCTCTATGGCAAAATATATCTATTCTTTTATATCTCTATTCCGACACATCTCTGTTCCAAAATATCTCTCTTCCCACACTTCTCTATATTTAAGGAGCTCTATCAGTTGCATGAGTGTGAGAGAAATAACTAAAAATTAGATACACGTTTTTCTCGGACATGCTTGATATTTCGAAAAAAAAGAAAGTTTCACCTTATTCTCTGATAAAAGGAGAACAGCGTTTAGCTTTTTTCTTTCTTGAAATATCAAGCCTTTCCAAAAAAAATGTGCAGCAGGATTTTTACCGACCGTACGACTGATAGATCACCTTAAGGTGACTGATAGATCACCTTAAGGTGATCTATCAGAAAACAAGGTGTAACCTTCGCTTTTCTCGAAATGTTAAGCGTCTCCGAGAAAAATGTGTATCTACTTTTTAGTTATCTCTCTCGCACTCACGCAACTGACAGAGCACCTTGAAAAAAAAGTTTTATAAGAACACAATTAATTAGCCATAGAGTTATTTAAGAATAGAGAAATGATGAATAGAGTTGTAGCACGAGATATTTACGCAGAGTTGATGAAACACAATGATATTTAAGAATAGAGTTGTCAGAATACAGAAATTTAGCCATAGAGAAATGAAAAATAGAGTTGTAGTACTGCTGAAAAAATATAAAAGTGCACTCATTTCAATGATCTAATGGGTCGAAAATATTCCCAACATACTTACTGCGCTATAAAATCATTTTCCGCTGAAACTACGATTTCGTAAGGTGCTTCGTTTTCGGAGTTGCCTTCTCGCTTCACCAAATGATGAGCATGAGGCATTCGTCTGTCTGGATCGGAAGTCACCAGAGTGCAACGTATTTTCGCTTTTTGACCCACAAAATTGATCAGCTGCAATAACATTCCGTTAAAATTGACTGCAATTTACAGCAAATATCAGGGAGAAAAATTCTGATTGTGTTCATTCGATTCTGATTTCTTAATTATGGTAAATTAAATCTGTAACATTTATAAAACTTAAAAAAAAAAAAATAAACGAAATTAACGGAAAACATGCAAAAGCATTTATAGAAGAATGGACTTTTATTGGTAATTTCGCATCATCAACCTAATGACATGCCCCCACGAGAACCAATAAAAAAAACTAAAGCAATTTTGTAAATGGTTTACTTTTGATCGGCGTGGCTGTTTTTTTTAGTTAACCAATAAAATCATTTAATACGAGCGGATTTTGTTATACCTTTGCAGTTGGAGCTTGTCTTTTTCTTCTCGACTTTGTACTAGCACTGGACAAACATCCATGAGTACCCATCATTTCTGACTTGTATCGGAATCTGAATTTGTCCACAGGCTGATCGAGTATAATAACTCGAGGTGCGGGTAATTCTACCGCTGCATAAGCACCAAATAAAACATTGTAATTATCTTTTTGAGAAATTAAATCAAATTTGGTGATGCCAGGGAATAGGAAGAATTATTTATTATGGTTTGTCGTCAATAAAACAAACATTTATCGTTAAAACATTGTCAACAGGATGAATTTGTGAATGAAATTTTTTTTCCGTATACTTGAAGGCATAAAGAGCAATGAACAATAATTCAAACAAAATTGATGTTTACAAGTTCTGGATATAGGGATGATTTTGTATTACAAGAAACAATAATAATAATAATTTTGTAATTATTCATAAACATTAACAAATGAAAGTACCTGTGGAATTGCTAAAGTTCATAAAACTTTCCTCGTTCATGCCAAACATATTGGAGTTCGATTCGTCGGTCTGTGGCGAAAGAGACATCGACAATGGGGATGAAACGCTACTCATTGTTTGAGACTCCATCATGTTGAAATTATAACCGTTCATGATGGGAACCCTTTGAGCGGTATTAGAACCTTAAAAAATCCAAGAATTATAAAAATAAAAAACTTCAATTTATTCTTACTTTATAAAAAAAAACTTATTTTTTTCTACTCCGTAGATCGAAAAATCGAGAACTGAGTATTATATTGAAATTTGAAAAATTATATACCCATTTCGAATGGATTGTAATTGTATTGAAGTTCGTTGAATGCTGTTTGCACTATTTCCATGTCATCCAAAACCGGCATTTTGATTAAATTATTAAATATATATTCGATCAAGAAAAAACAAAAAAAATCAAGGCTGTATTTTGCAGAGGATAATTAACGATAAGTAAAGACGAAACTGCAGTGCAAACGCTCACCGTTTACGTACGACTGAAAATATACGGCGATTAGAACCAGAGTCACAGATACGCATCGATAATAAGAATTTCTTAGGTTCTTCCCCGGAGTAAATGTATATATGTATTGTCACGTCGACCAATTGCGTCTTGTGCTACGACGCACTGGCTTTTCCCATTGTAACTTCGTGGTCATAATCCCTCCTCTTTTTTATTTCACGATATTAATACATGCGTAGAATTCTATACATATGAGAAATGCAGAAACCTCCAATATGAACGTAAAAGCGAATAAAAAAAAAGCATAAGCTACACTTATATTTACAACGATCACTGTGTATTCAGCACTTTCGTTCCATTATTCATTCCATACGTCATAAATTGTTGTGCCCTTGCTATTGTAAATTTGGCGGCAAAACGTGTCTAAAACGGTTCCTTGTTTATTTCACATAACTTCGAACTTTGCATATTCAAATCCATCAAAAAAATTAACCATCAATAAATTCGTTAGAAGCATTAAATCGTATATCAACTTGTATCAAATAATAATACAAGTTGGTATATTATGATTTAATGCTTCTTACGAATTTATTGATGGTTAATTTTTTTTTATAAGATTGGTTCTTCGAGCGTTCACGTAAAATAGAAATAAGTTTACTCAAAAACTTTTTGAAAAACTAAATCTCCGATAACATTAGGTTAGAAACGACGAATCAACGAGCGAGGTTACGGTTTTTGGGAGCAAAACTTGGATACGAACAGACGTGATAGAATTTGTATGTAGCAGTTTGTTTCACATGGAATTATTTCGTTGCTGTGTAAGTTTATCCAGCAAAACAGCTGATCTCGAACTCCAAATTTTATTTCATATCTCACGTTTCGACGCCATTGAAATTTCACATACATGGCCGTCTCCGGGAAATCCCGGTAAAGGAATAGAGGCATGAGTAAAGTGAGTAATGTTTTGCGATTAATTTATCTTACAAAATTGTATAGTTTCTGGTCATATATATACGGTTAAATAAATTTATTAATATTTTTATGTATAAAATGAGTCATACAAGAGTATTATCATTATTTTACGCACAATTTAGATACTGATTTGATGCAATTCAACTTTACAATAATTTTTGAAAATGGAAAAGACCATTGGTATGTGATATTTTAATCAATATCAAAAATATTATTATTACAAAACCTTGAGAATCTTTAAAAATATATCAATGTCAATCATTATCACTAGAAATTAATATCAGGAATTATTTAAAAAAATTAAGGAACGATACATTACTAACAATGTTTCTTGAGAGTCCGATCATTTTTTTTAGTGCAATCCTGCGTTAATTACTAATTCAATCAACTTCTGTCCATGCAAACAATTAAATATTTTACTCCATTTCCAGGTATAACTATTTAACCCTAGCTACACACTATATTTTTATTAATCTCCCTAATTTTAAGTCCCTAATTAAAATTAAAAAAAAACATTATTTTGCATAAACATGCAGATGTATAATTTCGCATGAAACCGCTTTATGAATATGTTTAATCACGCGTGTAAATAAATTTAATACAATTTGCAATAGTAAACTAAAATTTCCCAGCTTTTTCAAATTTCACGACGATTGAAGTGTTTTACATGATAGATTACGGTCGTACACGATAAGGGGGCGCTTTTACAAGTGTGTCAAAGTAAAAGCACGATTTCGACGTGGGTGGGGATTGTTTGAAGCCTATATAAGTACGAGTGACATGAATGAATTGAGTGTGATTACATGCTTGTTCTTGTGCACTAGTACGTTCTAGTTTTATCAGAACATTGTTGAATATGGCAGCGAAAAATGAGAAAATTGGAATAATTGGCAGGTGAGTCAAAAATGGGTCATCACGATAATAATGATGATTATCACAAAATATGAATGATTCTTTGATAACGCGAGCCCGAATTCGAAATATCTTTAATCAATATAATTGATTATTTACATTGGAAAATTCCATTATAAAATCGGAATATTTTTCCGTACAGTTTCGAAAATAATTACTATTTTCTGTTTCACAAATATACGCAGTGACAGTAACGCGAATCAGGCGTGGGTGTATGATAGGAATGTGGATTTAAAGCTATTCGATGTATTTTTAAGTCTGGATAACAAACATTTCCTTTAATTTTTGGTATTCAACGTTTTGGAGTAATTTTTTAAAATAATCTTTTTTTCGCTCCAAAATTCTATTCATTTTTATCAGTATCAAATATAAAGATACTAGAGAAATTGAAGTTTTGTTAAAATCGGCATTTTTTTAGAAGGTTCCGAACTCGGTAATCAAGTTTTTGTAGAATTTTTCAAAGTAACTATTTTTCAAACGAAACTTCACTTTAAAAGGAAGAACGATCGCGGTAGTACCTTCAAAAAGTTACGCGCATTACGTATGGACAAAACATGACGATAGACTAAGCGAAACGTGAAAAAATTTTGGGCGTGCCTGTATTCAGACTGCTACAATACACGGAAAAGCGGTCTATACAAACACATGCACACCATGAAATTTCGTTTCTCGTCACGATCGCGCAACGTCGCATTGAGCAGATGACAGTATTCTTTTGGTATTTCTCTATCACTGCTATGAGTACAGCAAAAGGTATCGAAAATGTCGAAACAAGAAAGGTATAATGGCAGATTTATAAAGAATAAAAATTTGATAAAAAAGTTGAAATTTATCGGGACAATGCGAGAAGGAAAATTAAGAAAGTCTGTCATTGTACTCAAAACTACATTTTAAATGTAGGTTATGCTTGAACTACAATAAACAATAATTATTATTTGAATTAAAATTAAACAATACATAAATTTGTATTGCTTAATTAATCATTTATAATTTTATACCAATGACAACGCAACCATACTGAAGTAAAGAAATCCCGTGTGTTTGTATAGCTACACGCACACTGCGACGGTTACAATGTTGCCGGATCGTATTCCCCCCATTCGCAGCCGGGTAAAAACTCCATAAAAGTTTACATCTTCCTACTATTATATCTCGACTTCAAAACGGTCAATCGAAGTATTTTTTTTTTACCTGTCCGAAAAATATTCATTTAGATCATGCTATTTTTTTTATTGAAATCTGTCGAGACGGTTATTTGCTACGATTGAGAGAAAGGCGACAGACTATGTCTACAGCATGCTTCACATATGCGATACGTGTTAAACGTGCCAACTTTAATGTTAATTATCTCCGGTTCTAAACGATCAAATATTTCCAAATTTCAGTAGCGGACAGATGCTGCAGTCTGTTTTGAGTTATAAAAATTTCAAGAAAATCTGTCGACGCGTCGATTTGCGATCGTACTTCCTAAGCATAGTCAAAAAGTGATTTAAAAGTTCGATTTTCGGGCTTTCTCACAAAAACTCAGTACTCGAATCGAACCTAGAACATAATCAGTACATGTTTTGATTTAATATTTCTATTTGATACATTTTTTCATTGATCGTTTCTAATTCTTGTTATTTTGAACAATGGTTGAAAAAAAAAACAATTTTTAGCGGTCTTATTGGCCGAAGTTGGGCGATGCTTTTCGCCAGTGTCGGTTATCACGTAACAATTTACGACATCGTCCCAGAACAAATCTCCAAAGCACTGAAAGACATTAATCAGCAACTTGAGCGACTGGAAAAAGATGGACTTCTTCGTGGTGCTCTCACTGCCGATCAACAATTCGCTCTTATAAAGGGTAATAGAAAAAAAATAATTCATAATCTTTAACGAACCCCTTTTATTTTCATTTGGTTTGTCACGTTTTTCACAACTTCGTTTTTTTTTTTTTTGAAAGCAGAAGTTTAAACGTAGCCAAAAATCCTCGTAAACATTTATCATTGTTTCGCTAATTTAAAAAAATAAACTTCTATTCTCAAGAATTTCAATCTTTGACATCAAATTGATTACCGAATTTTTTTGCGAGGCTACTTAGACAATTTTTAGACAGTCAGAATTGTTTCTCCTTTTATTTCCACGATTTTTCTCTCATATTGTTATTAGCCAAAAATTTTCATATTTTTTATTGTTTATAAAAAGATCGATCATGTTTGTAATAACCAAGTAGTACGAAAGGCTAATATAAAACCTTGAAGTTATTTACAAGTTCTTGTGAGATAAGCAAATGGAAAAATATAATGTTTCCTCTTTCTCCTGACCTTCATTTTGAAAATTATTTTTTGTTTTCTTTCCGAGTTTTAATAGTTTTATGAATAAAAAAAATGAAATAAAATGATCGATTTAGGCTCTACAAATTTGGAAGAAACAGTAAAAAATGCGAAGCTCATACAGGAATGTGTACCGGAGAATCTTGAATTGAAGCTCAAAGTTTACACGCAATTGGACAAAATAGTGGATAAAAATACGATTTTATCATCGTCAACGTCAACTTTCAAACCGTCGTTGTTCAGTGAAAAACTCAAACATCGTGATCAGGTGATCGTTTCACACCCAGTAAGTATATTTATGTTAAATTTTTATTAAACTCCTATCGTACGCTTTCCGAACGTTGTCACGCCTTCTGTTTATTTTTAAAAATCTCAGATATCTCGTGAAGTGTTTACACTCCGATATCAATCAAATATGCAATTATAATTGTTACGTAAAAGTTGGAGAATAAATGTGCATCATTTTTCGTGTCACATGGAGTAAACATAAAAATGTTAGTTTCTGTTCCACATTGATTAGAAATTCTAGATAAGCCTGTGACCCACGTCGCAAAGAGCTTCTTTCGAAACTTTCAGTTTTAACAATAATAATGCCATCGAATAGTTCAGAAATAATATGAAATTCAAATTTGAAGTAATTCTTTTTTTCCACTTTTCATATTCGTTTTTCTTACGTACAATCTATCGCATAAAAAATAAAAGATAATTTGGAGAAACCCGAATTTTCATTGCATATTTTCTTCGTGCCTATAGCCTTTACCAATAATTTTTTTGCTCTTATAATTATTTTCCAATTCGAACAATTATTTTTTACGCTCAAGCATGAAACAGTAACAAAAAGTAAAAATTTGCAACTTTTTTTATCTTCATGAATTTCATTACAAATCCTTCAATTTTCGAAGAATCGCTAAGTCGTTATTATAAATAATATTTGCATTTAAAGTATTTTTCCTAAAGTCAATATAAATTGTTGATACAAAAATGATTTTTGGACACGTTTACCGATTAAATTTAAAAAATTGAAGGAAGAAATTTATTTCCTTAATCTTATTGAAAGGCAACAAAATTCTTATCGAAATGTGTTTGAATTTTAGGTAAATCCTCCATATTATGTACCGCTCGTAGAAATCGTACCGAGTCCTTGGACACGATCAGACATTCCGACAAAAACAAAAGAAATTATGACGGAAATTGGCCAATCGCCGGTTGTTTTGTCTTGTGAAATCGATGGTTTTGCTTTGAATAGAATACAGTGAGTTTTTTTCAAATATTTACCTATCCGTGCAAAGTTTTTTCTCAACAATTACACAACCAATCGTGCTGATTTTAGGCGCAAACGAAAGAGTATCTTTCGATTTAGCGTAATCGAGCTTAATTAGCCAAAAGTTCGCTTTACAAGCCGCCAAAAATGCCTCCTAAGTTTTGCAGTTTGCTGAAATGTCATCGAATTTTTAACACCACCACCACGAATCGTTTTATTAGAAGAAAATATAGTCTCGGCGAGAGCTCGGAACAGCGCTTCAAATGTACTTGTCCCGAGACTACCGAGTCTCTTGATAACTGATAAAAATGTGTCGGAGTTGAGCAAATAATTTAGAATTCATAAATCGCAGGTATGCAATACTCAATGAAACTTGGCGTCTCGTTGCTGATGGAATTCTGAATGTCAAAGACGTCGACTTAGTAATGAGCGAGGGCCTTGGTATGCGTTATGCATTTTTGGGTGCATTTGAGGCGGCTCACCTCAACGCTGAAGGTAAACAGGAGAAAATTCGAAAATGTTTTCCTATGATTTAACTTATTTACAAGTAATAAAACTTATATATTATTTTCACTAAAATTAAAAATCGGCATGTGACTTTCACATGCCGATTCATGACAAAATTTCAGGAATGAAGAAATACTGCGAATCATATTCGAAGAGCATTTACGACGTTAGTCAGACTTTTGGACCGACACCAAAATTCGAAGGCCCAATGGCGGAAGAGATTAGCCATCAACTTAATGCGATTTGTCCATTGAACAAACTACAAGAGAGACGAGCTTGGCGAGATACAGCACTGACAAAGTTGTCATTGCTTAAGAAGGAACTTAACAAACCTAAGAAGTGAAATTTGTCCGCAAAACTTCAAAATCAGCAATTTTTATTTGTTGGTTCAAACTTGAAAGTTGTATATAATCATTAAAACGCCAAGATTGTAATCGGCTGGTTAATCGAATTCGAATGACTGAATACAATATCAAAATTCCAACGCTCAATATTTATAAATTTTTCTTTTTCGATACTCACTAAATATGAGTTGAAAATCCCGAAATTGGCGAATTGGTAATTAAGGGGAACAACAACCACTTTAGATGCTTCAAAAAATCAATTTTTTTTCTTATTTCATAAATCGTTAGCAAAATATCTTAAGAATACACCCTGAAAATTTCAAAACGATATTCGGATTCCTTCTAACGGTATGTATATAAATGATAAAGACTCTCCACTCGACTCCCAAGCGCGTTCAAACTTTAAACGTGTTTTTCTCGAAACGACATTTTTTCAATTTGCGGCAATCATAACCCAAAAACTAATTGATGGATCATCTTCAAATTTGGAACACGTTTACATAATATAATTTATTAAAACATGAACCTAAAGTTGGAAAGATTAGATTGTTTAAAACATATTTATGATTGCAAAATGCCGGAAAAAAATGCTAAAAATTGATCATTTTTTTTCAAACACGTTCCAACATTCAATTCTCGATTTTTTTTTCAAAATTTAGGTTCATGTTCTTAAAAAACATCTCAAGGATGTATAAAAATTTGTTGGACTATTTTAGATGCGAATTGCGAGCTGCACAATTCCCGCAAATCAACAACGACGATGAGGACACGCCAAGGGACACAGCCGATTACATCTTAATTAATGCATGAAATAACTTGAAAAAATTACCAGCGATGTATGAAAATATAAATAAATTATTGTTAGAGTTGCAGAAATTTCCGTTTTTTTCTCACAATAAAAAAAAATCCAAAATATCATCTAATTTTCGGTCTCCTAAAGTGGTTGCTCCCCTTAACGGCAAATTTGTATAAATTTGCTATAAATAGACCTTCTAAAAAATAGACTTTTTTTACCTGAATATCAGTCTAAACATTAAAAAAAACATAAAAAGGTAATTAAATTGGTATTTGGTTTCTAACTTTACCTAACGAGAAGTTTGACCGAAAATCGGATCGCAAAAAAGTATGTGTATTGTACTTTTCTATCGTTCTACAGAAACAGGGTGTCCAGCAAGCTCAGAAAAATAAATTTTCTGATTTTCCCTGTTTTCCAGGTCAGAAAATAAATTTTTCCGTGGCCAATTTTCTATATAGTATATTTTCATTTTAAATGCGCGAGCCAGGTCTATTCGTATGATTGATACGTCGAATTCTATTAAATCGTAAATTCATTTTTACCGTATTTTTGGGTAAAATAATAACAATATCATAAAAATTAAATAAAAATCGTGCCGTTAAATACCTGAAGAATAAATAGAGCCAATTTGACTCGTTTGTTAAAAAAAAATAAAATTGATCAGAGGTTTAAGTGAAAAGTCACTTTATTTTTTTTTGTTTCACGCTTCACAGTAAATTTATCGCTTTCCTCCAACTCGGGGGGCAGATTTCTGTTGGACTTTAGCAATCTTTTGTTTGGGTGCTGGCTTGGTCTTTACTGGTGCAGCGGCTTTTTTCGTCGCCTTGGCTGCCTTCTTCTGTTCCTTCGCAGCCCTGAAACACAACCATTTTTATCATTAGCAAACTTATTTCATTTCCATTTATTTCTTTCTACTATTGAATATTTTATTTTTCTTCTTGTAAGGACCCGCAAAGCCAAACAGTGTAATTTCCATATACAATTCTGGGTGAAGCAGCCCTTTTCAATTTTCTCTAAGACATTCTGAAATCTAACTCGATATAGTGTAATCGTGTTAGAGGAACAGATGTCTAATATTCGTCTATTTTCAACGAATTTTTTAATCACTTATCTAAATATATAATATTTCAAATTTTAAATAACAACCGCAAATAAAAATTATTGCTGTCGAAACAACACGGAAAACATGGTTCAATTACGAATATATTCAAAACACTATTCACTTTCAACATCTGAAAATTCAATGAAATTGAAGTTTACGTCGTTGGAATTCAATGAGAAATTTTTTTTTCCAACATTGCTTTAAATTCTGATGCAGATATAGCCTTAAATTACTTTAACTGTTTTTGAGTCACTTTGAATCAGCATAAAAATCGATAAAATTTGGAAGTTGAAAAACAATTCAAAGTATTTTTGATTCGTTTCAACGATATAAATTTTGGTGCCATAAAATTCCATATAAATATATATCAAGAGACGCGATAGCGACTCGACACCAAGTATTAAAAAAAAAAAAAGCCAGCACGAGCCCTGATGCACTCTTATATACTCGAATATGACGGTTTTCGAACTCTTTTTTTCTCTTTTTTTTCATATAAATATATTAAAGATAGTAAACAGGATTTTGAGTAAAAAAAACAAACTTATTTTCTTTTTTGTTCTTCAATTCATAATTGTCGCAAGAGAAAATATTGCATCGCTCACTTGATAGCTTGGTCTCTCTGTGCCTGACGGATCTCTGGTTTCATGTTACGCTTGGCAAGGATATCAGAGAGAGAAGCGCCGACAATAGCACGATTGAACTTCTGAGTTCTTCGTGTTCTCCTCTTGGCTTGCTCCTCCTCCTGACCCTTCTTGTGCTTGCGCCTATTAACATAATTTAAAGAATGACATTTATAAAATAGTTCATAGAAAAAATTTGTGGTGGTCAAGAGCCGTGGTAGCGGCTCAACACCAAGTATTAAAAAAAAAGCCAGCATGAGCCCTGCCACACTCTTATATACTTGAAAATGAGTTTTCAGACTTTTCTTTTTTTTTAACCACTCTCATGGAGGAACAGGTTGAGTAAAAAATATGAATGTAAAGGACTATTTTTTTTTTAATTTTAAATATAAATTACAGGAAAACTATTGAAACCTTTCCAACAGATTTAAGAAAGAAACGAACAACAAACAATGGGAAACAAATTGTATTCTGCAATTGACAATTTAACCGTCGACATATGCTATTACAGGATAGAAAAAACAGTTTCTTAGAATTATTGATGAAAATAAAGTTCAGTGTTTACATTTTCCCAATCGTTAAAGCTCAATTTAATTTTTTGTAAGGCTTTTCAAATTAGATTCAAAACAAAACGATGTGCCCCTGTAAAACTTTCAAATTACTTTCCTATGTTGATTATCAGACGTTTTATTCACTCGGACAATTTTTAGAGGATCAATAAAACAAACTGAATCAAGAAAACGCTGTTTAGTTTTTTAAGGACCGTGGAAATGTAACATATGACTTCAAGATCTAGAAATCATTGACTTGAACATAAAAATTTGTTTCTCTAATTACTTCAATACTGACAATCTTTTATTTACACAAAAATTATGAGTTGAATGAATTTCAACACAAGATTTGTAGGAAGGTATCAATTTGATAGATTTTCAGCAAAAATTAGTGTTTTCAGAATCCTGTAAATATAGAGCTAAGATTCATAAAAGTACTCCTTGAAATAAAGACTTTTG
The DNA here is from genome assembly GCA_963989365.1 of Rhimphoctona megacephalus. Classification (NCBI taxonomy): domain Eukaryota; kingdom Metazoa; phylum Arthropoda; class Insecta; order Hymenoptera; family Ichneumonidae; genus Rhimphoctona; species Rhimphoctona megacephalus. The sequence goes on from OZ022416.1 coordinate 8,843,105, forward strand.
CTTATCTGGATTCTGTTCCGTTCCTTCACATTTGAAGTTTATTCACTTTGAGCCTCATTACCCCCTCCCATCAACTATGCTCTTTTATTTAATGCTTCGAACAATTAATTGAGCAAAAAAATGTATTGGTTCACCTGTAAAGAACTGTCCATGTCACTTTTCTGGGATTGCGTTTCATCAAGTGAGCAGCCTCGCATTTCGAGTTGAGGAAAGTGAATGACTGAAAGAATATTTTTTTTTAGGTTATGTTAGACGATTGTGTGTATGCGAAATTTGATGATACTGGGCGCACGTTGCAAGCATTTTATTTCCACTTTTTTGCAATTTCTAACCTCGAAGATTCAACGATTCAATCTCGAATAGACAATATTTTTTTTTTAGAATGGAAAACACCAAATTCGCGACGTTTTTTGACAGTTTAAATAAAAATATAAGCAAAACGATTTTTTTTTTAATGATTATTATCGTTGTAACAAACATACCTTTCCGTCAACTTTGACCATGGTTTTGCCATGGCCCGGATAAATTTTGTATCCGCTGTACGCGCAAAGCCCGATCCTGCAAAGATTGTTACATTATCGAACCACCTTAATTCATTAATTGTCACAATAAAAAATAATCATCGTACTAACGAGGATTGCACGATGATCAACGGATTTACGTTCGTATCACAAACGTATTGAAAACTTACTTCATTTTGCTTTAGGCAGGAAACACTACGATATACCCTTGTAAAGCGTACCGCCAAAATGGCCGATATATAGGCTTTTCCAGGGCTCTAGTCTTCTTCTTCTTCTTCTTCTTCTCCAATTCGATTGCAGCGCTGCCCCGTACGACTAGAGGGCGCTACCGCCTGGCCACTGAGAAAAACCCGTGTCGGCCAACGCGCGGTAAACAATTCAAGGTGACAGGGGCCTCGTAAAAGCGACCCTGAGTGCGCGCGCCATAGATTGGTAATTTGAACTTGGTGTTTTTTCTTTTATGATTATAACCTTGCGTTGTTTAGTTAGTGTTTAATTATATTACATGATTATTAAAAATATAATTTCCTCTTGAGCTTAACTTTATTTATATCACAGATTAATGATTATATCTTTTTATTAGATTTGTTTAAGAGGGAAAAGCAGCTTTCCTTTTTGTGACAGGGCTCTAATCTCCCTGGACTTTTCCCTGATGGCCGACGCGAGCGCTGTCTACCACGCGTTGCGAACTAAACATCATTTTTTCTCGACCAATTACAAGCGTCGAAGACCGGAAACCGGATTCCACGAAATTGACACGCCAAATTTAACTTTGTTGATAATTTCATTTTGAAGAAACACGATAATGAATGAAAATTTTGTTTAAAATATTATTGTATAAATTTTTTTTTCGTTTTCAATACTTGCCGTCGAGCCGCTACCGCGTCTCTTGATTATTCGAGTTGAAAAAATATTTTGAAAACTTTATTGGCAATCGTCTTTTGTTACATTCAAAATATGAAAACATTTTATCAATAATTTAAAAATGAATTACGCGTGTTTCTTAGTCATTTTTTATTCATTTTTTTTCAATCAGAATTTTTATTCAATCAGCATTTTGGAACTCTGTAATTGGACAGAAATCTAAAGAAATTCGACTATCTTCGAAACTCTCAAAATTTCAATAAAAATAATTCTAATAAGTTATTAACATATTGTTTAAACGAAATATTGCTTAACATATTATCAGACAATTTTTTTTGTTTCATTACGTGAAATGCTTATGAATTTTATTAGAAAACTCCCTTTTTTGGATTTTTATAAAAACTTGCAAAAAATTCATTAAAAAATTACGAGTTTTGCACATGTTTCTGTAAAAGGATTTAACATTTTAGATGTACAAAGTTTGTAAGGCATTCGAAAAGCCGAACTTCAAAAACAGAGAAAAAATTCAAAGGTATTTTAGAAAATCAACAAATTCATTTCATACGAAGAAAAAAAATCTGAAGACTTGTTCAAAAGTTACTTTTGTGAACGCTTTGTTAATCAGTTTTTGATAATGTTATTGTTGCAAACCGATATTCGCAACGTTTTAAGGATGATTGAGTTTTTTCAAATTTTTTGCGAACCGCAAAATACCGAAATTTTCGAATTTTATAAATTGAATTCGTAGACTGTTTTCGAATCTTATTTCGATCGGATATCACCCAACATTGAGTTTTGGTTTTCATTTATAAATCAATCATCAGCGTTGGATGCATAAAAAAAAACACGTAACCGAATGATAGCAAAATTTTGAAAAAAAGTTAACTAACTCAAAACGACAAATGAAAAATTTCTAATTAAATATTTAATAAAGTATCAAGAAATTTGGATTCAAACTGTTTGTTTAATTTTTCGATCACATGGATATTTATTTAGCGTTTTTTTCCGAAAATTAACGAAAATAACGTAGATATTAAATTAGGAATCAACTGGCAGCGAAACATAGGATGAAAAAAAAGCAGTTTCCGTCGCTAATAACCATAACAGCGCGACGCTAAATACATAAAAAACAAATGAGTATGTTAAGGAGGATCTATCGTTTCTCACGTAACAATTATTTTCCAACTTTACACAATAAAATTTTGTAAATAGAAAGCTTAAGACAGTATTAAAATTCTGGCGGAATATGCCGATGATTCACCGTCTCAAAATTGAGATATTTATTGTTGAAGTTCGCAATTTTTTCAAAGCTTCCATGAGAGCCCATGTTAAACTTGTCATTTTCAACAATGAATATCTCGATTACCAGGCGGTGAAACCTCTCCAAATTTTTCACACATAATTAAGGCCTTACATACGTCCAGAATTTTCAAAAAATCGATTTCTTTTTTTTTACAGATTATTATTCTCTATAGTTTTAGGCGTATTTCTGTGTAAGTCGATTGTACAAATTCCACATAGATTGAAAGTTATTATAGAAAACGTGACTGCCCAACGAGAGTCTGATGCGCGCAGGTAGATGTCTCGAGCGAAACGCACTTGAAACTTTAAATGCATTTTTCTCAAAACTACTTTTTCTGGCACGGTCTGCATGATAACTTATACAGTTTTTAATATTTTTTTATGCTTTTTTTTTTTAAATATTCGTAATTGTTTTCTCTATAGTCTGTCGAGTCGGATTTATGATGTTGTGATTAAAAAATTTTATAAACATAATTAAAGTGTGACATTTATGACACAAAATGCACACTTTTTTTTAAACTGCCGTAAATTGCCAAAATTTTTCGAATTTAAAAAATCCGGCTCGACAGACTATAACTACAACTTAATTTTACAAGAATTTTTTTACGTTTTGCAGATCCATCAGCATTTCAAAAAGAAATGATGCAGACCGTGGAGCAACTTTTTTTTCATAGTACTTCGGGAAACGTGATTTTTTGTTGTAATTAAAAAAAAAATGAAATAAATTTTTTTATAAAGTTTAAATACTAATAAACAATGTGTAAAAATTATTTTTATTAATTTCTATTGCTATCTCTTCTAAAAACAGTTTTTCTTTTAGCGCGTTTTAGGCGCTGCTGGACGTATGTAAGGCGTTAAATGCTGTTCAAGAAGATTCACACCAAATTTCAATACATTAACTTGGAATAATCAAATATAATGTATTTTTCGTATCATGTCATATAAATATCGATACAACCTCCTTAATGGAAGAAACATAAAAATCGTGCGCTGATTTTAGACTCAATCGAAAGAGCATCGCTCAATTAGCCTCCAGTTCATTTTTCAAATCACCAAACGTCTCCTAGGCTTCGCAAGTAGCCAAAATGTCATAAAATATTTACCTCCACCACCACGAATCGCGCTTTATTACGAGATAATATAGAATCAGCGAGCGCTCGGAACAGCAGACGACAGTGTTGCAAATGTACTTGTCTCGAAACTCTTCCGAGTCTCTTGAAAATGTGAAATTGGAACAGGATTCAAAAAAAAATTGGCGGTGAGAAATAGTAATGCTATCTTTATTTCATATACTAAAAATGAGGCACATAGCACTTATAACAATTCATATTACACGCCTAGTCAACAAAAGTATGATTGACTCGAAACGAGTAGAGCAAGGATTATTTTTCTCTTTCTTCTTCTTTTTTTCCCCTTTCAATATATATCATTCGGCAACAATGAGTTACAAACTCATTTACGTTCCTCTCCAGCCCTTGGCTGCCCCCCCCCCCTTCCTCTCCCCTGTCACTTATGCGAATACGAAACGTGAAATTTAGATGTTGAAAATGTAAAAATGTATCGCGATTATTTTTTTTCTCTTTCTCTTGTCTTTTTTTTAATTATATATAAAAAACAAACTTATCCGTTTTATATACGTATACTGTCGACTATCGTCTATCTCAACGTGTTCTAGTGGTAATTGATGGATTATTTCCAATCGTATCGCATCTTCTGTAATAAAGCAAATATGGTACGCGTGGGGGCGATGGATTCAATACATTTTCCTCGTTAATGCCTTTGACGGAACTGTCGTCGTATCGGACCCAGGCATTGTATCCAACGTGGAAGGCATCTGTCACGTAATGGCCTTTCGTAGCTTCTTTGCCGTCGTGATAAGTAACGGCAAACAGTTTGTACTGCTTTTGCTTGCGGGCCAACTTTTTCGAAGCGTTAGGTGCCAAAAGTTCTATCAATTGTACAATTCATTAGATATAATATCAATAGACAAAATAAAAAAATATATTAGGGGGCCGAACACTCGTAGCAGGCTCGAACAAATCCATTTTTTGATTATTTACTTTTTAAAGTTGCCAAACATGTCAAAAATGTAATTTTTAATTTAAAAAAACGTAATGTAATGTCATTTTTTATAAAAATTACTTTTTTCAAACTGGTATCCGAAATATTTCGAGAATAATTCGACTGGTTTGCTCGAAATTTTATGCGGTCGTTCTAAACACTATTATTTATCTTGTACTGTACGAATTTTATATAACTTTTAGTGTTTTGTTATTGGCAGAAAACCAACGAATGTTCCTCTGGGTGTCGATGTTTTTGGATGAAAAAATCTGCCATTCTGTCGAAAATAGACCATTTTGAAATCTGGTATGATTTAAGAAAGATATTAGTACGTAAATTAATATCCAGCTTCAATTTTTTAATAGTTTTTTGGCAAAACGACATCTGGTAACGTTTGATAGTCTTTTTTTAAAAGATCGTCTCTTCACGACGCCGTATCAATATTTCGTAAATAAATAAAAATTGTGTCAGTTTCTCGAAACGGATATTTTTAACCACGAAAAACTTCAAATCAAATTACTCCAATAGTTTCCCAAAGTAAAATTCAGCTAAAAATTATCGTACAACACATTTTGGAGTTCACGAATTGGGAAATTAAAAACTTCCTCGCAATAAAATGATCGATCCCAAAATGGCACATTTTTTTGTTAATATCTTATTTTTAATTCGGATATGATTTTTTTTCCTTGTTTGACCGTAGAGTTAGATCATTAAAAATGTTTTACTTACTGCTGTCGAGTTTTAAATCTATTGGGAATCCTACGCGCTTGAAGATCTTCGAACATCCGTCTAGTTTATAGTCGAACCACTTCAAGTGCAATATTAGAATAATCGGGAGCTCCTCGAGCAAAACTTGTTTCCACGCTTCGATTTGCTGTTTCGTCTTACTGCAAGTCATACCCTCGACCTGATCTTTGCCGACCAGTATCTCCAGTGCCGCTTCCACCGACTCCGCTTTCTTCAAAGATAATTTAACGTTCAAATAAAAAAATACAGTACGTGGAATTAAATTAATCGTTAATGAAAGAAAAGTTACCTCGATGTCAAGTTGCAGTGTGAAAAAGGGTTGGACATTGTCGGTTGTTTCGTCTCCTGTGCGCAACACTCTCGACCTCAATTGTCCTCGGAAAATATCGGACAATGGTGTGCGAGCGAATTCAGTGCATCGTGTTATGGATCCTTTGTTCTTTGGACCCATTACCTAGGACAAATTTTTTTATGTTACATTTCTTTCCAAATATGATATAAATTTTTCGCGAAAAGGTGACGAAAAAGATTTTAATATTTACAGGACAAATAGTTTTCAAAATTCTGAAGAGTCTGTCGCCATTTTTGTCTTGAACGCGCACCGTTGATAAGATATTAATTAATTAGTGTCAGCCAATCTGTACAAAGCAGAATTGGAAATGACGATTTAATTAATAACCCATCAACGATGCATTGAAAGAAAAAATTAAGTTTCCTCCTTAAAAATTCGCGATCTATGTATCCTGCAAATTTGAGGCACAATTTTCGTGACACTGTGGCTAAAATCAAATGCACGACATACCTTCCATTCTTCCTCAGCGTTGCTAAAATTTACATTTGACTCTGCAGGATTGGACGTGTTATCATTTGATTCGGCATTCACTAATTTCATAAGCTGCAAATAAATATTCGCCGACTTATACTTCGATTGAGGATATTGTTAATGAAACGTTGAAATTGATAGCGATCAGGTAAAAAATTCAAAAATTGGATGAACATTTTCTCGTTTTTAATGAATCTTCGATAATAAATTAAAGCAAGCTCTTTACGAAATATTGAAGAAAACAAAATGGAGGAACGAAAAAGTAATTCGATATGTCAATATACAAGCAAAAATGTACATTTAATATTTTGATGTTTGCAATTTTTTGATTACATTTGCCTTGTACGTCGATTATTAAGGAAAGAAAAAATACCTCGAGCATTTCGTCGCTGATACCGTTCAACAGACAAGAGAGAAACTCTTCGGCATCTTCTTGTCGTCCTTCGACGGAGAATCCACCAGCGCACGATGTATTTTTCAACATTGTATATACATAAGAAGGCTCAAAAGCGATACCGCATTGAACATCAACGGCAGTTTCATCGCCACGCTTTTGACTTTTGTCTTTACGTGGCATACGCGCACCCTCCGAAAGAGGATTGAATTCGTGGACGAATCGAACCCTGTAATAAATTATCGTTGTAAAAAAAAAAAGAATCAAAATATATTTTAATTTGTCGAAATGTCCAAAATAATCTTCGACGAGCCGGACTTATCCTCGAACTTACTCACATATTATCGATCAGAGGAGTTGATGAATTTTTCATTGTGCCTCTCGGATGTGGCAGTGCCATGAGAAGGTTGTAAAAAGGCGGACATGCGAGCAGAGCTTGCAAGATACTGTTGATGTAACAGTAATTGCTACGGTTCGTAAGCCCTCGAGGTAAAAGACTGACCGTTTGTTTTTCCATTTGGTACTTCATCAAAAGCTCTTTAAAACAAAAATAATCATTATAGTAACAATAATTCGATAAGAGCAGATCGCGTTTTTGCAAGAAAATCGCTTCTCTACGAAATTTGTTATACATCCTTTTGAATCCACAATTATTTGTTATTAAATAGAAGTTTCTATGAAAAAAAATGACAAAAAAAAAATATTTTTTCGGGTTTTCGCTAGACTAAACCCTTTGAAAGAGATTTTTGTTAAAAGCAGTGTCCTGGTTTAGAATTTTAATTAAAAATATGATAAAGCAGAATTTTTAATTAATTGTTTTTCTTTCAGAAAGGTCAATTATTTCTTCTTGCTAGAAAAAAATGGTTTAAAATCACCTTTTTTTATCTTCTAAATGAGGACATTGCCTTAACCCTTTGAGGCATACGTTTTTCCTTATGTACGATTTACTTGAAAGTTTGCTTACATAGGTTTTTGGGCTCGCTGATTACGAATCTGAACTAAAATTTTGAAAATAAGCGAACGTTTTCAGTCAATACTATTGTTGGTTTCGATCTCGTGCAGAAACGATTGAATCTTTATTTTTTTTAACAAAAACCACAGAACGGAAAATTTTGAAAAAAATCTGAACAATTCATTGGAGTGTATTAAGGTTGTGAAAAAATTGCCATCACCATTTTCATAGTAGATTAGTATAATATGCATTTTTTCTTGAAAAGGTACGAATTGCGATTATTTATTTATATATGATATTTATGCAATTAACAAATAATGAATGTACATATTTTTTGTATATTCGTAAATGTCTCACAGACCACATACAAATGGAACATCCGGTATTTGTTGCGGCAAAAGTAGTTCAAAAGTAGATAAAAAAACGCAAAAAAAAAGGTGGGACAACGTGTGTCCCACCATGACTCAAAGGGTTAATTGCAATGGGAACAAATGTGAAATTCAATATCTTTCGGGTATTCGTACTCTTCGTTTTTTAAGCTGTGAAAATCGATTTACGAGATTTTCAAAGAATTTTCAATTTGAAGTACAACAAAGAATGAGAAAATAGCGTTTTTTGAAATTTGTAAAATCGATCTAGAGGGAAAAAGCTTACCGCCCATCCTGAATACTACAGGATCATTCAAGGTGTTCTGAGGAGTTTCGTTCGTACTTTTGTTGTCCGCCCACGCAGAAGTCGTCTCCGTGACTTTAGTCGCAGTCTCAACATTATTGCGATTCGTGACAAGCCCAACATTATCATTACTTTTGGGGGGGAGTTCGGGAGTAGAAATTTTGGTAGTAAGGGCTTCAGCGGGAGGAGAAGGGAAATTAATGGGAAGTACACAAGCAACGGGTAGTTTAGGGATGGGTGTTGGTGATTTAACGTCTCCCGTTGTTGGTCCAGGCTTTTTAAAAAGGTGCGTCCATAAGGGAGGGGTACTCGGAGATGGAGCAGTGGAAATGCTGGTGGTGGATGGAGTGGAAGAGGCAGTAGTGACAGCGACGCTTTCTACGCTTTTAACCACTGGTTCTTGAACATTTTTCATCATTGGAGCCACAACTTCGTTGGGCTCGGGTGTATTCTCGACAGTTTTGATGGGTTTCGTTGCAATCTCAACTGGAGCTTTGACGGAGACAACTTTTTCCTCGCGTACGATTGAAACTTCTTTTTCTTGAACGACAGGCTTGTCTTTAACGCTGGAGATCGCGTTGTTATGATTGTTCGAAGCATCGGTAGAAGGAGCTTCCATTTTTTCCCTCTTATCCTCGTTATCATCCGGTTTGACAGCGTGAGCTTCGGGGATTTCAGTATTGGGATGGCTGATCGTGATTTTCTTATGGTCTGATTGTCGGGCTGGTATTGTCACCGAATTGTTAGTGGTATCGACGTTAGCGTTACTGTTGTTGACGATCAGAGTCTTGCCGTAATTTCTTTTGAAAGGCTCTGCGTCGTTGCTGTTGTTATTATTGTTGATGGAAGAATGACGAAACGGTGGGGGTAAATCGTGTTGCTGATTGGCTCGTTTTTCATGATGCTTGTGAAGATTTTTTGGACTTTCCTGATTGTAATAAGTCGTTTGACCAGTCGAATTACGCACGTGTTTCGCGTTGTTTGAGGAGTGCGAATGGGAGGCGTAAGAGGACTGGTGATGAGCATAAGATGCATGACTGTTATGATGCATCGGTGGAACTTGAGAATAGTTCGATGGTGGATTTGGCTGAATAAAAATAGGCGTTCCAGCTGCTGGATGAGACTGAGGCGAGACCGGATACAAAGCACCAGAAGTGTGACAGATCGGTAATATCTGACCATATTGATGTTGACCCTGGACCATGTAACCCGCCTGCATCTCGTTGTTCGTGTTCATTTGACGACTGTATACATCACTTCGCTTGCCACCACGATTCCTCGGACCCCGTCGATCAATTTCGCGACTCGGTGGTCCTTGATTCATCAATTCCGGTTGATTCGATGAGTATATCCCTTGCGGTGGTCCATACGGAATTCTTTGCATATACGAATACGCGTTTGGATCACCCGCAGCACTGTTCCCATAAGGATTTCCTATAGCTGGATAATCGGTCACTGCGTACGCTATCATTTGCGTATACGCATGGCCCGATTGCATCGCGGCCGTCATTATCGGAGCTGATTGATCGTATCGTACCTCGTAGCGCGGCATTCCTTTGAAAATAGTTGCAACTTCATTTTGATTTTTTGGTCTCTGAAAGCCTTTTCTTAACTCACATATGCTTCGACTATTTATGAGGCACAACGGAATATAACAAAAAAGGTTATCTACTTTTGCAGCATTAAAATCGACCAATATTTTCAAGTTTCAATGAATGATCGAATATTTTTGTACTCAAAAAGGTACAAATAAATTTTAGGGCACTCCTGAAAAAATATCGTACCGTATTCCAATGATGCGATTTTTAACTTCGTAATTGTTTTTTTTTTTAAACAAAATTAATATTAAATAAATAATAAATAATAATAAAGTTGTTTAATAAATAAAAATTTGACAAAATCCAAACATTGAATGGTGTCAAAAGGGATTCACTTTTACCATATGGCTGCCACTGATTGGTCGTATCTTCGGCCGGATTCTCCATAATCTCGTTGGTCATTTCGTACTCCTTCTCTCCGATGTCCCATGGTAGCTTGACACTGACCAAGCTTGTGTCTAATCTAAGTATTTCAGCAATCTCGTTCTTGACTGCCTCATCCAAGTCGTGCAAATCCAAGAATGAGTATTTCGGCTGGGAATTAAATATAATAATTAAATGTAAACTGGATCATAAAATGAAGTTATCCGATCTGATATATTTTTTTTCTTTCTCCATTTGTTATTTTTATCGGTTCTAATTGATTTCTATCATCCGAAACGCAATTTCTTATGTCCTCTAAAGCACCCATACTACAATGGAAAACAGCACTTTTTATCAAGCAGCCATTAGTCAAGAGTAAACAAATTTAATAACATAATATTATTATGTACTTAGAAAAAAATCAAACTTTGAAGATTGTCTTGGAAAAATGAGTCCAAGTTCATAAACTTTCACGGATCTGCCCTGCAGTTTTTTTGATTGCTGCATCATTGAAATTTTAACTTTTATGGAAGAATATGTGAAAAAACAGAGCAAAAATCATTTATCATGAAGGATTTTAGTAGGAATTTTTATCCTACAATGCAGCAATAGATGAGAAACAGTCTTGGGTGAAACTTATTATTGGCACGGTCCTTTACTATTGGTGGAACATGGTAAAATGCTAGTGCATAATGTTAGCAACAAAGAACACGTTTAATCCTCTGTCACACGTGCCAAGAAAACAAAATTTTGTAATCAAATTTAGGAGCTTTTATCACGCCGTGAGTTAAATCAATAGAAGCACATACATTCTACGAAACACCATACAAATGTTCATGAAGATTCCAGAAATGTATCATTTACCATTTTTTGATTATTAATAATAAAAAGAATTAAAAAACCGGTGCTTTGCTCATGACGCGTGTAACAGAGGGTTAAAGAACAATATTGTGCTGAGAATCGTTGGAATCCAACTAAGTTCTTTTTTTTGTACTGCCCAAAGTTTCCGTGCAGATTTAGACAGTGAACATCGGGCAAAATTTTTTCCACATCCTTTTCAGGATCCCACTGACGGAAGGAACAAAAAAATTGTGGGGATTAAAAAAAGGAAAAAAGTTTAAAAACAATAATAACGTTTTTGGCTGTATTTCAACAATACAAACTTGAATTCTATTCTATAAAAAGCGCCAAAAAATATAATTAGTCAAATTTGTGCACCATCCCTTAAGTCAGTGTGTCAAGTACTTAATTATTATTGAATTCAATGGAAAACCTTAGTCTTACAAAAGTTCAACGATGGTTTTGTTTGGAAAACAAAACATATCCAACTCTCCCATCAATTTTCACATTATTTTCATTGGGCGAATAACTAACCCAACCACTCATTACCACTTCTAAGGTTTATTCAACAATTAAACTTATTCATGAAAATATTTGTTTCATACGATTCTGTCAATTTCCATTTCTTAAATAATATTCCCAAAAGATAAAAGGGAGAATTTACGCTGTGTTCCGACGATTAAGCAATGTATTCAATATCATTCCTGACTATCAAATGTTTCTTTCTACAGTTTTACACATAACATTTTTATTGAATCGTTTTTTTAATTACAGTCTACCAATTACATGAAATGTCAGTTTTACTTTATTATTACCCAAGAAATTACATTTATTGTAAATTTTACAAATAATAATGATAATAATAATAATTTCTCCCTTATATTTTCCATTTTTTTCCTTTCTTTAAACTTTTCAGATCATTCTCCTGTATCGAAATATAACAATTAATAAATCTATGCATCGTTACTATATGTCCAATAAAAAAGTTAACACAAACTTTTACCTTGAAATATTGTTACATTATTGGACTTACAAAAAGTTTTTTTTTTTTCATATTTTTAATTTTCAGTGTTAACAGATATGTGCTCAAAATAAGAAACAATCAATAGAAAGAATTGTTGCACAAAGATTGACCGATAAACTGAATATAATTTCAACCGTGCAAAAATTCAGTAGTACTATATAACTATATAGTATACCATATCTATTTGTCAATATAGGTCAGATAGATATGTTGAGAAATACGAAAAAAATTTATTTTTGACAATTGTTTAGTTCAATAGTAGATTTTACTCTTGAATGTTGTTCCATTTAAATATCATGTTTTTATTTTCGAAAACAATGATGAAAACGATAACGATGACGAAAGAAAAAAAAATGGGTCCAGCCACATTGAGCAGATCCATTGGAAATTTCGTGTATTGAAAAAAAAAAATCATACATAATAAGTTTTTGTTGAACATATCTTTGAAAAAATCGATTCTAAATTATAATCGTTGGAAATGTATGTATAAATAATGAAATGTGAGAAAAGACCGGCATTTTCGGAATCCCAAGCAGTAGCAGCAATGGGGAGATAACAAATTTTAATCAAACCTAACCTCAAACGTATCGAATAACTTTGGGATCGTAAAAATACGACAGTATGAAATTACATGGGGAATGAAGATTCTTGAGCTTTTACGTTGAATGTAAAGTATCTTATTAGTCATTGATATTAACGGACTCAATAGTATTTCAATGTCAAAAAGGATATCGGTAGTGGGATTGATGTGGGTTAAAACGTGTGCGAAGATTGAGCCCTCTCGAGGTGGTGCGGAATGAAAGCCGTCGGTATCGATGTCACGTTAAGAATTAACGAACACGTTGTTCGTATAAATATCATAAATGAAGTTTTCGAAATAATAAGAAAAATAAAAGGAATTGTCGGGACTTGCCTCGTTTCGAATATCCATGTTGATGCCCATACTTGATCGAAAAACATCAAAGGTGGATTTAGCCGTAAGAGCATGGGATTTCGAAGTTCATAGCCCGTAAGTCGTTACACACGTCCTTATACGCGATACGGAACACATTTGCATTCAACATTTAACAATACAAATGACAGTCGATATTACAATGTTATCTTAACCGTTACACAAATATTTTTTCATAATCGGTCATGTACCACTGATGTGGTCAATGAGGGAACAAAAAAAATCACATATACGAGAAAAAACGTCGACGAGAGAGCGTTTACGACTGCGAGACTGCGGATAAAGGCGGAGAGTCACCATCACAGCGATCACAGCAATCACCGTGCGAGGTAAGAACAACTTTTTTTAGGTTCGATAGTTCGCTATACAACTTGTAGAGGCGTTGGGCCACGGTACGTGGCGCCGAAAATCAACACCAAACCGCGCGAAATTACAATTCGCGAAAAATTTAATCGATTTCTGCACGCTTCTTGAATTCTTCGTTCAACGATATTTTTTTTTGCTTGAATTAACTAAACTTTATCGAAAATATTTTACAAAAAAGAAATGATTAATATTCAAATTTCGTAACATTAAAAAGACCTTGCGTAAAATAATGAAAAATCCGGATATGCGTGTTGGCTTATTTCTCACATAGCGAACATATGAAAAATTAATTTATGCAATCGAGGATTATTAACGATTTTTATAATTATTTACAACGATATGTATTTTTTTGGGGAAATAACAGCATTTGAATTATATCAAATCAAAATGTGAATGAATAAACACATTTAGAACCTCCTTTCAGCCATTTGTTCATGTATATTTTCGTATTTTCAATGTAACAATTACAATTAGTTTCAATAATACAATTTTGTTATTTAAAGTGCTCATTTAGATCGTGGACAACTTATTCTATCAAAAGTTCAACAGTTCATTAAAAAACAAACCTTTAATGATAACAATTATACCTTACGAATAATCTAATCGACGAAAAACGTTGGTTTTCGTTTAATAAAAATTTGATTACAATATTTATGTTCCATAATTCCATATATGTATAATACTCAGGTACTATAAAAAATATCTACACTATAAATACACGGGAGATTCAAAAGAAAAATTGTCGTTTGGACTCGACCAACATGATCTGAATGAATTTCATCATTCAAATGCGTCGTTTTTTATATTTATACAATTAGATACAAAGGTTGAAGTAAAATGAACTCTGAGGTTTTATCGTGCGTTATACGCAGTGTCCAAAAATCCTGAGAGACCAATTTCAACATTGGAAGACGAGAAACAGTGATGAACAAAAGAGTTGCAAACTCTGTAGTAATGTTTGATTCAAAAGTCAAAAATAATATTATCTGTACATTTTTTTCTTCAATCAGATAAGCTATCAATATTTTTTTGTTCAGATTTGTGCTTAAAATTCTGTAGCGAAGAGATACCAGGAAACAAGATAGAAAATTCTTGTCCCTATTCTGCCAACTCTTTCAATTGGTTAATAGGTTTTGAAAAGAATTATATGGTTAATGATTCTCAAAAAGATGAAGAACAAAACGAATGATAACAATGCCTGCACAGGGTACAACTAAACCAATAAATTCATAAATTGGAAAATGCTAGAAATGCGGTAGACAAACTTTTCCAGCAAACAATTCGGATATAACTGTTATCCACAATGCCAGCACGAATAATATATAAGAAATGCCGACTTGGTGAGAATTTGGCAACTGATACGGTTGCCCACCAATCTCGTCAATGTGAAATCCCATCGGAAATATTACGGCGGCCAGACAAAAGAGAACCACTGGAAAAAGAAACAAAAAAGACACGTTATTTCCAAGAAATTGCGAATTGAGCCTCATACATAAATACCGAGTTGAAGCTTGGAAGAAATTTCAAATGAAATCAAATTTTGTTGCTTTCCAATGATGCACAACTCAATGCAATAAACTTACTTGCGGTAAAGCCAACCCATCGGGCATAGGGAATGAGGTGGCGATCCCAGTGTGAAACAGCCAATAATATGATGGTCGTTGTTATCAATATGCATCCCATAAATATACAAACTAAAGCCATCAACCATTCGGGTTGAAGATCAGGTGTATAGCAGATTTGTGGTCTGTTGTAAAGTGTCATGCACGACCACATCAAACCTAATCTGGTATCTCCTACAATAATTAATTAAAAAGATCAACAGATTTATTTATTACATTATTACTTTATAAGTTTTCTGTCAAACTCTTAAAATACAGAATTTATTTTTAGGCAGTTTTTAGATTCCAAAATTAGTTTTTAGATTCCAAAAAAAGATTTTCGAATTATCGTAGGAAAACAAGGGAAAAATGAAAAAAGGAAAATGAAGGATTTCAACGATGCAAAGGATGCACTTTTGCAACAATTTTGTTATACCTTTGAAGCCTTTTTACATGACTTTTGCCATACTTTTGCGATTTTTCTCAGCACTGTCAATTCACTTTTCGAGCCCTTTTCCTACACGTTTGCAGCATTTTTGTGACACTTTCGGAGATCTTTTGCAACACCTTGTCCATACTACTTTGATGTCGAAAACCATGATTTCAAGAAAATTCTTTGAAATTTTGTCATTTCTCATTTTAAACATCAAAAAACGAATTTATTTGACGTCTTAAACGCGAAACGAAAAATTGTTGAAACGGCATTTCAATAATGTTTCAAAAGTGCAGCAGTTTTGCAAAAGTATCGCTCAAATACTGCAAAAATGCTGCAAAAGTATTTCAAAAGTGTAGCAAAAATATTGCAAAATTGTTGCTAAATAGTGTCAAAAAAGCTTCAAAAGTGTCACAAAAACACTACAAAAGTGTCTCATATATGTTGGAAAAGTATTTCAAAAATGCTTCAAAAATATCTTGAAAATACAGTTAAAGTATTGAAAAAATGCTTTGTAATTGGTGTTTAAGAGTGCTGCAAAGATATCGCAAAAATGTAATAAAAGCGTTGCAAAAGTTCTGTATAAGTGTGGGAAAGTGCATTAAAATGTCGCAAAATTGCTGCAAAAATGTTACAAAAGTCCTCACAGAGTGTCGTAAAATTATCATACAAGCGCTGCAAAAGTGTCGATAAAGTATGGCGGAAATTCTGCCAAAGAGCTTCAAAAGTGTAACAAAAACTATGCAAAAGTGTCGCAAAAATGCTCGGAAAGTCAACATCATGCTACGGATGGAACTTTTGATGTAAACATTTGTGAGGAAATTTATATTTGGAATAAACTACGAAAGAAAAAAATCTTCAAGCATATTGTTTTTTTTTTTTTTTTTTTATCGAATTAATTAAAAAATTGTGGTGTGCAAATATTTTTATCACCCTCTGTAGATTTTTTACCACATGGTTGTCACTGAATGTATGTGATACTACAAGATAATTTCATTTGTTTACCTATGTGCACCAACACTTTGTGCATGGAATATTTGCATCATGGCTAATGAATAAAATGCCAATAATTTAATTTTGCATTAAATGCGAGTATTCCTCATGATGAATGGAATAAAAAGTTGCTTTTTTCGGTTTTTGCGTTCGTCAAAACTTTGATTCTAACCTCACAAAATAATTAAAAATAAAACTATTTTTTCTTTGTTTCGATCGAAATTAGTAGATTTTATAAACGAATAAAAAATATTACACTATTATGGACAAACTCACCACCAACGTCGGTTATAATCCAATCTGGCATCGCCAAACTGACTATAGCGAATACATCAGCAGCGAGAAACAGAGTGCCTGATATTACAGTCAATTTGTCCATTGTTAATCACTCTTCGATTATAAAATTCATTTGCAAAATTGATTCGCACCACCGTTTTTTGTTCTTTATTCTTGTCGTCGTTATTTTAGTTATTTTCTAAAATGCGATCAAGATCGTATACCACAGAAACGGAAAAATATGTCCTCGACTTTTCAACATTTTTTTCGCTGCACTTTGCTTCACTACTATTGAAATATTAAGCAAACAAATCAAGTATAGAAGTGTTTACGCGTCGAGACGAAACGTTTGGAACAGTTTACAGTGTTTCCGTGCGCAAAAGCGAGAGAGGAAAAAAAAACAGTAAAAAATATTCGTAGAGCGAGCTACAAGGCGCGTTCGGGGAGTCGCTATTTGCGCTACAAACACTAACGCTACCATTGAATATTATTACTATAGGTCGCATTTTTAGCGCAAATAGTGACTGCCCGAACGCAGCCACAGTTTCGTCATTACAAAATGGCTGCTCTCTGATTATTTAATCGACGCGATATTCCCATGTGAGTCAAGAAGCGGATTTATTTATGTCTAATATGTATTATTTAGACGTCACACTGTTAGTATATCATCTTAAAAAATTGAATATTAAATTTTTAATTGTAACTCATCGTATGTCAAAAACAATTATCGCTTTAGACAAAGATTTCAAACCTAACCTATAACCTTAAAACGATAACATTTTTTCGTCTTTTCGATTGAATTAATAGTTCACAATAATAGCATGTTGCAGCATTCTCTAACCCATATGTTTTTCTTTCATTTCAAAAAATCGATAACGAGTGTCATAACTTTAATTAATTGAACGTCAAAATTTTCTCGATTGTTCTCCAACTAACCTATAAACTTAGCCTATAACCTTTAATAAGTTCGAGCTGGACCTTGCGAAAATAGAGTTTCATACTTGGTCTCAACTAGTGTAGAAAAATATGGAAAATTAACCTAATTTTCATCAACAGCTCGAAAAATCGTTTTCCATGTTCCGTAATGACGTATTTTAGAAATCATTTTGAGAACCATGCAATCAAGTTGGTCTGTCACTGTTTAACGCTCATTTCTCGAAAACTATATCTGTTAAGAACACCGTAACAGTTTTCCTATAAACCATACAAATACCTCTACCATCACTTTTTTTTTCTGAATTTCAATTATACTAGTTTTAAATATATAAAATGGAGAATCGATTTTTGTTATGCGCTCGCAAAAAAATATAGAAATCTACATTAAAGAAATTGTTCAAAGGAATAGTTTAATAAAGAAGTTCGACTGTCTAATTTTTCTTTTACCCTGAAAAATGAAAATTTTTATTCTTCACTGTTCAAAATATTTAGAATTTGTTGTGTATTCTTCTGTATTCAATATAACGACCAATATTCTGATTTTAATCATTTTCAAGTAAACGGCTAAAAATTATTGTTCTTTTCTTTTTTGCAGAAACCTTTCTGGAGAAATACATTGGGAAATCAGTCCTGTTTTTCTCAAAAGGCATGTAATGCTCTCATTGAAACAGTTGTTTGGTGAAATAGGAGCAAAGGCAAAAGTAGACATAATCAAGTACAACCCAAACGAATTGCGTTTTGTACTGCGTTGCAAAAATAAAGATTATGTACGCGTAAGAGCGTCTTTGAGCTGTGCCAATAATTACGAAGGACAACCGTGTTTCTACGACATCAAAAGAGTGACGAGAAATCCGCTTTCGCTGACGTCAAATTCTAGAACATTCACACACTGAAGAACTGAGAGAAAACAAAAAATACTATAAGGATAAAAAAAGGTTCCATCATGCCGATAATTCGACAAGAAGGAAAAGACACGATAATATTTGCCTCAAAGGAAGAGCACTCTGTACCAAGTAAAATAAGTCTTCCAGAGCCTGAGCCCAGCCCTGGACTGCTGCTTCCGAATGGCGACATAAATTGGAATTGTCCTTGTCTCGGTGGAATGGCGACTGGGCCCTGCGGCGTAGAATTTCGTGACGCTTTCTCCTGCTACCATTACTCCACTGCAGAGCCAAAGGGGTCCGACTGTTATGAAACTTTCAAAATTATGCAGACATGCATGTCGGAGTATCCGGTGCTCTATGGCAACAGAGAAACTGATTTGGATGACTTGGATGGTCCTGAAACGGACTCGAGGACTGATCGAAGTAGTCAAATCACTGGCACCAAAGCAGATGTTAATAACGAGGACAGTAACGAACGTGAAATAAGTAATTCGTCGAGTAGTTCTAAAGGCCAACTTGAAAGAACCAAGAACAAGTAGAAACTAATTTTTTCACGCTCTGTTCGAGGGTCTAATGGTTGTACCGTTTCTACAAAATAGCAAATATAGTTTGCGTTATTGATTTGCAGTCTTTGGGAGTACATATAAAAAAGTTTTGTCTGCTCTAAAAACACAAAACGTCGGTACAAGATCAGCTTTGGGGGAAACTAAACTCTTGAAGGCAACGAATTAAACATGCTGATTGAGATGAAAAGGGGAAGAATCTAATTTCACAGTGAATAATTGCCAATATGGCAATTTATTCGTTTTTTTGAGATTGAGAGTTTGATTTTTGATACAAGGATGATCTGTATAACGAATAACGTTAGAGTTCGCGTTGTTGGAACCTAACAAGATATTTTTTGTTTGATTTTCCGCAACATATTTCTACAGCAACTACGAACAATTTTTGAAAACCCAAGGACGCAGTCAGTAAAAAAAATATTAGTAAACTCAAAAATTAAGGTTTTGAAAATTAAATAAATTTATTTTCATTGCGTTCAGATGACGTGATACGACTATCTTACATGAAATAAATGAAAATTGACCCTCGGGTGTAAGGAAATACGGAGCTTGGTTAAGAAAAACGTAAGAAGAGTTTTCTGAAATATTTACCATTTACAAATTTGTTTGCTACGGTTATCCATAAAACCCTAATGTTGAGAAAATGAAGAAAAACGAGCTTGTTTATACTTTCTCATTGAAGTTGTTTGCGAATCGATAGAAACTTGTTTTGAAATATGAGCATGCAACTAATTGAATGATTAATTGAAAGTTAATTTATTGATTTAACGATAGATAAACTTTCGTGGGAAAGTTTATACAGATAATTCTAGCTCTCGTTTTTCCCATTCTCATTCCCGTGCACATTTAGTACAATTTAATACGTTCACTCGCAAGTTACAGTTCAAAAGTCTCAATTGTTTTCGCATTGTATTGAATTACACGATTCCATCGTTTTTTCGAGATAATTCTGTACCGATTTAATGAGGCACTAGAAAACGACGAAAAATGTAAGTGCAGACTTATTTTTTTGAATAAATGATTCATTCAAAGTCTGCCGGTATTTTTTAACCTTTTGTAGAACCAGCTGGTGGAAACTAGTTATCATCGGTCTGTCGTCATTCGCGTTAATCGATCATTATCCTCAATTTTATGTTTTCAGATCTTTTTTCCTGTTTTCAACGTGTTTTACGCGCCGAAATTCCCTCACATAAAACTTTCTTCCACTTGATCGAGCGATTTTTACGGTTTGTTTCATTCGAATAATGCTTCAAAGAAATCCCGAAATTCTGGACGATTACGATACAGCGACGTCACACTTTCATAGTCGAGACTGAACTTTTTCTAAATAATAAACAAACGAATTATTGGTTTACGAGATACAGTCACATCCCGATTTACGTAAACCCAATTTATGGGTAAATTTTATAGACGTGGTACTTACGTAACTCGGGATTTGGCTGTAATACAAAATTGACAAAGATCCTTCCTTTTTTTTGAATTTTCTGCTACAAATCAATAAGAATTTTGCCTATGAAATTATCACAATTGCGTATAAACGTTTAATCAAAAAGGATTTTTTGAGGATATTTTTTTTTTGTATTTTGATGAATATTTAAAGGAATAATAATTTTTTAAAAGTAGAGGAGCAAATGAAAGAAAAAACGAAACTGATATTTAAATATTATTGGTAATTATGCAGTTTGAGGGCTTTTCCAAAAAACGATGGAATATTTTTTTTTTTCTGCATGCACTGCTTCTATTGGTCACTACTAATAATATTCTGACGGGGGAGTCTGACATTTCCCATAAAAACCATAAGTTATGGGGTTTTGAAGTTATTGGAAAAATGTGATGAAATAGGGTATATTCGAATATTTAGAAGCTCACATTAGGACTGGTGGACGCACACACACGCACACACACACACACACACACACACAACACACACACACACACACACACACACACAATTCTACGAATTCATTATCAGTAGAGGCGAAATTCTTCAGTCTTCAAAATTATTTGCGAGGGTGGTGAGATAAGATGGAATAGTAGGGTGCATGAAATAGTAGGGTGTGTGCTGAACATCTTGAGATGTGTGCGTGAAATAGTAGGGTGCGTGCTGAACATCTTGGGATGTGTGCGTGAAATAGTAGGGTGTGTGTGCTGAACATCTTGGGATGTGTGCGTGAAATAGTAGGGTGTGTGTTGAACATCTTAGAATTTGTGCGTGAAATAGTAGGGTGCGTGCTGAACATCTTGGGATGTGTGCGTGAAATCATAGGGTGCGTGAAATACTAAGGTGTGTGCTCAACATCTTGGGATGTGTGCGTGAAATAGTAGGGTGTGTGCTGAACATCTTGGGATGTGTGCGTGAAATAGTAGGGTGCGTGAAATAGTACGGTATGTGCTGTGTCTCACCACCCTCGCAAATAATTTTGAAGACTGAAGAATTTCGCCTCTACTGATAATGAATTCGTAGAATTGTGTGTGTGCGTGTGTGTGTGTGTGTGTGTGTGTGTGTGTGTGTGTGTCCACTTGTCCTGATGTGAGCTTCTAAATATTCGAATATACCCTATTTCATCACATTTTTCCAATAACTTCAAAACCCCATAACTTATGCTTTTTATGGGAAATGTCAGCCTCCCCCGACGAAATTTCATTAATGGTGTCTAACCGAAGCACTTCATGCAAAAAAAAATAATCTTGCATCGTTTTTCGGAAAAGCCCTTAAACTGCATAATTACCATATTATTTTATATTATTCACTTAAATATTGTTCCCATTTATTTACTTTATGTAGGGTAAAACACCCAATCGCCAGCTATGTACCAGTAGTCGGCCTCTGTCCTTACCGTCCTTACTTTGTATGAGTAGGAAAAGTGCCGAAGACATTGTTCACATTCTTCCCACTCATACAAGGCCGACTACTGGTACATGGCTTGCAACTGAGTGTTTTACCCTATACATAAAGGGGCCGGTTTGAAATTCCGAACTTTAAATGCTCCGACGGTTTAAAATTCCTAATTTTAATGTTCCGAAACTGAAAGCTTCGTAAGGATCATGCCAGCGAAAGTCTGCAGTTGACTGTAAATGATGTAGAACGGTATGAGAAGCGATAGGAAAAGGATACAAATGTGATTTCTTATACAAGATAATTTTCAGAAATCGTATGATTGAGATCAACGCTTTATTTGAATGGCCAGTAATTCGACTCACAAAACTCCGGATATGTAATATTAAACACGCCACAAATTACCGAAATTTTTATTCTAGAAAACGAACTATATCAGAAAGTTTAAATATAATAAAAGCTAGTAAGAGATTCGTCAGGTTTCCGAAAGTTTTGGAATCCAAAAATCATATTTTCGATCATCCAGTTTGCGAAAACTCAAGTTTAGATAGTGTAAGATTCCGATATAGAACGTTCAGAATGATCAAAATTCCGAAAACTCACACATAAAGCAGATAGCATGTAAGCCTGACGCGTTTAGATGGCTGCACCACTGCTCTATCGCATGGATTTTCGGAGTTTCGGTCTTCGGGAAAAATTTTTTCGGAGTTTTGATCTTTCAGAGTACTATTTTTTCGGAATTTTGATCTTTCTCGGTAGAATCTTTTCTGAGTATTGATCACTTTTCACGTTCTATTGTAACCATATAATATGAGGATGTTTACACTTAACGGATATTCCTATTTTCGGAACTTTTCTCTGTAGAAGCTTTCGCCATTCAGGATCTTGAATATATAACTCTACATTTTTTCGGAACTATGGACTCTCTGATTATGAGATGTTGGTACATGTTTTACGTGCTATGTTTTCATGTTGACGCTTTATCGGTCGGATCCATGATTATTCTCATTTAATTTCGTAGTGGAGTTTTATTTTCGGTTATACAATAATTCTGTTTACAAAATTTTGGAATTGTAAATTTCCAGGAGTATTATGTTCTAGATAAATAAATTCGGAATTTTGAGCGTTCTATTTTTTAAAGTTCGGAATTTCAACCCGTCCTCATATTTATTGAATTTTATTCAAAAAATGTTTTGGTTCTATTGAATATTTAAAATTTACCTCAAATTGTGGGCATAGTTGGCTCAACAAAATACCTTCGACTACGCGCAGAGGTTGCATCAAGTACTCCATTGGTTTCGCCGTGTCCAACCTCGGGACGTAGTTAAGCCAACTACGCCTCCGTTCTCAACATTATGCTTTTTTTTAGTGTAGGTTTTGCCAGAAATTTTGGTTGACTGGGCAAATTTTAAAGACGATATTCAAAAAATTACTTCAACTTTCAGTTTTTTAATTTTTTGACGGAGATATCTATTTTGTACGTAAATCGAATAGTGCAATATTTGTATTGAATGTTTCATGTGAGAATTTACAGGTGTTGATTATACGTTACATAAGCCTCATAAACTCAAAAACATATATTGACCGAAGACTAACGCAATTGACGATAACGTAAGGAAGTGATGCGAAATCTGTTTTCCTCGTTACGCTATTTTTTCCGTAATTGAAACCTCTAGGTAAATTTTACCTGACGGTTATAACATTGGATAGCAGACTTTTAACCATCAGATAAAATTTACCGGGAGATGGAAAAACCGGGCCGTAATGATTACAATGATATGGAAACTGAATATGAAAGTTCGCGATAATTTTACAGAAATATTTTTACATGTGTATCGGGAGCTTTGTAATTTTTGAATTTTCATGATTTTTTGATCATTTATAGCTCGTTTAAACTAAAAAGAAACTAAATTATAAATTTTACATTTTTGAAACTTTAGAATGTTTGTCTATTTTTTATATATTTATAACTCGATGTTTTCTTTTGTTGAAAAGGAAGTTTTGTAAATTTTTCGAATTGCCGCGCCATTAACCGCTCAAGACGGCTTGGCTTTTATTTCTTCTTTTCTCCGTTAGAGCGCTGAGGCTCAGCTCGAATAATGATCCCAAACGCATAAATATTTTTCATCGGACGACGAAAACACGGCACCCGTACAACTCACTCGAAAAAAAACTCCATCAGGAACATCTCTACCAGACCAATCCCAACCAAGGAAAATCTCCACCAATGACAATCTCCACCGGGAACATCTCAACCAACCCAATCTCCATCATTCCCAACTCCACCAGACAAAACTCACACAGGAAAATCTCTATCGTGGTTAAGGATGTATGTAAAATATATCAAGTCGTCTAACTTTCCATAAAAATGACTAATATGATAGAGTTTATCACGCTGCATCGTTCGGAAAAAAGAAAAAGGCACTTAGCCGATGATTTGAAACAAATACTTAAGAATTAAAGCCTCATTTAACTCCGTGTTATTTGTACCGGAAGTTGACAAAATGAAACTAAAATGATAAAAAAGTATATGTATTGTAGTCAATGTTTGGCCAAAAAAAGAATTTTCAGAAAGTTCATACATTTTTCAATTTTTTCACGAAAAAAAAAACTACTGTTCCCGATGTCGTTGTGAAGATATTCATGGTTAACTTTTGACGTTTCATTAGCGTTCTGTAAACTGTTGTTCAATTTAATACGTCCATCATATCGGACACGTAGATGTGGCAACGCAGCACGCTTCAACTGCCGGTCTCGGAATGATCAGCTGTAGTTGACTGTCATGGCTGGGTGTAGCATTGTTGCCACATTTTCTCGGGACAGAAATGAAATTATCTGATTGGCTCAATTTGTACTCGGCCACATATATCAAGTTGCATATCAATTTCATTAAAAATCGTAAATTATTATACAAAATGACATATTTTTTTCATTAGACATCATAAAAAACAAAAGGAATGATTCGGCACTTGACATTTCGACATAAAGATTAACCTTAAAAAATAAATAGATGTACTGCGGATTTGACCTTATATACATCCTTAAACTCCACCAGAGGAAAATCTCCATCAGGAACATCTCCACCAGTCATGAAGATCAATCTTTACTGTCGGTATGGAAAACTGCAAAAGTTATCTAGAAATCCCATAGATGGTGCACCAGTAAGTGTAAAACAGTGGACACATAACACATAACCAAATTTTGTTACACAACGAGAGAGAAAGGACTGTTTAGAGCTGAAGAGTTTTGTCGCTCGCGGATCACAGTGTTTGATTGATCGATGAGTTTGACCACAAAACTCTTCAGCTCCAAACGGTCCTTTTTCTCTCGTTGCGTAACAAAATTTGGTTATGTGTTATGTTTCCACTGTTTTACACTTACTGGTGCACCATCTATGGGATTTCTAGATAACTTTTGCAGTTTTCCATACCGACAGTAAAGATTGATCTTCATGACTGGTGGAGATGTTCCTGATGGAGATTTTCCTCTGGTGGAGTTTAACCACGATAGAGATTTTCCTGGGTGAGTTTTGTCTGGTGGAGTTGGGAATGATGGAGATTGGGTTGGTTGAGATGTTCCCGGTGGAGATTGTCATTGGTGGAGATTTTCCTTGGTTGGGATTGGTCTGGTAGAGATGTTCCTGATGGAGTTTTTTTTCGAGTGAGTTGTACGGGTGCCGAAAACGGTCGGGTACAGATTCGCCGAAAATGGCGTTTTCGCTGTTTCCGGTCTTGCGAAAGTCCCTAGCCGAAAAAACATGTGTCGGAAGCTTTCAGAATGCTAGCATAGATGTCGCAACAAGCATTTTCATCGATAATTCGAAATTTGTAGTCTCTGCAACAGGGGTTCTCAAATCAATGAAGATGAGTGCATCCGAGTCTTGTTTTCGTCGTCTGCACGCACGTCATAATAAGTGAGGTTAAGTTGTTTTTTGAAGTGACATCCGCGATTAGTGAACAGTGAGTGTCGTGATTATTTAATAATTATAATAATGATAACAACAACAACAACACAACAATAATAATAATAATAATAATAATCATAATAATAATATTAATAACAACAATAATAATAACAATTACTTTCGAAATAATAAAAATAGGTACAGCGATCCGGAAAATGTGATTGAAAAGAAACTCGGAGAACCCGTCAAGGCCTACGAATATCGGCGAAAATGCAAGACTCTGGATCAATTGAAGGCTATCAAAAATAATCGTAATGCTATTCATATGGAAGGTCTCGCAATTAGGGAAAGGATATTAGGTAAAGAAATTCAGATATATATACACATTCGTCTGTGATTTTAATTTCAGCTGCCTGCCGTTCGACAAATTCATGCATATTATTTCAAATCGTTGTACGTTTCAGGCTCGCACAATGCTGAGGTACCGCATCCGTTCGCTTCTGTCAGCGGTCGGTGATAAATTACGGCGACGCCTGTGTGATCAGTTTTCTCAGTTACAAGCCGAACTCGAAACCCTTCGACGAACGCAGAAAGAACTTACAAATGGTTCGTCCCGACTCGCTGATTTGTTCACCAAACTCAAGAAGGAAAAAGCTGAATTGCAAAAAAACATAAATATTCTACAAGACAAAGAGGCGGAATCGGAGAAAGAGATTGCCAAATTATCGGACAGTCAATCAATCGATGTTGATGAGGCAGTTACGACGATCGCACCTTTGTATAAGCAGTTGAGTAATACCTTTTTAATTTTTTATTGTGATTGTCACTGACAAATTTTCCAACGAAACGTGATTATTTCTAAAATTCTGATCGTTAGATTAGACATATTCCCCAAAAATTTACATGTTTTTACATTCCTCTAAGATATAACCTTTATCAGTAGATTATTCTGCAAATTGAATCCCAGTTTTCAACCAACGAGCGGAGAGTTAACTTTTGAATGTGACTGCAACGAGTCTATTATCTTAACAAATTTGATTCTAAGATAGCTGGTATCCCGTCGAGCTGCATTTTAATAAAATTCCAAAAAACAAAAAAGGACCTTATCACAATAAATTATGAATCGATTTGCTTGAATCGGTACAAATTTAATATTATTATTGTCATTTTTGATTGACAGAATGTTAAACGCATTTGCCGAAGAAGCTGCAACAGAAGACGCCACCATATACTATCTTACTGAGGGTTTACAAAGCGGCATAATCGACTTGGATGTATTGTTTAGGCAAGTTAGGCATTTATCGCCTCGACAATTGATGCTTAGAGCTTTAATGTTACGCTGCCGACAGAAAGCGGGCCTCGCTGGATAAATTTGTCCTTAAATGAAGCGTGATAATATTCTATAACGGGCTGGGACACACGCAGTGTTCCACACCTATCAATATATATTATTTTACTATCGCAAAGCAGAAGAAATTTAAAAAATATAAATAAATACGTAACTAGCAATAAATTTCAATCCCTTTTTTTGTAAGGCGAGATTAAATTTTTCCCAAATATCGTAAAATGCTCGTTGAAAAAAACGAATTAAATTGATCGTCGAATCTCTCGATTCAAAAACATCTGTCGAATTTTTGCAAATTAATTTTTTACCGTATAAACGATGTTACAAGATGCAGGGTCGTAGACAAACTTGTAGTCAAACGACATTAAAAACTTGGAAACAAAAGATAACGAAGAAAAAAAACAATAATATAATTATTCGAAAAATCTGATATTGATTTGTAAAATTTTTAAACAATTTTTTAAACGTTCGAAATTCAGTCGTTTGTTTATCACTACGGCCATTAAAATATTCAAATAGAAGAAAATGTAGGAAATTTTTTTTTCTAAACTCAACGTATTTTGGCACAAACTTTTTGACTAAATGTAAAAAAAGAGAAAACATACTGCATCGAGTAATAATATTCAATCTATCTATATGACGATGTACAAATTTATACGTAAATAAAATGTCAAGGTATCAACATCTAGCATCCAGGATTTGGGTGTGACTGAAAGAAACAATGAAATGTTCATAACCCTAAGTTTCATTTCAGGGGAGTTTGGGGTTGGTCTTGCCCCACGTCCTGGCCTCAGAGTTAGCGCTGCGTGTATGGCATGAACCGGAAGTCGCCAACGTGACACAGCGTAGTTGGAATGCACACCGACCGGAGTGCAAGGTCCTCGTTCGCACAGTGGATTTTTCTCGACTTGAAGAGCACTCACGATTAGAGCTGCACGATTATGGTACCTGAAATACATTGGCTGGGAACTTAAACTCTAATCCTGAAATATGGCAAAAAAAGTATTTCAATTTACCAAAGTTAACGGAAGACTCGATAAGACGGATAGGCTTATAGAAAAAAAATCTCAGAGTCGCGAGTCGAACGAGATAAATTGCAAAAGAAGAAGAAAAAAATTCATAACGCAAAGCGGAAGAAAGAACACCAAGGTAAAACGAAATCGATCGTTTTGAGGCGTCTACCGAATATTTCCCATTGCGCTTTTTCATCCGTTTGTAGCAAAAGTTCGGAACGACGATCGCGCGAACTCAAATTCATTCGAAGAAATTTTCATAGCATAATAACGACGATTGGGAAAGATAAATTCCGATTGCTCTTCGAGTTTTCGATGACAAATTCATGAGCGCGATTTTCTCGTTTTTCGAAGTCGCGTCCACGAACAATCGTTCCAAAATCATTTCGAATGGTTTCTCGTTCGAGCTTTTCTCGACCTATATAACGAAAGGTCGACGATATAACGAAAGGTTATATCGTCATATAGATAGATTGAATATTATTACTCGATGCAGTATGTTTTCTCTTTTTTTACATTTAGTCAAAAAGTTTGTGCCAAAATACGTTGAGTTTAGAAAAAAAAATTTCCTACATTTTCTTCTATTTGAATATTTTAATGGCCGTAGTGATAAACAAACGACTGAATTTCGAACGTTTAAAAAATTGTTTAAAAATTTTACAAATCAATATCAGATTTTTCGAATAATTATATTATTGTTTTTTTTCTTCGTTATCTTTTGTTTCCAAGTTTTTAATGTCGTTTGACTACAAGTTTGTCTACGACCCTGCATCTTGTAACATCGTTTATACGGTAAAAAATTAATTTGCAAAAATTCGACAGATGTTTTTGAATCGAGAGATTCGACGATCAATTTAATTCGTTTTTTTCAACGAGCATTTTACGATATTTGGGAAAAATTTAATCTCGCCTTACAAAAAAAGGGATTGAAATTTATTGCTAGTTACGTATTTATTTATATTTTTTAAATTTCTTCTGCTTTGCGATAGTAAAATAATATATATTGATAGGTGTGGAACACTGCGTGTGTCCCAGCCCGTTATAGAATATTATCACGCTTCATTTAAGGACAAATTTATCCAGCGAGGCCCGCTTTCTGTCGGCAGCGTAACATTAAAGCTCTAAGCATCAATTGTCGAGGCGATAAATGCCTAACTTGCCTAAACAATACATCCAAGTCGATTATGCCGCTTTGTAAACCCTCAGTAAGATAGTATATGGTGGCGTCTTCTGTTGCAGCTTCTTCGGCAAATGCGTTTAACATTCTGTCAATCAAAAATGACAATAATAATATTAAATTTGTACCGATTCAAGCAAATCGATTCATAATTTATTGTGATAAGGTCCTTTTTTGTTTTTTGGAATTTTATTAAAATGCAGCTCGACGGGATACCAGCTATCTTAGAATCAAATTTGTTAAGATAATAGACTCGTTGCAGTCACATTCAAAAGTTAACTCTCCGCTCGTTGGTTGAAAACTGGGATTCAATTTGCAGAATAATCTACTGATAAAGGTTATATCTTAGAGGAATGTAAAAACATGTAAATTTTTGGGGAATATGTCTAATCTAACGATCAGAATTTTAGAAATAATCACGTTTCGTTGGAAAATTTGTCAGTGACAATCACAATAAAAAATTAAAAAGGTATTACTCAACTGCTTATACAAAGGTGCGATCGTCGTAACTGCCTCATCAACATCGATTGATTGACTGTCCGATAATTTGGCAATCTCTTTCTCCGATTCCGCCTCTTTGTCTTGTAGAATATTTATGTTTTTTTGCAATTCAGCTTTTTCCTTCTTGAGTTTGGTGAACAAATCAGCGAGTCGGGACGAACCATTTGTAAGTTCTTTCTGCGTTCGTCGAAGGGTTTCGAGTTCGGCTTGTAACTGAGAAAACTGATCACACAGGCGTCGCCGTAATTTATCACCGACCGCTGACAGAAGCGAACGGATGCGGTACCTCAGCATTGTGCGAGCCTGAAACGTACAACGATTTGAAATAATATGCATGAATTTGTCGAACGGCAGGCAGCTGAAATTAAAATCACAGACGAATGTGTATATATATCTGAATTTCTTTACCTAATATCCTTTCCCTAATTGCGAGACCTTCCATATGAATAGCATTACGATTATTTTTGATAGCCTTCAATTGATCCAGAGTCTTGCATTTTCGCCGATATTCGTAGGCCTTGACGGGTTCTCCGAGTTTCTTTTCAATCACATTTTCCGGATCGCTGTACCTATTTTTATTATTTCGAAAGTAATTGTTATTATTATTGTTGTTATTAATATTATTATTATGATTATTATTATTATTATTATTATTGTTGTGTTGTTGTTGTTGTTATCATTATTATAATTATTAAATAATCACGACACTCACTGTTCACTAATCGCGGATGTCACTTCAAAAAACAACTTAACCTCACTTATTATGACGTGCGTGCAGACGACGAAAACAAGACTCGGATGCACTCATCTTCATTGATTTGAGAACCCCTGTTGCAGAGACTACAAATTTCGAATTATCGATGAAAATGCTTGTTGCGACATCTATGCTAGCATTCTGAAAGCTTCCGACACATGTTTTTTCGGCTAGGGACTTTCGCAAGACCGGAAACAGCGAAAACGCCATTTTCGGCGAATCTGTACCCGACCGCCGAAAACACCATCGAGAGCCTCTGGCTCTGGAATCAAATAGAAAACGAGGAAAAAAAACAAAGGAGGAGGAGAAGAAGCATGTTGAGAACGAGGCTTGAGGACGCCAATGGGATATTTTATATTCCGCGGGGGGGGGGGGGAGGGATTCGATGGACTGCCAACTACGATGTGTCTCCCAACCGACAGTTAACATATAATGCGCGCATCGGTGTGTTCCACCATAAAAGATAACTGTCTAAACGTACTAGCATTTTCGACTTTCACAAATATCCAAAAAATTCAACAAAACAACGTAACTCTTTGAGTGTTATAATCATGACAAACATATATAAGAGATCGTGCTGGACTCCGAAACACGAAAGGTTATTGACCATACAGCAACGAGAATAAAAGAACAAAAAGAAAAAAATAACTGGTGCTCGTGAAGTGAATTTGGGGTCGTAGTTTGAAAAAAAAAGAAGAGCGTGCTCGAGGCTGGTGCGTCAGAGATTTTCTCTTCCTCCCTACCCCCTATCCCTCATTCCATTTTCATTTCGTCTTTTGCCATTTTTTATTTTCCATTATTCTGGCGTCTCTTTGTTGACCTAATTGATGATTTGTGACACGCGATTTTTTAAATTACTCGCTAGTGAATACGTTTATGTGTAAAAAGGGTTCGAAGTGTGTGGATTAAACACGATATAAATCGAAAGCTAAACGCGAAAAAAATAAAAACATTCGATTCACTTGTGAAGGCTTTTAACGAGAACAAGAATGGTCATGGCTTCGAGAAAACCCAAGGCAAAGGAAAAAAGACGGTGAGTTTTATGCAGCATGTCATACAAAAATGAATAAAAATAGAGGATCGACAAGGAGATATGTCAAATGAATAATTATTTCCGTTGTTTTTGAAAAAAACATTGTAACCCTCATTGTTACGAAAAACTCACGAAACGTCATTGAAAATAGAAACGTCTCGAATGCTTTTTTCATTCCCCAAAACTTTTAACAAAATTGCAGCTCCATTTGTTGCGGGCTCGCCTTGAACAGTCAGTGATGCGAAAAGGTCTATGCGGTGATCATGTTATGAGCGAACATATGTTAACAATCTTATTCTTGAAGGGCGCAGATTTTTGTTTATGAAAAATAAAAACGACAAATCAAAAAACAGTATTCACTCAAGATATGTAACATCTCTATTCATTCAAAGCAACTTTTCAATGACATTAATCATTTCAATTGTAATTTGTCTTTTTGTGGCGCAATATTTAAAAAACATGAAAGTATATCGATTTTGATACAAAGTTTAATTGATAAGAGTGTTTTCCCGATCGCGAAGATTCGGAAAACCTTTTTGAATTTGGTTTAGAGGCGTGTATGATAATGGTAAATGTCATGATTAATCGAATCTGACGAAATTAGGATTCATTTTTCTTTTATCGGCTCTGCGAATACATACATGCGTGTATACATAACGTTTTTGTATAGATATATAGCCAACGGCAGAATATGCATGGGTCTCACTTGTGGGAGATGAACAACGCGTGGTCAATGTTTTTCAAAAGGTACACCATTCCAATTGACGCAACCGAGAGAGAGTCCTCGTCAAGAGTCGCGACGCTAAAAGATAGTAACAAGGGGGTTGACGAATGACGACAGCGATCGTCATTTATCGCGCGATTGACGATTTTATTGTCGAAGATTGAAAAAATAAAAACAAGATACGAAGCATGGGCAGAGATTGATCGTTCGAATGAGAGAAAGAATGAAAAATAAAACAAACGATTTAACTGCGAGCTTTTCTATCTCTGACGTACATTGACAAACTTCCGATTCGCAAGGATTTATGGAATCGGGGGGGGTTTATATTCATGGACACTAAGAATAAACGGAGCAACATAAAAAATTCCGTTATTTTGGTATCCGCGGGAGGGAGGGAAGAGTTTAGCAACTCTCTCCGCCTCGAGCCATTCGGAAGCCTCACGGATCATTTATATGAGGAATTTCACGCGGAATTTTCATTCCAAAATCCAGAACACTTTCGATTCGTACGAATTTTTTAATGTTTTTTTTTTATACAGAAAATAAGCAGATGCGTGTTTTGGAATTTTTCGATTTGACCATTTTTTCAATTCTTACATCATTTTTTCCATTGTTCGTCTATCTTTTTGAATGCAGTCCACGATAATTCGTAAGCTATAAGTAATACAACAAGCATGACTCGTAGCTTGTTTATGAAGTTTTTCATGAACTTTGGGGGAAATAAATCAACCACGTCTATGAAAAAAACGTTTTCAATTTTTTGTCAAAAAAAATATATATAAATTTTCTTTTAAAAACCCTTCTTATTGTTCATTTCCATTGGTTTCTTTATTTTTTATTTTATTTTTGTAATGGCCGTGGTTGCTCGTTCAGCAGCCGGACGAAAACATGAAAATATTATTCGTTCGGATACATGTAGAAAGTGAGGTTATACTTTGTCCATTTCAATTTTATACAATATATTGGTATATTTTAACCCCCACCAAACACACACACACACACACACACCTCGTAATTTTGAACTATGACCGGACGAATAATGGCACGTACTTCGACCGGATATACAGTTTTAACCCTACAACCCCAACGTTGGGTCTTACGTGTCCATGCCTTTCGGCATGGGACGCTTACATGCGTTCGATTTTTGCAAAAAATTATTATTAAAAAACGTTTTTTTTTTGGCACGGGAAAAATTTTATCATTCAGTTAAGGGTCCAAAGAAGACTCATGAATTTTTTTAGATTTTTTCGTACGCTATAACATAGTCAAATAAACGACCGGCACGAACGACCCACTTTGGGCTTTGTTGGGGCTGAAAAGTATATTGAGGTTCTAAGGTTAAATGGTTGAATTTTTGGATGTATCCAGACGAATAATGGCACGTAATTGGTCCGGATATACAATTTCAAATGGTTTTTGAATGTATCCGGACGAATAATGGCACGTAATTTGTCCGGATATACAGTTTTAAATGGTTGAATTTTTGGATGTATCCGGACGAATAATGGCACGTAATTCATCCGGATATACGATTTTAATGGTTTTTGGATGTATCCGGACGAATAATGACACGTAATTTGTCCGGATATACAATTTTAAATGGTTGAATTTTCGGTGATATCCGGACGAATAATGGCACGCAATTCATCTGCATATACAGTTTTAAATGGTTTTTGAATGTATCCGGATGAATAATGGCGCGTAATTCATCCGGATATACGATTTTAATGATTTTTAGATGTATCCGGACGAATAATGGCATGTAATTCATCCGGATATACGATTTTAGTGGATTTTGGATCTATCCGGACGAATAATGGCACGTAATTTGTCCAGATATATAGTTTTAAATGGTTGAATTTTTGGTTGTATCCGGACGAATAATGGCACGTAATTCATCCGGATATACGATTTTAATGGTTTTTAGATGTATCCGGACGAATAATGGCACGTAATTCGTCCGGATATATCATTTTCCATGGTTAAATTTTGGCTGTGTCTAGCCGTCCGGATACCGGACGAATACAAGATTGGTATTCGTCCAGATATTTGTCGAGAATGCGATTATAATTGTTTTATTTAACTTTTCTAATGAACTTTTCTACAGTATAATGGTATATTGAAAACTCTCTCGTACGTAATTTGTACGTAATCCATTCGGATATACAATTTATGATAGTTTTCATTTATATTTGGACGAATAATCGCATATAATTCGTCCGGGAAAACGATTCTCAATGGATTTTGATGGATGAAAAATGAATGAAAATTTATAACTACAGCGGGGAATACTTAGTTTCCTTCAACTATAGTGGGGAATATTCAAAGTTTTTTCAAATGTAACGGAAAATTTTTGCGGTATCCGGACGACTAGACACTGTGTTAAATTTTTGGATGTATCCGGACGAATAATGGCACGTAATTCATCCGGATATACGATTTTAATGGTTTTTAGATGTATCCGGACGAATAATGGCACGTAATTCGTCCGGATATACAATTTTTCATGGTTAAATTTTTGGATGTATCCGGACGAATAATGCACATAATTCATTCGGATATAAAGTTTTTATATGTATCCGGATGAATGAATATACGTAATTCATCCGGGAAAACTAAGATACTAAAAACATTCGTACAAATAATTGTTCTTCAGGCAAGTACAGAATTTTCAATA
Organism: Rhimphoctona megacephalus; assembly: GCA_963989365.1. NCBI lineage: Eukaryota > Metazoa > Arthropoda > Insecta > Hymenoptera > Ichneumonidae > Rhimphoctona > Rhimphoctona megacephalus. The sequence continues at coordinate 8,878,234 of OZ022416.1, forward strand.
GTTGGAATAACATCATCGATACTTTTACAGGGTGTCCAATAGGAATTTGCTGAAACTAATCGGCTGTCATTTCAAAACACGTGCATAGAATCAGAAAAGCCAAATTGCTTTAAATAGAGGAAACTCTGCAGTTTTAAACGCACATAAATAAAACCCAGTCAAATATTTTTTATGCCAATTTATTACATCTTATAAAAATAACAAAAAAGTACAGTGATTAATGATAGATATTTTCGAAGTGCGAACCGTTAGATTGTGCACAAAAATCAATTCTCTTTTGAAAACTGTGTCCAACATATCGTTCGTAATGCCGCGAACCGCTTCCTGGATGGCCGCGATCAGTTCTTCTACTGTGCTGGGGTTTTTAGCGTAACAATGATCTTTAATGTAATCCCATCAGAAAAAATCACAAGGGTTCAGGTTCGGTGAGTACGGAGGCCATTCTAGTCCGCCTTGAGCAAATTTAGGGTACCCCAGACCGATTACTCGAGTCCCATACACGCGATGAATAGCTTCAAACACCTCATGAGTCCGGTGCGGCGTCGCTCCATTTTGCGTGGAGTAAAAATTTTTAACCAGTCCCCTCTTTTTTGCATAAGGGAAGAATTTCGTTTCCAAAAGCTGTTTGTAACTCTCTCCTGTTACCGTAGATTCCAAGAATTGCAAATAAATTCCTTTTACTGAAATCGCTGCCCATGCCGTTACTTTCTATGGATGAAGGGACTTCGCTAGCGATATGTTGGGATTTTCCGTTCCCCAAAACCGGTAATTTTGCTTGTTTACGTACCCATTCATCCAAAAATGTGCTTCATCGGAATAAATAATCATTTTCTCATTAAGTTCTTCGGCTTCAAACATTCCCGTAATAGTGTTACAAAATTCGATGCGTTTCATCATGGCATATTCAGTTAACAATTGATGAGTGCTTATTTTATACGGATGAAACTTTAAAAAATATTTCAAAATGTTGTGTAATGATGATTTGGTTATTTTTAATGCTTGAGCAGCTTTCCGAATCGAATCATTTGGATTTTGTTTGAAATAATTCTCAACTTCGTTGATCTTCTCTGGTGTAGTCACCGTAACAGATGGACCTGGCAACTCGTGTCTACGGTCCTGGAGTGTACCATACTCCACGAATTTATCGATTATCCTACAAAAATTAACGTAAAATTACTTCAATGCAGTTTAATTGAATTGAAACACAAGTTGTGTGATAGATGAATATGAATAAATATTAAATTCTTACTTTTTCAGAGTGTTTTCGCTGGCAACTCTATGAGTTCCAAACTTAGTACGAAACCCTCTATACGCATTACTATAAATTTTTCCCCTCGAGAAGAAGCACTCAATAAGATATACTTTTTTTCCCGTGGTGAGCTCACTCATTTTGACGCGCGCGTACTTGCTTCAACCACGGCTGGAATAAAACTGCGGGGCCTCAGGTATGAGCCTTAGAAAAAGGGACCCCTATTGAATTCATGGAGGGAAGAGACACTTATTTAGTTTTAGCAACTTCCTATTGGACACCCTGTAGAACAACCTCCTTCCCGCTCCCGTGGCCATACGCACCTCAGTACGTAAACACAATATTCTAACCTATAAACTGTCCAGACGGACCGGACGAATAACTTGTGTCAATTCTTCCGACTGCCGGAGACGACTAGCCGCTCCGTTTTCTAATTAGGTGAATAACAAAATTTTTGAAAGCAAATCAGCCCTCGACCGAGTTTTTTTTTACAAAAATAAAGCTGTTTGATCTGACTAAAATTGAATTTAAAATAGTTTTAATTGTAGGTTCGCGATAACTCTGAACTTGTGCTTAATCTTTTTGCGGTGTCACGTTGTGTTTTTAAGAAAAATCGAATAAAAAATGTAAAAAAATGTAATGTGGAAATAAAAATGAAGTCATTTTTTCGACGAAAAAACTGAAAAAGAAATAAGACCAAATGTGTTTTTGAAACCCTGCTCAATTTTTTTTCTGAAAGTAGATTACAAACTGAAACAATGTTGAGCCTTTTTCATTGTGCTCATAATTTCGGAGTTATCGGAGCCTGAATCAAGAAGGGTGAAGGAAAATTCCAAATATTAAACCAACTGTGACGATAGAAAAAAATATGGCAAAATGAGAAAGTCCCAAAATAGGTGTTTGCTCATTTACTGCATAGAAAAACATGTAAAAGAATTCGTACAAATCGGAAAAGGTTTGGATGAAAAATTTAACATGAAATTTCCCATACAAGTGTTACTCGGCGCGTGTGTAACACGTACAACGCGTCTCAAAAACATCGGCCGATCTTTACTCGTGCTTTTTGCTTCGTTGTTCAAGAATCGCCGAGAATAATGAGGCAATTTTCTTGGTAATAATAATAATAATAATGATGTTGATTTATCTAACCGCCGATGATTTGAATGCCGATAAAAACGTAAAAGACACATGGCGAGGAAAGCTCCAAAACAGCTGGCGTGCGTCTAGCGGAGATTGGACAGTGGCTCTCCTATCGGTTCATAGTCCAACTAATGCTATTTTGCCTTTGCGCCTGGGGAGGAAACGACGAACCGACGAGGAAACTCGCGGATACTTCTTACTTCTAAATACGTCTGTTTAATTGCAGATATGTTTTTTTTTTCAACTTGCAATTGACACCGGTTAGATTTTACGGCGCAATTCTTTACCAGCTCTTTTTTTCTCGAACTCTTACATAAGCAGCACACAGTTCAAATTCCCATTCGTTTGATAACATGGTGACAAATAGCTCTAGCGAGTCTATTCCAAATATTACTTTCTATAATCGAAATTTTGAGGAAATCGTTATTCTTATTGCTACATTATATTTTGTATTTAAGTACAGGTTAACCTTGAATAGGCTTGAATATGTATGTATATTGAATAGGCTATAAATTGTAATATGACCTCATGGCGAATGTTGCGTTCATATAAATTGCTCAAAAAATCGAACTCTGCAACGCAATAAAAATAATTTGGATCGCTTTTTAATTTATTCTTTTATCTCTTATTATTATTTATTTATTTTTTTATATTTATATTTATTATAATTTATTATTAGTCTTTATTTTTTAAATTACTTCAGTTTTTTTGCTGACAAAATTTCACTGATTTTCATGAATACGAAAATAAAAAACAAAAAAAAAATGTTGCATTATTGAATTGAACAAAAATTTATTATTTTTTATTTCTCATTTTGATGATTTTTCAAATTAATTTTCTTGAGTCTTCAGCAAAGTCTCTTTTTGAACGATCGCACACCAAACGTAATTTTCCGAAAAAAAACAAAATTATCAAGAACAAAAGTAACTGTACCAAATGATCAAACATTGCTCAATATGAAAAATAAATTATATTTAGAAATATTTTTTTCTGTAATTAAGATTACAATATGAGGCATTTTTGTGTTGTTTTATTGCTAGAAATGCTGAGCACTGTGAACTACATTTTATCTGGCAGTTTTTGGAAATTTTTTTATCGATTTTCAAGAGTTTACAAATTTGGAACAATTTTTTCATCGAAATATATAGTTCACATCGTTGCAACGATTGTGTTATTTCGCATCGTCTACTTCTTTGTGGCATTGTAAATATTTTTACACTAATGAAAGTGATTTTTTTTTCTAATCTTACAATTAGCAAAGTAACGATTCAATGTCACTTTTTTTTAACTTAAATTTTAGCTTTTCTTTTCAACTGATGTTTAATCTCGCAAAATTCGCGTACCTGATGACTCGGCCAGAATCCTAATTTGCCGCTTTTTTTAATGGATTCTGCCAATAACATTAAAATTTTGTTCAAATTTAATCCGACCGGTTTAATTTATGTGTCAATATTTTGACCTTGCGGCAAAGTGAGATCCAGCCAGAGACGCCATTTCATTTGTCGAGGTGACTGTGTTCGTGGCCTTTCCAGCAATACTCTATGACGTTCGTCTTTCAAGATTTGTTCCTTATTTAAATTCCCTTATTTTTACGTATTTTTAATCGACTTTGTCAATTAAAATGGAAATTTAGTTACGTTATTATTAAATAACATTGTCGTTTATTTGTACCCATCGAATTAAGTTGTGCGACGAATTATAATTTGAAATATGGAAAAATTACTTCTCTTTTTACTGTTGGTTCTTCAATCCGATTTTAACAAATCGAGCGCATTCCCTATTTTTAATTATTCATAATAAAAACTCGAAGGCTAGACACGTTAAGTCCTGCGTTCTATTTGATATAAAAAATTGTCCAGGATATGAGTAAAAAAACTGAAAATCGTTTAACAGTTTTGAACAAAATTTCATCGCACCCATTACAGTTTTTTTTATTTCTGAAAAATTTTGAAGTGCAAACATTTTTTAAAATGGAAAAACAGGTGACGAAGACGAGATTGATTTTAAAATAGCTCGGTAACCAGACGAAAGACTGAAAATGACTTTCAATTTTTTATATGAGACTCTTTGAACTGGTATGTCAAAAATGATGTTATGATAATTACACCCAGAAAAAAGTTCTATTTAGATCTACTAGGATTTTTTAGTCGAATTTTTTAAATTTGAATTAACAAAATTTCTATTCGTTTCAGCTAAAAAGCTGTATTTATATCAAATAGATAATGCTATTTGGGTCCGCTTATTCGAGTATCTACGTTAAAGCTTGTTACTCCGGCCACCACGTGGCGCAGAGCGTCGAAGCATTTCTCACATACGAATTGCGCTCTAGATGTGCATAAATTGTGGGAACCAAACTAGAATTATTATTCTGGCTGACTATGGCTTGGTTTACATTGGAGCGCTCGATCCCGATTCACTTCAGACCGAAGTGAAATTGGCCGCGTTTAAAAGTGTCAAATTTCATTATAATTCGCTTCGAACGGAACGGAAGTGTAAACGTGTTTTCAAACTCACTTCACTTCAGACTGAAGGGAATTAAAGCCGCGCGTGAAAACTAAGCCTATGTCAAGGAAGACGAACGTGAATTTTTGTACCTACCCAGGGTCGTAATCCATGAAAATATTATTAAATAATATCATAATTGAATATGGTATAATTAATATTATAAATTAATATATATAATAAATGGAAGCGTGGTTTGTCTGTGCGTACCGCTATAACTCCGCAACTCATCCCCGCAGCCCCATGGGGGTTATATGGTATGGTAGCCCTCCATCTCCCATCCATGAAGAAGGTTTGGGTTCGGAACTGCAGGGGTTGGGTTCGGAGATATGGGTGTCAAAATAGGGCATCGCACCAATGGACTTCTCATGTGAAGTCGGTGAAGCAGCTGGGAATCGAGTGCTGAAGTGGCCGAGACGGGTCAGAATGTTCCTGAATGTTCGAGAATATTGGAGAATATTGTAGAAAGTTCCAGAATGTTATAGAATCTTCCAGAAGGTTCGAGAATGTTCTAGAATGTTCTAGAATGTTATAGAATTTTCCAGAATGTTCGAGAATGTTCTAGAATGTTCCAGGATGTTCGAGAATGTTCTAAAATGCCCCAGAAGGTTCTGGACTTTCGAAGGGACTTCCGATTCCGGAATGTTCAAGAATGTTCAAGAATGTTCTAGAATGTTCCAGACAGTTCTGGACCATCGAAGGGAATTTCTGTTCCGGAACGTTGAAGAACGTCCTACAATGTTCTAGAAACCAGAAACGGAAGTCCAGAATTTTTTTTTTTTCTCAAATGTTCCATTATCCTGTTGTGGTGGGGATACGTCCCAGCTCAAAAGGGTATATATAGGAGATGGCAAGACGCATGCGTCAATATATTTTTGGAAATAAAAAGCAGTTTTCTTTCACTAAATTAAATACAACTGTATTAAGGTAATGCAAAGTTGTCTTTGAAATTATAATTTTATTATTTTCGAAATATAAACAGCGGAGAATGGATATTTTTATACGATTTTATTGTTCAAAAAATGCCGTTACTGTCATCTGCCGAAACTATCAGTTTTGTTTATAACCTATATAGAGTATTTACACAAAGGAATTATGCAACGACAGAGATTTTGCCGGTTTACCTATTACCATTAATTTTATCGATATTTATCAAATACGGTAAAAACATTGAAGAACAAGAAAGAAAAACACAGTCAAATTGACAAACTGTCACGTCTGAAGGCATGTTCTAGCAGACGCTGAATACAGAGTTGCTAAGCGTTCTCGCGCTCTTTCCCGTGTCATTCCTGTGGAAATCTCAATCATTTTACAACGAATATTTTTTTATTTTTTAGTCGATTTTCAACGGTAACGTCCAAAAACCCAAGCACTTTTATATTCAGTAATATTCGCGAAATACAGTGATCAATTTTTTATTACGAAATCTTGGAATTACCAAATATAAAAATTCAATAATTCTTGACGTGCATACGATTTTTCTATGCTCGTAGGGATAAATATTTGGAAACAGTCGATATTTACGAATTAATTACTACCAAACTAGGTGGTAAATAGCGTTCAAGTTGCAAATATCAATTCATCTCGTATTTATGTGTAACTATAAAAATTGTCAGTCCTTCATCTTGGATGGCTCAAATTCACCGATCTACCTTAAGAATATGATGATTTAGTTTAGCTTTATAATTTCTGTATTTAAAGGTTCATTTTTTTAACCTTAGAATCCCAACGTAGTTTTCAGCACCAATAAACCCCAACGTGGGTCGTTCGTGCCGGTCGCTTATTTCACTATGTTATAGTGTACGAAAAAATCTGAAAAAATTCATGAGTCTTCTTTGGACCCTTAACCGAATGATAAATTTTCTTTCGTGAGGAAAAAAACTTTTTGTAATAATATTTTTTTGCAAAAATCGCACACATGTAAGCGTTCTCCGCCGAAAGGCATGGACACGAATGACCCAACGTCGGAGTTCTAGCGTTAACGCGGTCGTCTAGTAGTCCAGGAACCGGGTATGAAAAAGGCCCTTTTCATGACACCGAGCCAGAACGATTCTAACCGACGGATTCGTGTAGGGCTGATGTCCCTGATGAAGGCCTACCACTTTCCAACCACAGATTTTGGGGGGTTTTTTTTGCCACGCGGTCAAAGTTGGCAAAACCATGTTTTTGGGAGATAGCGTCGAAACTATTAATCGGAGAAAAAAATGAATTGAGGCCATTTAATAATAATTATTTAACTGATACGAAAGTAGAGTGCGAGCTTGCAGGAAACGATGAGAGCGAAGACGAAGAAGATGAAGTTTTGGCGAAGAGAAGCAGGCTAGAAAGCGTAGAATAACTGTAATTAAAATGTAATATTAAGGATCGTTCCATAAAATAAATGTAAAAACTCCATAACTATTGTATAATTATTGTAAAATTATTGAATGTTTGTAAGCTTCGTGACGTGGTGAAAAATATACCATCATTTCAACCTCTTCCTGCGTTAATATTTTTTTATTTGCTTGTACCCTGAACCTTGTGCATAATAATTTAAATTAAAAAAATATATATTCTTTAATTTTGAGAACATGTGGTGTGTTTCGTAGTTGTAATGGCCTCAATTCGTTCATTTGTTGTAAAAACGAAATGACACGTGCTCTGCTAACAAAACATTTTGCATTGAATTTTTTTTCCTCCGTTCAGTAGTTGGAGAACAACACAAAAATAACATTTGAATCTGATTTCACCCAAAAGTTAAGTACAAAATAGGGTAAAATAAACAAATAAAAAAATATCAATAAATTTGGAGGTGAATTTTCAATTTTTCAGAATTTTTAATAACAAAATTATGATCAGCGGAAAAAGTTAGCCCAGATTAAAAAAAAAAAAACAACTCGATAAGTTAATTTGTTCCCGAGATATTCCATGTTTGTCGAATTTGAACGCGCGGATTAACTTTTCACGCGAGCGCGCGCGAGCCCGAGACGGCTACCCCCACTCTGCCGCCAAACGCGACGTCACATTTGGCCTCTCAAAAAACCGCTGAAATAAACAATAAATTTATATGGGATTTTTCCGCTGATTTTTCTCCAGTTAGCACAAGCCTTTCTCTGTACGCTGTCCAATTTTTAGCTCTCCATGTTGAAAGGAGCAGCTGCAATAATTATTGAAAAACAAATTTTTTTATCTCCCCCTAATAAACTTTTTGCAAATTTTTTTTTTCTAAATTCGTAGAAAAATAAACGCTTTCGAAATATGTCAATTCCGACTCTGTGACTTAAAAATTCGCGATGGAATTCCATTTGTTTATGAGTAAAAATCGTACCCTATTTTTGGAGCCGTTTTTCACCCTTTTAATTATAAAAAATCGATTTGCCCCAAAGTGTACATGATAGTACGACTCTTTCGGATCAATTTCGTTTTGGTTTTATTGCACTGCGACACTCTCTCGGTGTAGAAATTCCTCGCAAAAACAGTCGATTTTTTAATAACAAATGGCTTTTCTCAAAAACTATTTTTCCGATCAAGCCCAAATTTTGCACACTAATTTAGTGTACCGAGGGGCAAATATCCTGAGATTTTGGAGGCTGTATACGCATTTTTAAACTAATAATAGGCTATGATAGAAATGACCATTTTAGCTGGTTTATATTTTTTTGCGGGCGAACTAATGAACCGATTTTAATTTGCGACCCGCTAAATTGTTCGTTTTTCTAATATCTACAAATAGTTACTGAACTTTTTTTTTCTCCGATTAATAGTTTCGACGCTATCTCCCAAAAACATGGTTTTGCCAACTTTGACCGCGTGGCAAAAAAATTCCCCCCAAAATCTGTGGTTGGAAAGTGGTAGGCCTTCATCAGGGACATCAGCCCTACACGAATCCGTCGGTTAGAATCGTTCTGGCTCGGTGTCACGTAAAAATACCCAGTTCCTGGACTAAGGTGTGAAGGCTGTTTTTTAAATGCTTTTTTGGGCAATCTTTTTTTGACAAACCATTAAAATAAAATAATTTATAAATTATATATAATTTTTATTAACATTTAAACAAACTTTGTGAATTTTTTGAAGTCAATATATTGAATATAATCGGAGATACACCGTCCAACAGGAACACATATAAAAAAAGAGGTGCTCCACTGCTGCCATGATTCCGGCCGTTCTGCTTATCTGAAATCAAAAAACCAAACGCCATTCCAATTGTGAGACTTGAAGCTCTATATGGAACTAAAATAAAGTCAGAATTCCAAAAAATAATTTTTTTTACGCTTTAGAAAAAAAATTCAATTTTACGCACTTATTTTTGGGGTGTATTTAGCTGGTAAAAAGAAAACTAACCATGGACGTAGGAAATATATGGACGGAGCCGTAGTCGAGGGGGTCGAGGGGGGTGAAGCCTGAACGGTGAGGGGATTGAAAGTCGATTTCCACGGATATGACAAACCATGATGGCGGCGGCAATGTATATTCTCACGGCGAAATCTTACGGTGGGGATGAAGAGTTTAAAAAAAATTTAACCTCCAATCAATTATAACACGCAAATAAAAATCTAACCTCCAATCGATTATAAAACACGAATCATTATATTTCGTAATTGAGATATCATTCACAGTGATGAGTTAAGCGAAATGTTGGTTAATTAAAAACTGCTAGCCGGTATTTTGTCTGCGGCCACGGGATAGTTTTGTTAAAATCACGCCGCGCACCGTGACGATAGACACGAATTGACATATGTCACTATTAAATATATGTCTAAATCTGACAAACCATGATGGTTGCCGCGGGTTTTCTCCTTGCCCCTGAGGCTTCACCCCCCTCGTCTAAAAAGGTACTTAAGACTCCGTCCATGTATTTCCTACGTCCATGAAACTAACGAAGCAATCTCAATTATTTTAGTTTAACTTGTAGTTACGTATGTACTAAAGACGCTGTATAAATTTGAGCAGAATCAATTAAAACTAGTTTTTGAGATATCATGGCAGCAGTCTGAAAAAATCGTGTTTTGAGAAAAACGCGTTTGAAAGTTATTGTATATAATCTAATAATTGTATGAGTGTGCGAGAGCGTGGACGTGCATTATTTAACGCGACTAATGATCGCTATAGTACTTTCTATCATTAATGTTATATTTAATTAAAAGAGTGCTTCATTTATCATCTATATATATATATATGTATATATATATATATATCAATAAAAGTGTTCATTAACTATCGTACATCGTGTGTGCATTATTCTCCTTCTAATGGCTTTAAGGAAGTAACGCAGGAAATAGAATTGATGGACAGACAAATACCAAACTTGGCAGAATGTTCGATTATAATATAAAAGAAACTCATACAAATTTTTAAGGTCCGAGGTGGGTTTTTACGCGAGATATTTATAATTTTGTTTATCTCTTTGCAAGCCAATTCAACATGGCCTCTTATGAGAAATCACGGAGTTACCGCTACATTATTCCTCATATCTCCATAATTGATGGATAGATCAAGACGAAATTTAAACAGCAGAGAGATGAAATACTTAGAATCATTTATCTGGCTTAAAAATATTGAAAGGTGACTTATGACAGGAATAATAAGAACAATAAAAAGTACTCATAGCAAATTTTCGGACCTTTGCTCGAAGTGCTGCAACGTCGCATATTCGAGGTTATGAGCGCGCATTTTGAAATTTCAACGTATGTAAAAATTCGTGCCGGCTGACTGTTACATATTTTTATAATTTTGTGTTTTTTGTTTACATGACATATTATATTTAATATCAATAGAATAAATAAATAAATTACATATTCAAAAACAATTTTATTTTTCATACGTATTATCTTACATATAAGTAGAATATTTTTTAACTCAAATAATATTCGTAATATTAACACAGTCTCAATTATTTTTCAAATAATTGAGATACATATACACTTGAAATCTTTTTGTTATCACGCAATGATGTGCTCCGAACGTTTCTGCCTGCTTCATGCTGATTAATTCTAGCCCGGTACACCTTTTCGGTAACTATTTTACCTTTCCAATAAAATCTCGGCTTTTTTTCTTTTGGCATAACGAACTCGCGATTAAATTAAACGAAAATTCACTGACACAGCTGATGAGCTGTCAACGGCATATGCAATGCTTTGAACACGCATATACACGCGCACACATATCAACCGAAAGCGACGTTGCCAAATTAAGTACTACTTAGGTCAAATTTTTTTATGACTAGGTGGGTAGTTGCGTTCCTTCCTTAAGACAAAAAAAGAAGAGAAAACAAAAGCATTAACATTAAAGATAACAAATAAAAGCACGCTCCGTATACCTGCTCCGGTTTACGGCTGTAACTTTTCAACGGCTTCGAATTTCAAAAAATCCTTTCACCCGCGTCTTCTACACATGTTTTAAATGTGATTTATGAAAAAAAATCGATTTTTTTGACCTGACACTCTAGACGACCTCCTTAATTCACATTTTATAGGAGCTCACTGGCTTTGCCCGAGCAAAGCGAGGGTAACTCCGGCTAGTATTATAAATAATAATGTGAATATTATTTTTATTTCAACTTCATATCTGTTCAATCTTCAAAATAAAAATATGTTCGATTTTAATACATATATTAAATTTTTCATTAATCTAAGATATAAAAGTATTGTGATAAAAAAAAGTTTCCTTAAGTTATATAAACCTCTGTTTAGCCGCGAGATAAGGAAAAAAATTTATTTCGTTCAACTAGATCTTAGTTGAATCGACTAGATATTTTTTCTGGGTGTGCGTTGAATCACAAAAAACCGTCGAATAGAAAGATTCATGCATAAGGTTTTTGAATTCAAAAGTTTCGTTTGACGATATTAATGGGGGAAAAAGTGGTTTAGTGTGCGTTCAAGGTAAAAAGAAAGTGGCCCATATTTTAAATGAAAAAAAAAAAAAAACAAAAAAACGTTTTTATTTAATCATCATCCAAGTAATCAATAATCGCTGGTTAAGATTCTGACAAAAAAAGTAGAAAAAAGAATTGTGAACATAAAATTTCGCATGAATATTGCTACCATTGACTAAATAATGATAAATCACGATATTTCGTACATATTCATTTATTTCCTCCGACATTAGTTCATCATTTTTTAACGATCCGAAGTGCACCACGAGAAAGCTTCATGGTAGGATTTTACACTTAATTTTTTTGTTTAATTTTTTATTGAGTTTTAATCTTTAAAATGTTTCAAACATTTTTTGGTTTACTTATTTATTATTTTTTTTTTCAAGTTTAAGCCGATAAAAACGGTTGAAACTGAGGAAAAAATCATCTTTCTAAATTGATAGCTTAGAAAATTAATTTTGAAGACAATCGTGTTTTTTAGCCTTTCAAGGTAGCCTACCCCCTTAATTGGAAAAAACATTTTCATATCTGTTTTGTTTTTTAGGAATACTACAATATCTTTCGCAAATATTTCGAATATCTTTCACAAATATTTTCATTTTTTTTTTTTGCGATTTTTTTGTCTACCAGAAATGTCCACCTCACTCTCAAACCGTTTACCAGTGAAGGGATTAACTAGAAAAACTGCCTCATGCTCAGCGATCGAGTCTAATGGCTAAACGGCCACCTAATCAAGTACTGGCTTTATTCAAAGCTGCTCAAATCGGAGGTTTGCCAAAGCGACACTCCGACCGTGAAACATTCTGTTATCTCATTTTTGAGTCGATTTGTAGGATCGATTAAAATCGAACACTCCGTATATAAATATGGAGGTAAACTTAAAAGCCTCTGACAATCTTTTGTACATTTACCAACTTGTAATCACGTATTGGTGTGTAACGACAAAATAAGCGAGATAGAGGCCGAAGATGATCATGCCGAAGGGGTAGACGGAAGTTCGTTATCGATGAACAAGTTACGCGCGCGGATAAGAATCACTTACGTGCAATCGCAAATAGGACTTGGCTCTAGATATCGTTAGTCTCAAACGAAAATACAGTGAAAAAGGTTGAGACGCGGTTTCCATCTGATACTGTATTAAAAGAAAAGAAAAATGTGATAGTTCGAGAGTGCAGGAATTTAAATAACTTTAAACAAAGGGCGATAAAAAGGTTTGATTAAAAAAAAAACAATATTTCGTGCTTGAAAAGCCCTAAATAAAAAAGCAGCATTTCAAAAATAATAGTTTGTTGGGCAAAAGATAATAAAAATGCCAAAAATGAAATGAAAACGATTTAAGAAATAGCATAAAATAACTAGACAAGAGAATTTGTATTCTTGCAAGCCTAAAATTGAATGTAAAAAGTGACGACATGATGTACCATGGGTTCGTTCGCGATCCGGTGACGAATGGTCAATTTGGTGGACAATTGCCGAACAAATGTTGGTCAACGACGGGTTCGATCGATGTGGAAGATCTGGCAATGTTTTTTGGAGAAAATCGTGAGACACGGAGCGTGCAGAGATCAAATACGAGCGTGAATCATCGAGTGTACAGAAATCGTAACGTTCCATCGTCAACGGGAAGAACCTTGTCGAAGCCTTACGAGCATCGAAATTCGAACGATGGTTCGACTCATGGAAACTTGAATAATTATTACGGTTGCGAATATGCTGGGCGATGTTATCAAGAGTGTGAACAGAATAATTTCTATACATCGATAAACCGTCAGGTGGAAAATTCGACGTGGCGTAATAATGAAAATAATGCAGAAACTGCTGCAAAGAGAAACGAAACGAGAACGAAAGATTTTGAAAATCGTTTGCCACTCGGTCTTGGTTTACCCTGCACCGAGGAACAATGGCTCGCTTGTTCAGCCACGAATTGTCCAATTTACGATTGTGTTGGTAATCCCCCTGTCGATACAAATACATCGCCAATTACGCTCAATCAAAATGACTGGAATAATCATCATAACCTCACGTACTTTGGACCTGTACCACCCCCGTGTATGATCACCGAGAATCTAGATGCTAATTTTCATCTTGATTCTCTTTATCCCTCTTATTATTCACAAAGTCACGAAGAACAACAATATTTCGAAGATTATCTGTAAGTTTCGGACCCCTTTTGTGTAACCTCATTACCATTTGTTTTTCTCTTTTTCGAATGTCGAATATACACGATGTTGACGTTTACAAAATATGCAACGAACATTTTTTCTGTCATTTTTTATTCTCGTAATTATTTTTCATTGCCACCGATTTTCTTTCTTTTTTTTCATTTATTTTTGGATCCTGTACTCTACATGTAAACAAATTTTATACTCTTATTAGGCCACAAGTTATGAAAACACTTGAAAAAAAAAAAACTAAAAACTAAAAACGCTCGTTTTGTTTCATTTCTAGAGCGAAAATGTTCCAATCTGTCGTGATCTGTTACTTTGAATGCATTTACATTTTCCTTAAACTAGGCCATAAACTTTTTAGCAAATTTTAGAATTCAATTACCAGGTGTTTGATGGGGCCGGTTTGAAATTCCGAACTTTAAATGCTCTGACGGTTTAAAATTCCTAATTTTAATGTTCCGAAACTGAAAGCTTCGTAAGGATCATACCAGCGAAAGTCTACACAATTGACTGTAAATGATGTAGAACGGTGTGAGTAGCGATAGGAAAAGGATACAAATGTGATTTCTTGTACAAGATAATTTTCAGAAATCGTATGATTGAGATGAACGCTTTATTTGAATGGCCAGTAATTCGACTCACAAAACTCCGGATATGTAATATTAAACACGCCACAAACTACCGAAATTTTTATTCTAGAAAACGAACTATATCAGAAAGTTTAAATATAATAAAAGCTAATAAGAGATTCGTCAGGTTCCCGAAAGTTTTGGAATCCAAAAATCATATTTTCGATCATCCAGTTTGCGAAAACTCAAGTTTAGATAGTGTAATATTCCGATATAGAACGTTCAGAACGATCAAAATTCCGAAAACTCACACATAAAGCAGATAGCATGTAAGCCTGACGCGTTTAGATGGCAGCACCACTACTCTATCGCATGGAGTTTCGGTCTTCGGGGAAAATTTTTTCGGAGTTTTGATCTTTCAGAGTACTATTCTTTCGGAATTTTGATCTTTCTCGGTAGAATTTTTTCTGAGTATTGATCACCTTTCACGTTCTATTGTAAACATATAATATGAGGATGTTTACACTTAACGGATATTCCTATTTTCGGAACTTTTCTCTGTAGAAACTTTCGCCATTCAGGATCTTGAATATATAACTCTACATTTTTTCGGAACTATGTACTCTCTGATTATGAGAAGTTGATACATGTTTTACGTGCTATGTTTTCATGTTGACGCTTTATCGGTCGGATCCATGATTATTCTCATTTAATTTCGTAGTGGAATTTTATTTTCGGTTATACAATAATTCTGTTTACAAAATTTTGGAATTGTAAATTTCCAGGAGTATTGTGTTCTAGATAAATAAATTCGGAATTTTGAGCGTTCTATTTTCTAAAGTTCGGAATTTCAACCCGTCCTCTGTTTGATGAACATATCTCACTATGAAAAGCAGAATACTAATCGAATTGTTTCGTTTAAATTATTCATAAACTTGAAAATAAGTTCGATGAATTGTAAAAAATGTTACGCGTATATAATGTTGCTTTAAGAGCCATTTGAGTCGAATCAGGGCTGTAATAAAATACACGGAGAGAATTTTACACGAAAAATTACTAGGTTCACATTGCGTCGTGGAACCATGTCGTCGCTTTTGAGCA
This sequence comes from Rhimphoctona megacephalus, assembly GCA_963989365.1. Lineage (NCBI taxonomy): Eukaryota > Metazoa > Arthropoda > Insecta > Hymenoptera > Ichneumonidae > Rhimphoctona > Rhimphoctona megacephalus. The sequence continues at coordinate 8,893,813 of OZ022416.1, forward strand.
AAATTTACTATGTTTTGAATAGAAAAACATAGTAAATTTCTTCACAATGGTAGACATGGTACCACGCCGCAATGCGAACATAGTAATTTTTCGTATAAAATTCTCTCCGTGTATGGATGATATTGCGTTATTCTATAAGCACAAAAAAAATATTCGTTGCCACGAGTTTGTGTAGGAATTGATCATTTTACAGCGGTGTTCGTTCAGGTCTATTTTTGATCAAAGTTTTTTTTTCCAAAATCGTATTTTTTCACGATGTTTGAATCTGCATCGTTGCAATGCAGCATAAATTATTGCTTTTTAACATAACGCAGCTTTTTTTTTTTGCAGTTTTCAATACCAAAAATTGGTCCGATTTTTTGTTTTTTGAGCAATCAAAGAGCGAATTAGTTTAAGGCTAGGAGTCATACCGACTGAGCCACCATGAGTGCGAGAGAGATAGCTGTAAATTTCGAAAGTGAAATTCTTTAACACGGTTGGACCGATTACAAAAAGGCCCTGTCAGCCCATTTTTGCCATTGTCCTGTGTGGGCTGACAGAGCCTTTTTGTAATCGGTTGAATCGTATCGAAGAATTTCAACTTCGAAAATTCGAGGTGAGGTTAGGTGACTGACCCATCCCCATAATTATTTATCATTATTATTATCCGATTTTAAAAATAGTTATAATGTTTAAGTAATAAATAAAATTTAAAAGCTAAATGATTCCATTATAAAAAAATATTTGCAGCACAAAATTAACTCCAGTTTGACTTGATTGGATCGCAATAATTACGTTTATTGGAAAATGGTTGTTTTATTTTTTTCCAATCAAATATTCAACCTCAAATGTTCTATATATTTCGATTATGGCGTTAGAACAATTATATCAAAGGAGAATACAAAAATAACATTGCGAGGCATTGCATTGGACCACTGTTTAATGGAATGCTTCATTATTATGCATATAATTATAAATAATAAGGATTATTGTTATTGCTACTGTTATTATTATGTGGACAATTATTTATTGACTTATTAAATAAAGAGAGGACCAGCCTATAGATAAGGATGCATTTTGCACACCTGAATAAAATACGAAAATGACGTACTTTTTTATTCAGTATCAAGATTAAGGGGGCATATCCGAGTAAACGACGGAAAAAATAGGTGAACTTTGGGAATTATTATCTCAAAAACGATTTGTCCGATTTCATACAAGTTTGTTTTATTTGAAAGTATAAATAATATTGAGGGATATTGATAAATTTTTTTAATAAATATCTATTAACTGGGAAAAATGCTCCCATAAGGTAATATGGCTGCTTCACACTAGTCAAATGAGTGCTAAATTTTCAAAATACATTTATGCAAAGTTCAATGCACTAATTAAATTAATTGAAGGTTGATGTGTATTAATGCATGTCTTATTAACCTAAAAAAAAATTTAATAACGATGCATTTGCGAAATCATCAACTGATAACTGCAAAATTCGATGATGCCATATTTTCATCGAGATTTTTCCAAGAATAATGTGTATTTTTCAACCGATTTTAATGCACCATATCTTATTTTGTTCCTCAAGAGATCCTCTACGAATTCACCGCGACGGTTTTTTTTCTAAACTTGTTAATATGAAAATTATAACAATCAGTTTATGAACATTTTTTTTCAGTCAATTAAACAATTGACCGCAACAGTAAAACAATGAAACTCAGAAAAAAATCCACACGATGAATTCGTAGAGGATCTCTTGAGGAACAAAATAAGACGTGGGGCATTAAAATCGGTTGAAAAATACGGATTATTTTTTGAAAAATCTCGATGAAAATATGACATCATGGAATTTTGCATTTATCAGTTAAAGGTTTTGCAAATCTATTATTATTAATATTTTTTTAGGTTAATAAGACATGCTGTAATACATGTTAACCGTCAATTCATTAAATTAGTGCATTAAAATTTGCATAAACGTATTTTGAAAATTTAGCACTCATTTGACTAGCCTCCCTAACGGATCAGCGAGTCCCTATAAAAAGTCCCAAAAAAAGTCCTATTTGGGACTCGGGACTTAAGTCAACAAGAGTGACCCCAAATTGAGTCCCAATTGGGATTTCCTTTCCCTCGCTCGGTGTGAACCGGACGCGACCTCATGAGTCCCAACTGGGACTCCGAGCCCTAATTTGGGTTGGGACTTTTTCGAGCGCGACAACCGGAATAAGCGATTCCCTATTTGTATTCTGTACGAAACCGTCTTTTCAGACGGTCACAGAGTGTTACGGCTCCGGCAGTATATGCCCACCCGGCGGATGATGCGTCCTTGCGAAAACGCTCGACTCTGCGCCACGCTGTGGCCGGAGCGAGAAGCAAAGAAAAAATCCCAAATTGTGGCTCGGAGTACCAAATAGGGACTTTTTTTGAGAATTCACCCTTAAAAAAGTCCCTATTTGGAACTCCGAGTTTCAGTTTGGGACTCATGACGTCACGTCCGGTTCACACCGAGCGAGCGGAAAAAGTCCCATTTGGAAGTTAATTTAGGGTCACTTGTCGACTTAAGTCCCGAGTCCCAAATGGGACTTTGTTTGACTTTTTGGTACTCGCTGATCCGTTAGGGCTGCATCAGCTATTTCACCTTAAGGTAGTTCGGTAGAGTTGGGGTCCACGTGTGACCAATATATTTTTTGCATGGAATCATTTGTAATTTAATCGTCCATTTACAAATTTGAAAAATGGACTACATTCGGACTCGGCCAAACTACCGAACTATACTGCGACCCCGATTCGAGGGACGCCGATTGATGAAATTTCTCCCACAATGCGCCAAATATGGATCGGTCTGCGCTCGGTGGGGGATGCACCCGGTCCAATCCGGCCTTGCGTCAGGTGCACAAAGACGAAAAGACGAGGCGTGCGCAACCCCGATTTGTTACAAGTGCGATGCGGGGCCCGTCCCGCCGCTTTTCTTTGAATCGGGGTCTCAGTGTATCTAAGATCTCAGTGTATATAAGATCGAAATTTAAACACGATTCGGTTTGTTTAGTTTTTTTTTTTTTTTTTCAGACAATATCGAAACGAATACAGTACTGAGATTAAAATATTAAATATTCGTTTTGTCTGGCCTTTCCCAAGTCTCTAATTCTTAAAGTATTCAACGCAAAAATAAAAAAAAATGGTATGCACCCAGAATGAGGTTAACTACACGATTTTCTATTATGTGACGTCGTTCCATTCAATGGAATTTCTGTATTAGTTCAACGTTCCATAAGTTTTTAGGCTGATTTTGCTATAAATTTGAACAAGAAAATTTATTTCCTCCTAATAATTGCCTAAAAACGTTTTGATAATTTCAGATATTAGGAAATAGAAACTACAAATAATTTTTCCTTGTTTCGATGTTGCAAGTTTCATTACCATTATTTACGGACTTATAGGCCTGTTATAATTTTTGTTTGAATTTCTTAATCTCTGATAACTTTTTTTTCTACTGATTCATTGAGCGAACAAAATTAAGGAATAAATATTTTTATAAGGCATAAGGAATAAATATTTGTGTTTGCCACAAGTATCCAGTTTTATAATGGAATATAAAGTAGACTAACAAGCGAATGAATTTGGAGATCAATTGTAGAAAGAGATTGCCTCGTGTCGTTGAACTCGAGATAAGTCATTTTTCGAGTGGCAAGTCTTCATTGAATTAAATTACGTTTTGAAATACCTATAAAAATTAATTGACGGAGTTTGCCGTTTCTGCACCATTAGTGTCACATGATATTCATCGAATCTCATTATCGCTCACGTATACGAGAATGTCGATATAATTGGAGTTTAATCTCCATCTGACATAACTAAAATACGTTATAGTTAAAATACGTTATAAATTCACGTTATCAATCTTCAGGTTTTTAAAATGAATTTCTATCCCCATAATAATCATGTAAAAATTCGATCGTTTTCTTATTTATCAAAATTTATTCCTATAGATAATTGAAAATATTCAAAGTCCAAATCATAATTCAAATGTGGATTTTTTTTTTATTGAACCATCAAGAATTGGTTTTGATGATTTTTTATATGATTTTTTTAATGAGGGATTTTATCATCTACCATTTACACAAAAAGTGTTCCAAGTTTGTAAATTTAAAAAACTACACAAGAAAATAAGAAAAAATTGTCAATCGAATTGTAATTCCGATTTTTCGGTACAATATTTGCAAAATGGTATATTATTTAGAATTAAAAAATTTTGAAGACGCCACAAACCTGAAAGTGTTACCTTTTCGGATCAATCAACGTTCAAATATTTCAGTTAATTTAATGCATTGAAATTATTTCGATTACCAAAACTGAATAAAAAGGCAAAAAATTTACATCGTACCTCAAATTTTTGAACTCAATTTATTGCATTTTTTTTTTTTTCAAAAGTTTCAGTCGATTTCTTTATCCTTCAGCTAATTAATATTTATTAGAAAAATAAAATCGACAAATATTTGGATTTTCGAATTCAATTAATATTTGCCTTGTTATTTATTTATTTTTCTATTCTTTAATGGATTTCGATTATTGATTGTTTTACAGGAGCAATGAGAAGAGAAAGGAAAAATCGAGGGATGCTGCGAGAAGTCGACGTAGCAGAGAGACCGATATTTTCACAGAACTTGCAAGAGCTTTGCCAATCTCACCGGAACAACCTGCTCATCTGGACAAAGCGAGCGTTATGAGACTCGCAATTGCTTATCTCAAAGTTCGCAGTGTTATCGACGCTCGTAAGTTGCAGAATTTGTTATTATTTATATTTCTCTTTTCACTTCTTTCTGTTTTTTTCAATGTCATAATAAATTAAATTTTGATGTAACAACAGTGGAAGAACCGGTCGTCAAATGTCCCTCATTGACAGAGATGGATGCTGATTTCCCAAAGGCACTCGATGGTTTTATGCTCGTTCTGTCGAGCAACGGTGACATGGTGTATCTATCCGACAACGTGAGCGATTATCTCGGTGTTACGCAGGTTTGTAAACCCAACTGAAACCACAAAAATATAATAAAAATTAACGACAAAAAAGCATATAAAATTCCAGATTATTTGATAACGGCCTATATCTTCATAATCATCCAAATGAAAATGAAAAAAAGAAGTTAAATTTGCTCTTTGAATTCTCGGAACAAAGTTATTTGTTCAGCTGAAATTTATTACGAGTTCAAACTTCGATTACGTCAATAACGTTCCAAATGATATCGTTTTAAAAATTCACAATTTTTATTACTTTATTTTCAAATTTAACAATTTTGGAAAATACAAGAAAAATTAACGATTAAACAAAATGAATTGTCACTCGAAAACAGATGGAAATGATGGGCCAAAGCGTTTACGAGTACAGTCACCCATGCGATCACGACGAGCTGCGCGAGTGTTTGTCGATCAAACCGAGTGACGTCAAAGAAAAACGACCATGTAACTTTTTTCTGAGACTCAAATGTACGCTCACCAGCAAGGGAAGAAAAGTCAATCTGAAGAGCGCATCTTACAAGGTAATGTGATAAAAAAATTTTTTTCTCCATTCTGATACAATATAAAGTAGCAATTATATCTTTTTGAAATCGTAGAAATAGTATCGTATTATAGATAACTAAATATAATAACCATTTTCAAATACAAAACTAATTTTTTTGATATTTCAATCATCGAAAAAAAAATGAAAAGTGTTTTGTGATATGAACGTATTTTTTTTGTTCACAGTTTGATTTGATGGAATTTTTTTCAGAGTTGTAAATTGTTTTCTACATTCTTACACTGTAAAAATAAAAATTGAATTGTGTAAAAATCATAATGGAATATTTTTTTTTAATTTAGGTAATTCATTGCACCGGACGTGCGATGGGAATGTGTGAGCCCAACAGCGTTAAAACCGATAGCGAAGGTTCAATTTCTCAGGACGATGACTCGAGCGAATACTTGTCAAAGGAAGACGATGATACAGAAAATGTCATATCGAACGTAAACCGTTGTACGGGAGCGTCTCTCGTCATTGTGGGATCTCCGATACCACATCCTAGTAATATCGAAATACCACTTGGACGTCAAACATTTTTGTCAAAGCACAGCCTAAATATGAAATTCACGTACGCCGATGAAAGGTAAGATTTATCTCTAACAAAAATCATCCTCCTTTTTTTATTTTTTAAACTTTGATGAACCATTTTTTTAAACAATGAATGCTGTTTATTGATTTATTTCAAGTTTCCGAATAAAAATAAATTTTGTTTGTCAAAATAAAATATTTCCATTAACGAATCTTATACATACTTTTTATTCAGATTGGCAGAATATCTCGGTTGGGCCAGCAACGAACTTCTCGGAAAATCCGTCTTTGAGTTTCATCATGCTCTGGACAATTCGGCTCTCGACAAATCCTTCAAATCCTGTAAGTACTTTACGAAATTACCATCACGTTTTTTTTTTTCACAAAATTGGCACGAGAGCTAAACTAATTTAAAAAATCGATAAAATATTTATATAAAAAAAATTATCTTTGAGAAAAATTGAAATCTTTGTTCGTAATGTTTATCGTTGTTATTTTTTTCAATATCGATGTACAGTAAATTTGAACAATTATCGGAACAAATATGTTTTAAAAAGTTGCATTAGCGATTTGAATCGGTTGCTTTTTTGTTTTCATCAAAACAGCACTCGTCATTGTGTTATGTTTCGAAAACTTTGTTTTATCGTTTGTTGTTATTCGAGATTCCAGCTTATCGCTCAGAGTTTCGTTGAGTTGACAGATTCCGCGAGAGGTTTTCATTCTCTTATGAGCACTTTTACTCTGCCATGGTCAGTCGAGAAATCGTTGAGCAACTTTTCTTTTTCCATCGCTTTGTGTCGATTTTGCAGCAAAAATAAGGGATCATTTGAATCAAGCCAGTATTTTTTTAACAAGCTTAAACGATTATTGTTTTTTTTTTAAACTGTTCGAGAAATTTCCAGTCTATCATTCGTGACTTGATTTTTTCGTCTTTTATTTCATTATCCATAAATGAATTTTTTTGTTTATACTTTTTTACGATTTTAATTCTTTAAAGTCAACGAGTGAACTTTGAAATGATCAATTGTAAGAATCTATCTAGAATATGTGTAGAGTGCATTATTATGTAATATTACGGATAATGTAGTGCAAACACGCTTTTAAAAAATGTAATAAACCACGTAATTGAAGAATGAAAAAACTGCATGCAGGAATCAATTTTTGCAATGACACGATTCGCTCTGTGTTATTTAATGTGTCATAATTCCCTTAAGTGCTTCGCGTCATTCGCCTATCCCTTACATAAAAACGAGAAAAAATCGTTATAAAAAAACTCATCAACTCGTCCACATTTGACCGAACCAATGAATTTGACCATTACGTTGTTATTTAACATTTATCGGTGAATAATCATTATCGATATTAATAAAAAAATAATATTTGTATGGCTTTTAATTACATTGATTATTTACCAATCGTAAATATTTATATTCATAGGAATGTGTGTACACACAGAATTAACAACATTTTTCTTGTTGTTTTTTTCCTCGTACAGTGTTCAGCAAAGGACAGTGTGAAACAATGGCGTATCGTTTTCTAAGTAAAAATGGCGGCTACGCGTGGGTCGTGACACAGGCAACGCTAATTCATTGTTCGAAGCAACAGAAGCCCATCTCGATCGTCTGCGTTAATCACATACTGAGGTAAGTTCACATTTATAAAAAAATTTAATATAAATATAAAAATAAAAAAAATTATATTACAACAATTGTTGGAAAATCAAAAAAATTATCGAAAACATTTGTTATTCCTCATGAAAAATGGATTCTAGAACTTAGTCGGATATTTTTTTTTAAGACAGTGGTCTAGTTTAGAAGATAAAAAAAACGGGAATTTTCGAGGAACTTTTTTCAAATGAAAAAAAATAATTAATCTTTCTGAAATTTTGCTCACATTTCATTACACATTTCAACAACACATAAAAAAAATTTCATCGAAATATAATAAAGGAATGATGCACTGAAAAAAAAGATTTCTTGTTTGATCAAAAATTTGGTTGAAATCGTTCAACACGTTGATTCGTTTGTTCCAACAAATTAAACTGCTGGTTCGAATAAATATAAGCTGCAGTAAGCGTATATTTATTTAAGCTAGCAATTTAAGTAGCTGGAACAAACAAATCAACGCGTTGAACGATTTCAACAAAATTTTTGTTCAAACAACAAATTTTTTTTCACAATGTGTACTTTTAAAGGTACACGATCAAAGCGCCTCGCCACAGGAGGTTTAAATTGGCGAGCGCTGTGGAGCCCGTAATTCTTACCTGAAATAAAAAGAAAACCAAAAAGATTTTTAATTTAGACACTTTTTTATAATCAATGAACTAAGAAAGATTCAAGAAACCGTAAAAATTTATGAGTTTGGGAACGTAAAAGTGATGATTTTGAGCCAAAACTTTATCACTTTTTTGCTTCCTTTCCTTCGTTTAGGATGGTTGGCAATACTCCAAAGATCAAGCCTTGTTTTAAGTTGATAGGTCAAATAGTTTTTTTGCTAAGAGTCTCGCCAAATTGGACAAATTACAAAAATGATACTTCGGGAAAACGCGGTTTAAAGTTTGTAGCGTTTGTATGCATACCCGTGCCGCACCAACCTGCTCTCTGCTCCGTAACTTTCAAAATACGTTCCAATGGTCTTCACAACTTTGGGAACATATTGTTCGATATTTCAACTATCGATTAAATTTTTTTTTAAATCAATTTTTTGACCCTCTAATCTAGACCGCAACTTTAAATCTGCGTTTTAACACTAATTTTTGGATGCAACCGGAGTTTCAAAATTAATGAAATTTGTACATATTCTTCCTACAACGACAAAGATTCAGAAATTGACAGAAAAGTTCTATGAACACTGATCCTCATAAACAAATCGTTTCCCTTGTTTCATAATAAAATATTTTAAAAGTCATATTGTCAGCTGTGCAAATAAGAGAAAAATATGTTTCTATTCTTTGAAAATAGAAAGGGTGAATCAGCTTTCGCGATGCGTGTACAGAAAAATCTAGAAAACTACATTATACTAAATTCTGGAAGAAAAAAATATAGTTTCGGAATCCTTGAGGAAAGTCCTTTTAACCCTTTGAGGCATACATTTTTTTTTACGTACGATTGACCTGAAAGTTTACATATATAGATTTTAGGGTCGCTGTTTAAGAATTTGAACTGAAAATTGGAAAATAAGCGGAAATTTTCAGTCGATACTGTGATTAAATTGGATCTAGTAGAGAAACGATTGCATCTTTATTTATTTTTAACAAAAACTACAGTCCGGAAAATTTTCAAATAATTCTGAACAATATTTCGAAGCGTATTGAGGTTGTGAAAAAATTGTCATCACGATTTTCACAATAGATTAGTAGAAAATGCATTTTTTTCAGGAAAAAGTACAAATTTCGACTATTTGTTTATACATGGTATTTATGCAATTAACAAATAATGAATATACATATTTTTTTGAAAATTCATGAATGTTCTACGGACTATGTACGAACGAAAAATCCGGTATTTGTTGCGGCAAAAGTAGTAAAAAAATCTGTCCCACCATGGCTCAAAGGGTTAAATGATGGCCCACGTGACCGTATACAAAAATATTTTTTCGAGTATTGAATTCTTCCCCCTCCCCCCCCCCCCCCAAATTGCTGCCAAATTTCATCTTAAACCCTTTATTTAGTCTAGAGAAATTCGACTGTGATAGGCCGAGCCAACAATTCCATAACAGTTCCGTTTTGTCTCCTTTTCAGTTTGATCCGTGAAAACTAAAAAAATACGTCGGTCGTCTCTTTTTTCTCTTCTGAGCGACAATCTAGTGTATTTACATTAAAAATGTCATATTTTAAAGTAAAAGCATTTCTCCTCCTTCGTTATCAGAAAATCTCCGCGGCAAGTTAATCTATGGCAAAGTAGGAATTTTTGGTATCTTGCAAAGCACGTATTATCATGAGGGCTCGAATCGCTCTGCAGGGAGTGGTTAGGCAGAACATTCGACGCAGTAGAAATATAAAAAAAAGAAAATTTACGTAGATGCGCAACCGATTTATATTTGTACATTTCCAGAATACATAAATAATGTATTTATATGTCGATTCTGTACCTACGTGACACGACTATTTTTTATTGTATGTGTGTTTATGGCCTTTTGTCACATTTTTTGCTCTATTAATCTTCGTCGAGTATTCGCTTATTTTTTTCGAATAAAAATTTATTTCATATCACAATTACCTCCGGTGAATTTTAAAATTCCAATCTTTTTTTCAACGAACGAACGTGTTGACAATGATCTTGGCAACAGATTTTTAATGAAAAATAAATTAAATCCATTTTGCCATTCAATAAATTCTTAGCTGCAGGTGTTTTTTTTTTTAACAAAGAGTAAATAAATCAAAAGTATACTGTAGAGACTCGATGAAATTGCTTTTTAAAATTGTCCCTCAATCGTTTTTCTCATCAATCCTCGATGTTTGGTTTATTTATTTTTTTCATGCTGAATAAACTGTCAAGTTGAAAGAGACATATGTCATATTTATAACGGAAGTATGTAGCAAATTCTCTCTTTTTGCCTCACCCCGAGGGGAAAAGAAAAAACGTAGAAACTCGGATTGTGTGACGTCACGTAAATGCTTGCGAAGGATTTTTTCCTTTTTTACGCGCCGTCGTAGTATACTCGGGGATGACAGAGGATCCCCGAAAAAGAGGGAAGCAGGCAATGGGAGGGAGAAATTCCTCGAGGGTACTCGGGGGATGGTCCTAACGTTTCATCCCTCCTTCCATTCCACTGGTGAACTGCGAGGAAAGGGCGTTATAACGTGGATAAGAGAAAACCGCGGAGAACTCGGAGGGAAATGAGAAAATGATATGGGTGCTTCGTATTCGCGTGCGAATCGTCGAAAATTTCAACAGTCCTTGGTCAGCCGACGTTGAAACAGTTAGCCGTTTGTCACTACGACCTTTCGTTGCGTGGTACATTTAGGATATCTGGATATGAAGTTCGTAAAACCCCTCAACGATCGATTCTCACAGGTGTGCCTTGTGTCAACCTTGTCCTAAAAAATAAATCACCCATTTAATCAACACGCTACAATACCATTATTTCGTTTCGAACCATCGAACTCTCACCAATTCGTATTTATGTGATTATTACTGCGAGAAAATGTTCAGGGATTTCAAAGTGATCAATAGTTTCAAAACGTGATTTCCTGATTTCTTTTTCTGCTACGAAATATCAAAGTGAAGCTTATTTTTAATTGTTAATGGAATAACAGTGTTCAATAAAAAGGAAATTCAAGTGAATATTATGACGTAATAGTCATATTAACTTTAGAAATATTTCATTTTAAGAGAAGAGTGTAGAAAATTTGTGATTATACAATGCGATCAAGGAATGTGACATTTTTTTTAATTATGCATAGACGATTTTTTTTTTATTTTTTGCCAATCTACGAACATATTTCATCACCACTTGATCGTTGCATCAATTTTTTCATACTGTGTATAGTGCAATACTATATTTAGTTGATTTTGAAAGAAAATCGATTCGTTCACAATTTTTTAATCTTTTTTTAATCTCGAATAACATTTTACATTTGTCAGTTTTTTTTTTTAATCTTTTAAAAGTGTGGAATAATGAAATAAATTTATAATATTGATCAACTCGCGTGTGAAGTTTTACATGCAACATTTTGTCACATTAATTCGTTGTTGTTTCATCTGAAAAAAATACTAACGTGATTTGTTTCAACAAATAAAAAATCTTAAGATGCGAAAAATATTTTATTCGCACTTCAATTTCACTCAATAGTTACGTCATACAATTCGATTCAGTACGTTGATTTTATTGAGTTGTTTCCATTCTCCGAATAGAATCGAAAACATTTACAACGGAATTTATGACCCGAGGAATAATTTACCCAAAAGGAGCTCCTCCCGAATCACGTTCACAAAATTTGCATTAAATCATTTATGAAATGATACAATTTTTCACATTTATCATCCAGTCTTTCATATTTTTTGAAGTATTTATCATTCAAGTAGATAAATATCTTTGACTAGAAACAATACAATAAACTATTTAATAATATCCTGCATGTGAAAAAATAATTATCCATATATCTGAAATTTTTGCAATAATTAACAAATTTTATAGAATATCGTTGAGGCAAAGCGATAAGGTTGAATAAATCAGTATTTTTGAAATAAAATAACAGAAATATTTTGTATATCTACCGACAGCGATGAGTGCGCGATTGGTGTGTGGTTTCGGCAATTTCTCAAGTTAAGCAGCCTCGGGCTAGGCCAATACTTGGTTGGGTGACCGCTTGGTCAAGCACCGGCTCACGCATCAATCGCTGAGCGGGAGACAGTTTTTCTGAGTTTCTGATGATGCTAATCGATTAAATCTTAGTAAAAATATAACCGCCTGTATCGGCCGGGTTTCCACAGTTTCCCTTGGCTCTCGTACAAATGCGATACAGTAGTGCGTTAGGAAAGAGTAGCCGTGGGCAACATTTTTGGGGGGTCTCACAGGAATAAGGAAATTAGTGAAGTGAGGGAAAAACTGAGTTTTAAGTGATGGGATGGGGTCGTAAAAATCCGCAAGGGCACAGAAACAACAAAAATAAAAATAAAATAAAAAAAAGTAGTTTGTATATCTGTGAAATTGCTAAAATGAATATTATTTATACAAGTTATTAAAAAAGATACTTGTAAATCCAAATATTGATCGAACCCTTAGGTAGGAAAATTAAACGAACAATAGCTAGATTGATCGCAAAGTTATGACGTATTTATTTGTTTGTCTAGTAAGGGAAATAAAAGCATTGTGAGCAGAAATGTTTTGCTGAGCTTTTGAGGGAATTGAGAAGAGTGCGCAGGGGTTATTACGTCTGGGGTTAGAGAGGGCCATCCCTCCCCTTCAGCAGCAGTTTTGCACAAGCACGTGCTGTTTCGCTTCGAACTGGGTCGATAACCCCTCCCTCTCTGTGTTTGCCATAATGTCTTTCAACCCTCCAACCCTGTACGAAATCGAGAGTGAAAGTGAGAGGGAAATTCCTCCCAAGTGAACGAGAGGGAAAGTAAAATACTGTTGAAATCGATATTTGATATAGGTCTAGTCAAATAATACAACGACGATTAATAATTGTGCATAAAGGCTTCAACGTATCGTTTTATTGTTTCACCAATCTTTTTTTTATATCCTCATGACTTTGTTATAAATCTAAATGTTTTCTGAGGTTATTTTAACACAAGACTAAAATTAGACATACAGTCGAATCCCGTTATGTAGTCCAAGAGCCGGCCGCACGATACCCTCCCTGATTGAACACGCCAATGAGTTTTGCACGATCGACAGCTTATGTAGTGATCAAGAGAGTGCCAGACTTTACAAACCCTTTAGCTGTGCAGATTTTTAGAAAAAGGTCCACTTCTGGTTTGATATTTCGGAGTAAACCCCCCTTAAAGATCACGGGGATGAAACTAGTCCCAATCGATAGGGGAGGTCGAGCACTTTGAGGGAAAACAGAGGTGCCACCCCTCACTTGTGCAGTTAGGGCGGTAGCCACACCTAAAGGTGACTCATGTTCGTGACGGAACTCCCACATCGAACACGTGATTTTTTTTTTAAATCGCAGCTGGAACCTCCCTGAACATGAAAAAGCCAGGGTGCCACCGTTGGCCTGGACTGGAAAAGCTGTCAGCCGGCCCAAAGTCACCCGACTTTTAGGACACTTGTTCGAACGCAACCGTACTTCCCTCAAGGAACAGACGGTTGCTTTTTTTTTATGAAGCTCAACATTTCGTTTTCACGAAAAACACAAGTTGCCATCGCTGGCTTCGAATAAAAAATTTTCTGTCAGCAAATACACTGAAAAACCGACTTGGCTGTGCCGACTAAATTCATTTTGTAATTCAAAAATTTTGTTAATCCAACTAATGTTTAACACCATGTAGCTAAATATTAATCGGATTAACAAAATTTTTGAATTACAAAATAAATATATTACTTTTTTAATGCATGTCCTGAGTCAAATGATCGAATTTTTCAGTTTTCCACTGAAAAAAAAAAATTCACTTTTTTCGGGGTGAAGGGGTCCACTTTGTCAGGCTCTCTCCCACTGAAAAACCGACTTGGCTGTGCCAACTAAATTCATTTTATAATTCAAAAATTTTGTTAATCCGATTAATAAATATTTAGCTAAATGGTGCTAAACATTAGTTGGATTGACAAAATTTTTAAATTACAAAATGAATTTAGTTGGCACAGCCAAGTCGATTTTTCAGTGTATTTGCTGGCAGAAAATTTTTTGTTCGAAGCCAGCAATGGCAACTTGTCTTTTTCATGAAAACGAAATGTTGAGCTTCATTAAAAAAAAAAAAAAAGCCGTCTGTTCCGTGAGGGAAGTACGGTTGCGTTCGAACAGGGGTCCTAAAAGTCGGGTGACTTTGGGCTGGCTGACATCTTTTCCAGGCCAGGCCAGCGGTGGCACCCTGGTTTTTTTCATATTCAAGGAGGTTCCAGCTGCGATTAAAAAAAAAAAAAATCACGTGTTCGATGTGGGAGTTCCGTCACGAACATGAGTCACCTTTAGGCGTGGCTACCGCCCTAACTGCACAGGTGAGGGATGGCACCTCCATTTTCCCTCAAAGTGCTCGACCTCCCCTATCGATTGGGACCAGTTTCATCCCCGTGATCTTTAAGGGGGGTTTACACCGAAATATGAAACCAGACGTGGACCTTTTTCTAAAAATCTGCACAGCTTAAGGGTTTGTAAAGTCTGGCACCCTCTTGACCACTACATAAGCTGTTGATCCTGCAAAATTCGTTCGCGTGTTCGATCAGGGAGGGTATCGTGCGGCCGGCTCTCCGACTAATAAGCCTACCCGCTATAAACCTCTTTCTCGTTTTCAACGCGGAAAGCTTCCCCCACCCTGAAGCGTTTTCAAGATTGGCGGCTAACTACTTCTTATAAGCCTCGTACCAATTTCTAATTTGATTTTTCTCAAATCAATCTTTTAAATTAGAATTCTTATATACTTCTAAGTAATTCATCAATTTTATATATTTTGGAGGTATTCGAAGATTGAAATAAACAAGAGTTCAAAAACAAGAGATATATAATAAAGGAATTATATTTGAATACCGTACTACAAGTTCTATTCTTATTAGTTGTAAAAACACAAATATATATATATATATATATATATATATTTTTATTAAAAATGTGTACGGCCACATGATCACAAACTAACAACAATTGTTTTGCGCTTATAGCGAGTAGCCTGGTAAAAATTCGATGGCACGATATTGGAGGTGCCTAAACACACAACAATTGCCTCGCGCTTATAGCGAGTAGTTGGTCAAGAAATTCGATGGCACGCTATAGTGGGGGGACCGTGATTCCTGAAAAAATTTCCCCTACGACCCTTAGGCAGGCTTATAACGGGATTCGACTGTACTAATAATTATAACAACGCGAAAATAAACTTAATATTAATGAATATGCAAAAATGATCGAGTCATGATGTGTAAAATTGATGACAAATCTCGTGTTTAAAAATTGTATATTTTTTTAAATGCACGAAACTTTTGTAATCGTAATTTCATAATTCTTGAGGCCATTTTGAAAATATAATTTTTATCGTTCAAAGTTGTGCGTCCCGATCTTTTTAAATGTTTCTGTAACGCATTTCTGCTCGTAAATTATTTCAGAAGAATTTCATTCAGAAAATTTGTCTTTTGCTCGGGAGTAGAGACACTTTTTAAAAAAAATAAATATTGAGAACGATTTTGTCTGGATTTTGTGAGGAGTCACGAAGAAAAATAAACACTGTAAGTTTTGCAAATATTTTTTATATTCGTTTCTGAAATTTTTATTTCTATTTACTTATTTATTTAATTTATTAATAAATAAATGTTATTTTGATTAATTTATTGCTATTTATACAAAGCATTTTTCAAACTTGCCAGGAAAAACTATATAATTGAAAGTTTCTACAACAATATAATTTCATTCACTGAATCATTGAATTTTGACACATTTACAAAACTTTTTTTTTTAAGTCAAATAAATAGAAAATCATATAAATGAAATTTATAATTCGAATTGTTGGCGATACTATGATACAAAATAAACAACGAGGGTGTAGTGGTGCAAGATGACCCCGAATGAGCTATAATGAAAACACATGAGTTGAGAAAGGGAAGAGAAAGAATACAACAACAAAGAGGGTTTAAGAGAGCTTGCCGGAACGAGCATAATTCTTGGTCGGAACTGCAAAGTCTCGAGTTAACACACCGAGTTTCCGTTCTTTTGTCACACATGTTTCTCGTAATTTTCACTTTATCGTCATAAACTTGCAGATTATTTGTGGTAACATTTTCCAATCATTTTTTTTTCGTGCCAGGCATCGAATAACAACAGTTATTCCAAAATATTTTTCAATGGTTGAAAAAAATCCCAAAATATATATTTTTCGGCCTATTACCCTGTTCGAAGTACTCCTTAAAAGATATATAGACGAAATTTTGATTACTCGGTTATTCATTAAAACGATTTATGTAACGAAATTCAGTATAACTCATGTTCATATAAAAAAAAGTCTCATATTTCTTGGTCTCGACTATCCAGTACTCTTTTTATTGTTTTGCTTTTTCGCGTTGGCGAGAAAGCTCTTGTACGTCGAGGTGTAATGTTCGCTCCGAATTTTTTCATTTCCAAGCATAAAAAAATAAAAAACGGTATTTTCTGTCCTGACAGATAATAAAGAGACGCGCACGTGTTCTCGCAATAAAACGCACCAGAGGACTGTTCTGATTTGTTCTCTGATTATTCTGCGTTTCCATTCTTTTCTCCTTCTCTGTCTTTCTCTCATCTTTTCACCCCCCACCCCCCTCTCTTTCTTATTCCGTGGATCATTTCGCGAATACTGAAATAAACTGACTTGTGAGGACAGTGGCGTCGAGCGAGAGACGCGGAGACATCTTCACGGAGAATATTATCGTACGTACTCTTATCTGACGAGTACGAAATATTTAACTTTGGAAGACTCGATTCGTGCGATATTAAAGCCAGATTGTATTTAATTCGAGACAAAAACAAGCCTGAAAATAGCAACAAAACCAAAATTCATCCCCGTTCCTTCCATAAAAAAAAGCAAGATCATTCCAAAACCTTTTAAGGAAACTCCGTCACGTAGGGCCGGTTGCGTGGGTGCATAAGCAGGGTCTTTTTTTTTTTTTTAGTAATTTGCATGTTTGTCATGATACAGTTGATTATAAATATATTATTGGTAATTTTATACAAAAATTATTAGTTGTACATCGATAAATAAATACTGTAAAATTAGTACAATTTTATAATACGGTACTGCATAGAGAAGTACGGCGGCAACGTCGCAATTCTCCATCTCACTCTCTCCTCAGATTTCTTTGTCATACTCATGACACCCAGCTGATCGCGGGTCGTCGCGTGTTATTGTGTACAAAATTTTCGATTTTTAAAAGAGTATATTATTTATTGAAAAAATGCACTGATCAAACAGTTCAACAGCTCAGAAAGACTTGATTAGATACATATATTTAGCTTTAATAATTTATTAAGATATTTATAATTTTTAGTAAACGCTATGTGATATGAAATTTCTAAGATGTTTAAGATGTTTAAGATTAATTTTTCATTATTGTTGAGAAATAGTTAACTGGTTTCATTAATCGATTAAATTATTTATTTTATTACGATGAAACCAACTTTTCTACCTATACGTCAATTACAAACGAATGTAAGGCTAGGTAGCTGATGATTTAAATCTCGCGCATGCGCTTCTGCGTTATACAGAACACATGATTTCTGCGACGCTGCCGAATCTTTATACGATTGCGAAACCTGTCAGAACTTCAAGTATTTCGACATTTTAACATTAAATCCAAATTTTCCATAAGCCCTGTGTTAAAAATCCCAACTTTAACCATTTTTATCTCTCTTATTTAGTCGCTGACCTTACCTGAAACTGAAGCATACGTGAAAATGGGTACTTTATCTACGATATACTTAAAAATTATTTTTTTCTGTTGGTGAACCTTTCGTGACGGAGCCTCCTTAGCCCTCAACCCGTGAACCGGTTGAGGGCTAAGAACCGAAAAAAAAAATTATTAAAAAAAAGAAAAAAAATTTCTATTCTCGCTTCAAAAGTACAGTCTGAAGATTGAACATGATTTTTTTCAGATTTTTTCGTTTATAATTGCGGGTGTGATAGCGCGAAGACGAAAACGTCCCCGGTTCATGGAATTAGGGTGCCTAAGAAACGTTCACGGATTGAGGGTTAATTATTGCCCTTCTTGATTAACTTTATCGTCGTCCGATAAAACATTTGCTATCGATGCTCTTAATGTGCATTAATGCTTTTAATGACTGCGTTTTAAATTTCACGAATAAAAGAGAATGGAGGGGTTTGGGTATTTTATTACGTGAAAAAAAAAAATATTACAAGAATGTATTTTTTATGGACTAGACGAAAAAGTAATAAATTTTTTTTCTACAACTTTTTTAAGGAAGTTCTGCTCGTACTTTGAGACTTTCTTTTTGAGATTCCAGTAGAACTCCCTTAAAAGGTTCTCCGTTTACAGGGAATAAATCGTTCACAAAAAAACACGTAGGGTAAAACACCCAGTCGCCAGTCATGTACCAACTGGTAAATGGCTGGCGACTTGGTGTTTTACCCTATGGACATTTTTAACAACTCAAACTTTTCTTCATTCTCAGACGAAGTCTCAAAAACAAAGTTTCATTGTACACAAAATAGCAAGAACATGAACATAATCGCAAAATTTCAAAAACACTAGAAAAACGAGTATACGATTTTTTTTTTACACTGTCTGCAAGCTCAAGTCTAAAACACATTCCCTACACTTTTCTATACACAATTTGACCCTTTTTTTACGTTCACTTTTCAAACTGGATATCTAACACGTAAAGGTACACCAAAGTGTATAAAACACCAACCCCATGAAACCTTTTTCTTCAAACTATCCAAAGGGTATTGACCTCGTAGTCCAAGTTGAAAGCTGTCGTAGCTTCGTAAAAAAGAAGCCCAACAAAAAAGTGTACTCAAAGCTGAAATGCTACACGTGTCGTAACCCAAAACTCTGGACATTCAAGTTTTCTGTTCGTGCTTTGGTACCTCTCAATTGACATTTGCTACCAAAAAGCTTCGAGAGAAACGTTGTTATAAGAGCGAGTTAACGAGTGTTACGTCTCGAAGTTGAGTCTCCTCGATCGAGGGCCAACAACATGAAAGGGATTGCTAATAAAGCTCGCTATATATTCCTCCTGCTGTTCACAATAGCGGACAAAAAGACTGTGCGTGTGGGCTACGAGTGCGGTGTACATAGAGATCGAGCTTTATAAAGCGAACGAGACTCGTCGCGCACGTTACATGATTTGTACACAGAAACACGAGGGTATCCTCGTTTCGCGGCCACCATATTGGTCATGAAGTGTGACCGAGACCGAGGGAGGGAGGGTGGGAGGGAGGGGGGGGAGAGAGAGAGAGAGAGAGAGAGAGAGAGAGAGAGAGAGAGAGAAACAATCGAGTGTACACGAATGGCGAAGAGAAAGAAGCGTCGCAATCATGAGAGAGAGAGAGAGAGAGAGGGGGGGGGGAGAGAAGAGAAGAGATCGAAACGAGAGCAGAGGTATTCGGACACTTCGTGTACGGGTGCATTTACAAAGTAGATTCGCCCAACCTAATTCGCGAACGTTTAGGATCGTCAATTAGTATTTCGCGGATTGAGTCTCTCGGATCATAATACAAAATGTAAACAATAAAATCTATTTAAAAAAAATGGTAAAATAATAAAAATAACTTAAAAAAAATTACAACTACAAATATAACAATAATAAATATAAATAAACAGTTGAAATGTCAGTCGGACGATGATACTAACATATTAATCAACAAGAGTAGGCTTCAATATTGCTGATTGACGAAAATGAGAGGAGTCCTCGGCACGTGACATTTTTTTCATCTCAACGTTAGACACACTCTTTGCCACGTATTTTTTTTTTTTTTTCGTTTAAAGTACGAGAAAGAAAAATCGTCAAAACGAACGATCAGTGACATACAGAATATTACGTAAGTGCGAAAAACACCAGAGAACACTTTCGTGACAGTGAGTTCGAGTGACGACGAAAATCGATTTTTCTTTTAATTTAGTTTTCAAACTGACTCGAACGTCTTTGTCGGTGACGTAAACACGTGTCAATCATGCATTTGGATTTCTTCGTTTTTTTTTTTTTTTTTTTGAGACAAGAGAGTGGTATTTTCCACGATGGATTTGAGAAAGAGAGAGAGAGAGAGAGAGAGAGAGAGAGAGAGAGAGAGAGAGAGAGAGAGAGAGAGAGAGAGAGAGAGAGAGAAAGATAGACCACGCGCGTCGTTGGAAGCGCGTGATGCTCGTTTGTATATAGCGTTATATCAAGAGACGCGGTAGCGGCTCGACGCCAAGTATTAAAAAAAAGCCAGCGCGAGCCCTGTCGTACTCTTATATACTCGAATATGACGGTTTTCGTACTTTCCTTTTTTTTTTTTCAAACCGCTCTCACGGAGGAATGGGTTAAGAAAAAAATCTGATTGTAAAGGACCATTTTTTATTGATTTTTCTCTTTCCATTGGTCCTTGTCGCAAGTCAATCCGTCCACCCAATCCCAAGATATCATAAAGATTTTGTGGATTAAAGTCGAATGTTTTGGGATATTTTGTTTCTTGGAGTCGGAAATGCGTAAGTCGCGCTTGTTTATTTTGGACACACGTCCTTTGCGAGACTGATGTACATTTGTCTACCCTGTGACGTCACCGCCCGCCGAACGAGGCTACCTCCTCTCATCACGCGCCGCTGAGCGAGAGAGATAACGCGCGAAGCCGTGTGCTTTCTGTCTTGCTCATAGCGCGCGCTCCTCTTGTTCGTTTATCATATATATATAGGGTGATTAAAAAAAAATCCACTTTTTTTCCCAAAGTCGCAAATGATGAACTACATGAAAAAGTAATTCTACCAAAATTTGGGCCTCCTAAAAAATTTTTTAGAGTTCGCGCCAACAACTTAAATTTTTTTTTTTTTTCAATTTTAGTGAAAAATTATGATATAAAAATATCGATTTTTCGGTGTCGCAACAAAAATAGTTAGCACTCAGTACAGAGTTGATTCCCTCAAAATTTGAGCTTCGAAAAAAAAATTTTAGAGGTCGCCCCAGCAGCTTTTCTAAATTTATTTTTTTAATTTCTCGTAAACATCTTAATATAAAAAAATAATTCTCTTTGTATCGCAGGTTAATATGTTAGCTTTTCATGGGAAAGTAATTCTCCCAAAATTTGAATCTTCTAAAAAAATGTTTAGAGATGCCTCCAATGACATTCAGATATTTTTTTTTTTACAATTTCGGGTAAAAATCGAGATGTTGAAAAGTAAATTTTTGTGCATCGAAGTTTAAATACTAGGATTTCATGAAAAACTAATTCTCCCAAATTTTCAGCCCAATAAAAAAATTATTAGAGGCCACACCCAGCGATTATGATTTTTTTTTCTAAATTCGGCTAAACTCAACGTTAAAATTCTCACTTTTTTTCTCAAAGTCGTAAGTGATTATGTTAATACTTCATGAAAACGTAATTCTGCCAAAATTTGGGCCTTCTAAAAAAATTTTTAGAGGTCGCGTTTTTTTAGAAAAAAAATGATATATATATATACTTAATAGTTTGGTAATGCACAATATTAGAAAAAAAAATATACTCTAAACAAGAATTTTGGCAACACTCATTTGTAAATTAAAAAAAATATATTTTTAGTTATTAACAAAGTTAGATAAGAATTGAAAATTATGAATTTAATTGAAAACATAAAATCTTTATGGGCAGAACAAAACGATATAATGTAACGAAAAAATGATTATCTTCATCGTAAATATTGTCAATATAACACGTTTTTAATTTATATATTTTTTCGAATGTGTTTTTTTCGTATGCGAAATATTTTAAGGGGCTACATCTACCTAGAAGCCCGAAAAAAATAGCCAAATTCCGATTTCTTTTTCTGGGAAACTGTTGATGAAAAAGAAATGTATATATATATATATTTCGCATCGCCGCAATCATCTGTTGCGCGCTCTATCTCTTTTCTGTTGTTTATATATTTATATAATATTATATATATATATATATATATATATATATATATATATATATATATATATATGTAGTATTGAACCAAAATACTATTTCAAAATTATAACTATTAAACAAAAATACTATTCCAACCCGGGCTGAAGCCATCCGGGGACAGATCCCCCCGAGAGGACACAATTATAAATTTTTAATAATTTTTAATATCGTGAGAAAACAAAAAAGAATCAGATTTTTTATATATGTAGGAGAATCGAATAGTTTTGAATGGATGGGATAAGTGAAAGGATATGTTGGATTGACGAACGAACGAATAGATGAGTGAACAGATAAGGGATGGGATGGGAGGATAACATGAATAAATAAAATAAGTGGGTATTTAATTTTCCTAAGGGTACAGATGGATGAAGAATTCCTTCGCCGAGCTTATTTTTGAAAACCGTGCACGCCAAGTTTTTGTGTAGTCTTTGCAGTGAATATGTGCGGTACGTACGTGTACACTTGTACGCGTACGTGCGCTTTTTTATGTAATTTCTGTTTGTATAATTTCCTGTGGAGTTCCGTTGTACGTTCATCGTCCTTAGCTAGCATAATATAATAATAGTAATTTCTTGATATTAGTAGGATTTTCTTCGGAAGCTCTTCAGGCGACACAACAACCCTTTAGAAGGCACCATTCAGGGTGTACATGATTTCTCGAGGAGCTTCTGAATCCATTCACTGTTCTTGGCTATGTTAAAATTATATTATTTATTATTTTTTTTTTTTAATTAGGGACAAAAATTATTGAGTAACTTTTTTTCACAGAAAAGTAACTTTTTGCGTACAACAAAAAAGAAATGAATGTTGTGAATCAAAATATAGTTTTTATTTTAACGTAATAACGAGAATGTAGAACAGTAATTTTATAACTACGGTCGCGATTTTTTCATACTTGGCGTTCTTTTTTTACTTTTTCAAAGTATTTTCCCATGGTATTTTTAAACTCGTAAAGCGCCATTTCTGTGTATACGATCGCACGCGCCTCTTCGAAGACGCCTACGCACCAAATATGTTTTTTTCTTTTCTTACGATTCGGAATAATAAGTCAATCCGAAACAGAGTTAATTGGACATTTAAAAGTTTTATAAACTCTTCTTTTTTTTTAGTGCTACTTGTCGTTCAATGACCCGAAAAGAAACCATCACGAAATTTTCGAATTCATTTATATAGTTTGGTATTTTTTCTGAAAACACTAATGAGTGCCAAGAAGTTATTTTTGCTCTTCCGCAATTTTATAATGGAGTTGAGAAAATAGCCACATCATAGTTTGGTAATGCACAATATTAGAAAAAAAAATATACTCTAAACAACAATTTTGGCAACACTCATTTGTAAATCAAAAAAAATATATATATATTTTTAGTTATTAACAAAGTTAGATAAGAATTGAAAATTATGAATTTAATTGAAAACTTAAAATCTTTGTGGGCACAACAAAACGATATAATGTAACGAAAAAATGTTTATCTTCATCGTAAATATTGTCAATATAACACGTTTTTAATTTATATATTTTTTCGAATGTGTTTTTTTTCGTACGCGAAATATTTTAAGGGGCTACATCTACCTAGATTCCCGAAAAAAATGGCCAAATTCCGATTTCTTTTTCTGGGAAACTGTTGATAAAAAAGAAATGCATTTTTTGTAACACAAAGGTACATATATTGAGAGCCTTTTAAAGAAATCACCAAAAAATACAGAAAAACAACAAAAACATGGCCGCCGGCAGACGATGAATTTTTTTCGCGACGTTTGGCGGTGGACACTCTCCAATTTAAATGGTCCATCTGAAATTTAAAAACCAAACGGGTTATTCAAGTTAACAATAAATACGAGTCGTTGACGATCGTCGATTTTAAAAATTATTTTTTTTTAACACAGTGGCGACGAATTGAAACTCGAGCATACAAAATCTATGAAAAAAAATCGTCATTTTTACGTTAGTATTAAAAAATGAAGGTCGATTTAAAAAAAGTGAGATCGTCAACGACCTCTAATTGTTTCTTATCATATCTCCTGTAAATTTGGAAAGAATCCATCAAGTGGTTTCTGGAAACACCAAATATCATGTCCACCGACTTTGAAAACAGTGTTTCGAGAAAAACGCGGTTAAGGCGCACCACTAGTGTGACTGCCCAAAAAAAAGGTGATTTTCAGGAATTTATTGAAAGAAAAGTATTCCATCGAATGTTTTGAAATTTTGAGGATATATTTGTGTATAAATTATGTATATACAGTAATTTTTTTTCTATGAAAATATTCAATTTTCAACGACTTATGCGTCGTCTCCCGAGTCTCAAAAAAAAAAGTTCTCCCACTGCTGCAATGATTGCGGCCTTCGGAGTGCTGGAAATCAAAAAATAAAAAAAGTCCGTTAAACTAGAAGGTCCTGCCTGTACAATGACGCAGGTTTGGGAAAAAAAATTAAAATCCAACAAAGTGGTGGAGTTTGGAAAAAACGTTCCAAAGTACGCTTAAAAATCGGATGGTTTTTTACATGGCAAATTGACATTTTTTATCCAATCGAAAAACTGGAGGGTCATTGTATGAAGAAACAAATACTAAATACGCTAAAACAAGATTAAAGTCGATCGGATGATTTGTATTCGAGTTAGAACTGCAGCAAATTTGAAAATCTTCGTTTTGAGAAAAACGAGATGAAAGATAAAAATATTGATTTCATTGTTAGAGCAGCTGCTCTTTAGAAGGCTGCAGTTCAAAAACTATTTGAGATCAGCACTTGAAATTTTAGTATGTTATTCTTGAAGGTATAGACTATCGAAAAATGAAAAAAAATCGATTTTTTGAAAGTGTCACACTAGTGGTGCCCCTTAAAGCTTGAAGTATGGTGCTGCTCCGCTCGCCCGGCCGACTGTTATTAGCTGTAGCTCATTCTATTTTAGGAATATTTCAATGAAATTTTCAGGGAATATAGCTAAAAGGTGATATTATCGAATAAAAATATTTCTGGAAAATGCAATTTTTTTACCCACTAGATAGGTGTAGCCCGGTAAGGTCACTACTGCACAATTTCGTAAATAAATCTTTGCGACTCTCGCAAATACGTTTTATTTTTATCATGATGCACTTTTGACGTTGCTTGTTCAGTGTAGAATGAAAAAAAAAAAAAAAAAACAAAAAATTGTGTTAAAAATTTTTTCAGAACAACAAAATTTTACGAAAAGAGGTAAACTTGATTAATATATTCTTATATTTAGTTCAAAGCTTCCCTTTAACGACCTTAAAAGAAATTACCTTCAAAATTTCAATCGTAAGGATATTGAGCACAAAAAGCACAAAAATGTTTAAATAATACGTGTACAAAAACTAGCATTCGAAAAAACAACGAAAATTAAAAAAAAATTGCATGTAAGATTAAAAACACAAAAGCCAACAACCATACCACGCTGAAAGCACCAGTTTTCGTTCGATTAAAAACACAAAGACTCAGAAATGCCATTGGACCCACTGAACCTTTTATTAGATACTTAAGGTATTTCTTTCACGAACTCGAATATTTTACAATTAACAGATTTTTTTGTACAAAAAAGTAAAAATACATCCCATTCCATTCGAAATATATCGAGCCAAGTTATCACACTTTCACAAAAAAATTATAACTTTGAAAATCATCTAATTTATACGACACTTTATGGAGACGACCTGCTGCTGACATTTCTATTTAATAATTCATATATTGAATAATGATATATGTTTAATATAAACTGTCCTATGGTTATGTCAAATTCTAAAGATTCCTTAGCAACGATAAAAATAGAGTCACCGGACGTTTAAAAAAAAATATTCACGGTACAACTTGAAAGAAAGTTATCAGCAGACGATTTTTCGCAGCCATAACGTTCAAGACGTTATGTTATCTTCGGCAGTTTTTACATTTTTAACGCTCTTCTTGTTTGTGTCCGTTACAAATTGGCTCACATTTTTACCAAGGTCACTACGTACTTTATACATATTTTCACTCATATCTCACTATTTTTTTTTAACCAAATACAATAAGTTCAGTTTTTCCTTTTGACAGTGCGGTTGTTGAAATTTGTAGCTCACCAAAAAATATCAAAAAGTTTCATAATTTACACAATTAATCTGAAATTCTCGATTTTAGTTTACAGCTGGGACTAATAATTGGTTATAACCTTTTTTTTTAACAAAATCGAGCATAATTTATGAATAACTGTGGAGAGCCCTGTTTATGCGCCCCAAAAATACGGCCCTCCGCGAAAGGAATACCTTAATTCATCCAGATATTTCGAGAATATCGATAGCAGTTTTGTTAAAATTTGTACAAAGTGCTACGACCTGACGAGCCGAGGGAGTAAAACCGAATAGAGCTTCGAAGCTTATTCGCGAGATAGCTCACCAGCAGTAAATGCTTTACAATGCAGGGATTGCGGGGAAAAAAAATTAACTGTGCAATTCTCTCGATCTCCGTCTCTCTTCTGTCAATGTTCCTCTGTCTCGCTCTCTCGCTGCTTTTCTATCTTTTTCCATCTCTCCCTCTTTGTCTCTGTATCACCGTGTTCGTAGCTCGCCAGAAGAGCGAGCGCGTCGTCGTCGCTCGCGTTTTAGCTTGGACACTCGACCGACTAACCCGCTGTCCACGACTCGCACAATATTATACTCGTCTGACCGTATTAGGTACAAAAAATCACGTGTTTTATATTAGCAAACATAATATTCCTGATTTAATTCGACTGCATTTAAATAACATTTAAAAAAAAATTAATAATCCCTGTCTCTAAAGTGTTAATCATTAATCTTCATCACTATTTTAATTTAATATATTTTATTATTTGTATATTTGTACAATGGTGCAGTGAAATCTCAAGTGCGTGTGTATGAGAAAAAAAAGGGGGGGGGGGGATGCAAACGTCGCGTTGGTAAAACTCGTCCCAATCGCAGCGTCTCCGTATATAATAATCGTCAGTCGTGTTCACCGCGTGT
Organism: Rhimphoctona megacephalus; assembly: GCA_963989365.1. Taxonomy (NCBI): domain Eukaryota; kingdom Metazoa; phylum Arthropoda; class Insecta; order Hymenoptera; family Ichneumonidae; genus Rhimphoctona; species Rhimphoctona megacephalus. The sequence continues at coordinate 8,921,041 of OZ022416.1, forward strand.
ACGACTCCCACGTTCGTATTTTCTCCCTCTGCGTGTGTACATCACATACACTTGCACTATTTCTTCTGTCTCTCGCTTCCCCCTCCTCCTCCCTCCCCGACCCTTTCCTCCTTTACCCCTCAACGCGTGCATCCCTCCTCTTTGTAACGCGTACTAACGCCACTAATATGTTGTTCCATCTCATTACCTCATCCATTAACATCTCGTTGTACCGGGTGGAACGCAAAAGAAGAATAAAAAAAGATCTATCAGTTACGACACCAATAGAAATTTGTGATTTATGCAACGAGCTTTGTTTAGATCGTTTAATCTCTCGTATTCGAGGAATCGATTTTTTCCTAAATATCGTTCCCTCGTGTCAGTGATATTTGTGAGTTTTTTTTTAGTGCTGATTTTAGTGGGAACAGTGACACAAGGATCTGAAAATGTTTGGTTGTGATTTTACTTTTGAGGGTGGTTTTTGAATTTAAAAAGTTTGATAGTCGTGGCGTTTCTTTAACACCAATTTTAGGTGCCATACCAATACGAACGCTGTTGTTGTTTTTTTTACTTTCTGAAGATTCAAACACAGATTTTTGTTTATTATTATCAACGACGATGAAGAACTGTTGTTTTTTTGGACTAACGTTTGTTTGCGTTGGGGCTATTTTATGATTAAACCTAAATGGGGATCTCGAAGACCTCTTCCTATCGCTCATTCAAGCTCCAATGGCAGGGTTAGGGTCCATTTATTCATTATCATAATTTGGGTGAAATTATTAGCACTAAATAGCAACTCATTGTTGTACTTGATGAAAATATTAAGGCCCTCCCAATTTTTCGTTTTTATTAGGCCCAGATGACACGACTTAAGAAACCCTTGTAGCTTTATTACTGAAATAAATAAATATATTTAAATATAATTCGGTAAAAATAACAATATCAATTCTTGAACTTAAAAATCTTATCGCATTTTTTGATATACGTAATTCGGAAAATAACAATCCCCGAGATCGTCCGTAGGTATTGTCTCATTCGATTCATTTTTTATACTTAGTAAAAAGAATACAAAACGATCGTAAATACTTGATTGTGGCATTAGAAAATTGATTGAACGGGTATTAAGGATTTTATGGCCACAGTTAAGCCAAAGTTTCAATGGATTTTTTTTTTGGATCTATCAATATCATTCCTATCTTAGTTCCAATCTGAATCCTCAGCACACACGTTAGTTGTATAGAAGATATAATAAAATAGAAACACGAGTCCGTAGTGGTTACTACATACTATTTACGCGGAGTTTATACACGTTGCTGTCGAGTGAGGCCGAGACTGATGTCGAGTGTGGTCAAGGGAGTAGGCCGATCTCGTCAGCGATTTATACGCGCTTACGTATTGAGTATCATCTGTTGCTTATGTACCAATTAACGATACTTCGATACGTTTCGACGTTTCAAAACGAAAACGAAATTTTTAAAACCTTTCACACGACGAGAACAAAGGCATTGATTATAATTTTTCAATTTTTAATCGAGCACAATATTTTTTTACACTTTGGAGATGTTGAGACTGAATCCAGAATGTCAAATTGCCAAGTATCCAATGTACAGGAATCCTGAAAAAATTAACTTTATAGTTTTATTTCAAACCGTTAATTTCGATGATTAAATTATTCTATAAACGTTTATAAAAATTAGAGCATACGAAGGTTTATAACGATCTTGAAATTCGTTGAATTTTAGGAAAAAGTACTCACTGCTTACGATACTGGTCGGTCATATGCCCGGAAACGAGTTGTCAAAAATTCACAAAATTTTAGAAGTCTACCGAGAATAAAAACAACGCAAACACCCCCACAGAGATGTAGAATCCTGTCTGTTACTCTGATCAAAGCACGTGCTCGATTGCGCAAGAAATCTCAAACTCGTACGACCGTCATACTATTTTTAGCGACACCCGCTACATATTTAACCTGCCCTAACCTCTAACAGTGTTATGCTTCTCCTCTCTGTCTCTCTTTTCCTAGTTCTCCCTCTTCTCTCCTTCACTCTCTCTTTCTTCCTCCCTCCCGCTTGGTCTCACCACCAGCTGTCACAAATAATTACAAGCGCCAATAGCACGATGCGAAAACTCGAACCATCACCACAATCGTGATCACGTATCATCATCATCATCATCACCGTCGATGCATGCGCAGAAAACTTCGTAAGAATCGATCGAATCATATCAACTGTCAACAGTGTATTACAAAACGCATTTCTTTTTTTACTTATCCATCTTCGAGCCATGTATCGACTTACGATCGATCGCTTTAATCCGCATTCAAGTTTATTTCCTCGAGAAAGCGACATTCGCAGCATATTTTCTTGCTCTGTTACTAATGTGATCGGATTATTACAATCCTGGGACCAAAATTCGAAAAAGGCGAAATTAGTATCAAATTCGTAAAGCGTTTCTGTCAAAAACATCGAAAAATTGTCATAAACGTTATTAAATAGTTATTAGTTGATAATACCAAGTCCACTTCATTTCCATTTATGTAAATAAGCTTTAATTTTTGTCATGATGTCGAGATCCTCATCAAATCAAGCCAAATTTTTTTAACGACAGTTTCCCAAATAAATAATTCAAAAGATTTTCTAAAAAATCTAGAAATCATAGAGAAAATCATATAATTTTGATTTCATATTATCGCGGATTCGAATCGAAAAATATTCCAGACTTCGCCGGCTAGTTGGTAAAAAAATACCTGCACACTAAAACCAAAAACCTTGCTCGAGTTTTCCATGGCAACTAAATGGATCGCGAATATTGAACAACAAAACTTTGGATCATTGAATAAAATAATGGCATCTTCGCGATATTCTTTGGTTTCCTTAAAAAATATTAGAATTGTGAAGTACTTATGAGATTTGGTCGAAGATTTTTCCAATGTTTGAATTTTTGATGACCGTTTTCGTTCGATCATAAAGTAGATTCTTTTTGGAGAGGGGACCGAGAGTTCGGCAGTTTCTCTAAATCACTATTTGGTCAAACTCACTAAAGCTCATAACACTTAAAGGAGATAACGAAACGTTAAGTCCACGGACACAAAGCCAACAAAAGAGGTCAACTTTTTCTGTCTTTTTTTTGGGCCTAAAGTTCAGCCTCAGGGATTGATGCACAGTATTAATTTTGAGGGTACACGTCATGGGAGATTATGGGATTACTTTTAATTCCTTTGGGAAATAAAACTGTAGCTTGCGGTTGTACTTTCGAGGGAATACATTTTATAACGAAATGGCTGCCTTATCCGCCAGTATCTTAATCGAAAGTTAAGAGCGTTATGAGCACGTCAATTTCGTCAATGAAAAGAGGGTCCTCGAGAATTTATTTAGCGCTATCAAATATGTAAAAAAATATTTTTATCTCAAGGATTTGTTTTGGTACAGCTAGTGTAATTTATTATTGAATCTATGAGCGAAAATTGTTGATAACAGAGAAAAATAGCTCGTTCTCTATTTTTTTTCACTGTTTTCTTATTCGATTTTGTTTAAAATAACGGGTGTTCCATGTTCGAAGAGGTTAAAATTGTAACTCAGAATTTGTTCGACTCAACGCAGTGATTACTGTTTATACAGGAACGGTGTGAAATCCCTCGGGTCATTTTGACCCTACGAGTGTGAACTCGCATATCATAGTGATATGATATACGGAGATGTCACCACGAAGGGTCAATTTTGAAGTACAAAGAACTACATGATTTTGCATAATTTGAAGGTTGAATTGAGTTGAAAGCAAAAGTGCAAAAACAGCGGTGAACTACTGAATCGAGGCAAAATACATTATCAAAAGCCTTTTGGTAATATCTAAAGGAAAATTTCAAATGATTTACAATCTTCAGTTGCAAATCCGTACAGACGAATAGATAACGTCCCTATAATGGAGTTGAAAATGAATGTTAGGTGTCTGACGTGTCTTCGCGCCCAATTCATGTCGATTTTTTTGCGCAAAAACGACGCGGCAAATAACTGTGAAATCTCAGATAAGATTGTGCCTCCTGTCGTAGAGGAATATGGCGAATCTTTGGACGGAAAGAATGCACGGACTTTTGTCTCGCGAGCGTTATAGAAAGGTGGATTTTTAGCGAGTTCGTTAAAATCTACTCGTTTTCGCGTATTCCAATTTCGAAATGATTCATTATGGAACACCCCGTTAATATTCCCGGGTACATATTTTTTGTGGCGAAATAGTGAATCCCTTTATTTACATCTTAATCCACCAAAATCCCAAATTTATCGAGGTAATTACTGTAAGTCAATAAGCTTGAACGCGTCCAAAGGTTCAGACTTATTTTGAAGAATGTTCAACTATACATTAACCCTGATTGACATTAGATAACACAATCTTGTAAAACATAAAAGTATTTTTGTGTTGGCTCCATAAAGCATCGGCAAGTCTGAGTCATTTCTGGCTGAGAAGTATTTTTATTATATTTTTTGTATCGGTCGTCATCGTAGTCGAGATGATTGTAAGCTCTTTAAAAAAATTGTCATTTAAACGTCAAGTCGATTTGACGAAAAATAAACAAAATTGATTGATTTTGATTTTTTTCCCGTTATTCTCCGATGTGTATACGTTATTCATTCGCTTCTATTAAACATTAATCGAAAATGTACGATGGTATTGAAACTTGCATCATTAAATCGTTACGAAAATTCTTTCAATTATTTTTCAATTTTCGAACTTCTTTGACTGCCAGAATTTGTTTTCATTGATTTTTTCAAGGGTTTCTGAAGAAGACCCAAAAAACGGATGACAATTTTTTTAGTTCAAATCTGCATCAAACCTTGGTGTATTGTTAAATAAAAAGATATTTCTTTGCATTCCAAATATGTAAACTTCAACCTCATAATGTTCATATATGCTAATAGAATCTAATGCAAAGTTTTAAAGAGTGTTTTTTTGTCTTTTTTTGTAGCGGTGTTGAGTGCGAGAATGAGGTATACAGCGAGCGTCAGCTCGAGGCTCGCAAAGCTGGCGTCACTGTGAATTCACCAGCGGTCTCAACAATTGACGAATACGAGAACGAGGATACGTTCAATTTGCAATCATTGCCAGCACTGACGATCGATACACCCAGCGCCACCGACGATTCTTACGACGCAACGGACGATTCTTTTGACGAAAGCAATGACATCAAAATTACAACGATCCAAAATTTCGAAAAAGAAATATTGATAAAGGACACGAAGTGTGGCATTACTGAAAATTCCAGACCATTGACTGTCACTGCCTCCATATTTCGATCTCAAGCTGACCTTGCTTGTCAAGATTCTCGCAAAGAAATCTCCAATTCAATCCCTACGAAATTTATCAAAAATACAGATATTCGTAGAGAACGTGCTAATTGGACTTTCCAGGTTCGTCAACTCTTCCCTGAAAATATTTCAATCCCTGCAACCATCCTTTCATCGAATTCACTTTAGAAATTTCACGATTTTCACGCACTCCTTGTCCAAAAAATTTAAAATATTTTGCTCAAGAGTATTTTTTTTTTTTTTAGATTTTTTTCTCAAATACATTATATAAACGTTCAAATTGAAACAGGAGAAATAACGAAAAAAATATTTCATAATCTATGAGTTTAGTTGTGCATAATTGATTTGTTAAAGAATATTTAAAAAAACGACACGGTCGTTGCTTACAGTCATTGCTTATTTTTTTTTTTTTTTTTTTTTTTTACAGCCTTGACAAATTTCTGTCCAGAATTCATAATAATATATTTGCACAATGAGAAAATTATAAGCTAAAAAAAATTAGGAGAAAGTAACATCCACATTTTCCATTTACTTTTGCATTTATTTTAATAAGAATAATAATACAAATGTTAATTAATGTTTTACAAATTTTTCAGGACAAACCGATACTGGAGTACGAGCCATCGCGCAATAATCGCCCTCAGGCGGTAACTAGAAATGTCTTCGTACCTGTAGGCTTGATACAGGATCAAGAGTTGTCACAGCAACACGAGCAAACACCCGCTTGTAGACCTCAGACAACTACAGCAAGTATTTTTGCTCCTCGTACCGAGGACATGAACAAAGGTTTCTTAACATTCAGCGAGGATCAACCTGGTCTCACGAGTAAGTCATCGAGTGTTTATTTCGTCAATCACGATGAAAAATTTAGGTGGAACTTGAGAAAATTCGTTTATCGAAAAAAACGCTTTCTCAATCGCAAAGATTTAATTTTAGAAGTTGGAAAAATTATCGAGGTTCGAATGAACTTGTCGAAGATCAAATTGAAACAGATTCGCCTTGAAAGGAATTTTTTATCAATTTTGCGGTATTCTACTTATTCGAAATTTCTAGAATTTCATTCTAATTTGAAAATGAAATACTTTATGAGAAAATTTATTTGCGCGACATTTTGTTTTTGTCAGACTGTATTTTATTAACGTCAAAATTACACAAGTTGTTTGATACAGACGAGAAATAACATTTTTCTATGATTCATTTTTTTCAATCATTACTGAAATAATGCTGCATAGGCCAAAAATTAGTGGCGTTATCGCGATCGTGTTCATCCATTCGTTAGTACTCTGAGATAATGCGGATATGTTATATTTATTGACTTGATATGATAACAGTGTTGAAGGACGAGCCTGAGGATCTGACACACTTGGCACCAACTCCCGGTGACGTTTGCGTTCCCTTAGAGGATACACCGTTTCTCTCGGATATGCTTGATGAATTTATTCTCGGTACTGAGAATTATTGTCCCCTCCTCAGTACGGAGGATCTACCAACGGAATTACCGAATTCCGACCTGAGCGATTCTCTTACAAAAGACAGTAACGAGATGTGCGGATCTCTCGAATCCTCACTCGCTGATTCCGACCCATTTATTTATCGAGATATGCCGAGTCCTTGCAGTCTCAGCCCCGATTTACTTTCGCCCTCTGGTATCGGAAAGGTATTTGAAAAAACGAACATTTTGTTGTACTAATTTAACTTTTGATTTTTTTAACTTTGTAATCTTAAAACTGAATATTCGTTTATTATTGATCAAATTAACTATAATCGAATTTTTATGTATATCCCAATTTCTAACGATCCGGGAACAAATGTTATTCAGTGAAAGTATATTTCACCTAATCGAGTTGGAAATGTGTCATTGGAGTTCAATTTTTACAATGTAAAGTGATCACTGATAATCAAAACCTACTTTTTATGATTCAACTTTGCAGGATCGAAAAAAATGTATCGTCCGCTCATTGAAAATTTAAATTTAGTAGCATATCTGTAAATGGTAATAATAATATTTTTCAATGTTTTTAGCATTGATTGAACTTAATAAAAAATCCATTATGTAGAGCCCGGATCAAAACAGCTTCGGTTCCTTTCAAAGTCCAAAGCACAATGACCTCGTCGATGATATGATGACCATTCGCTCGGGCACATCATCTGCAAACCCTATAACTGAGGATGAGATGCTCATGTTGAGCATAAATGACGTCATAGGAGACGAGGAACTAGCACTTCGTGCACCTTACATACCAATGTCCGATCAGGACGAGGCCCTGCAGCTGCTCATAAGCGATGACACTGTCATGTGGGGGCCCACTCAACCACCGGATAAAAAACCCAAATGGTACGTTAAAAAGAAATAAAAAATTCGGAGGACGAAAAATGACAAAAATTTCACTTTACAACTCAATTATTTTGCAATTTCTTTTTTACATTCAAAATTTTCTTATCGTAAATATTAACCATTTTCAAAATGATAATTTGCTTTCTAAAGTTATTTCGAAAACTCAAATCGTACTTTGAATAAAAAATCAAATGGCCATGGGAATTATTCCAGAATTAAAAAATGATAAATTCCTAATATTTGACGAAATTACTTCAATCAAAAACTTTTTGAAATAATATAAATTTTTGGTTCAAATATGATTTCATTTCAATTATTATTTTTAGGTACAATAATTTTGTGATTGGTTTTTAACGCACTGAAAAAAAAATTATGTGGTACAAAAAAATAGTCAACGATTTCTAAATGACCAACAAATATGTTATGGTCAAATAAATAGTTTCAGTTATATTTGTCGATCTTGAAAAGCTATAACAGGGTTGTTACGCATATTGAAAACAGGGAAAACCTGGAAAATTCAGGGAATTTCTTACCCCCTGGAATTATCAGGAAAAAGTCAGGAAATTTTGAAAATTCTCTTGAATTTTTCCAGAATTGACTTTTCATAATAATCATAAGAAATAAAACTACCGTCTCCACAATCGTGAACAAAAGTTGTAATGTTTTTATCAACCATCCGCTTCGAAATTGAGGTACATTCTATAACTGCGCATATTAGTGAAACGTGCACATGTGTAACTGAAAAATAATGTTTGTTAACTATTTACATATTAATGAGTAATCTTCTAGCAGAAGTAAAATACGTTTTCAAGTTCCGTCAATAATGCAATTAAGTATTTTTTTGGCCTCCTGTTTCACATATTTTCAAATGAGCAAATGAGGAAAAAAATGTTTCCTTGTTTATACACGTGTGTAGATACGTGTTTAAATTTATTTGGTTGGAATTGACGTAAAAATGTACAGTAAAATCTTTTTAAATTGTTCTACCATGTATGGATGTATATATACTAGGGTGATGCAAATAAAATCGATATTTTTTGTTCGTGAGCCTAAGAGAGATGTAAGTATTTGATGAATAAGGAATTCTCCCAAAATATGGGATTTTGAAAAAATTTTGAAGGTCGCGCAAGTGAGTTCGATATTTTTTTTTTTAATTCAGGCTGAAAATCATTATATAAAACTGTCGATTTTTTGATGTTGCAACGAAAGATGTTTGTATTTGACGAAAAACTAATTCTCCCAAAATTTGGACCTTCTAAAAAAATTTGTATGCGATTGCCGCAGTGACATAGATATTTCTTTATAGTTTCGGCTGAAAATCATGAGATAGAAATGTTGATCTTTCTGAGTGTTGCAAGAAGAGATATTAGTATTTGATGAAAATGTAATTCTCCCAAAATTTAGGCCTTGTAAAAAAATTTTCACCGACTACTAAAGTGGTTCGAAATTAGAAAAAAATATCGAAAAGTCGCTTGCGCGACCCTTAAATATCTTTTTTTCGGGTTCCAAATTTTGGGAGAATTGCTTTTTATTGAAAATTCTAACATCTCTCTTGGGCCTATGAAAAAAAAAAAATATCGATTTTATTTGCATCACGCTAATATATAAATACATGATTCAAGTTATTTTTTCCGAACCAAACTTTAGTTCTAGTCTAACGCTCTTGAAAATAAATATTTCATGAAAACAAAGTGTTCTATAGAACACTTTTTTATATTATATATATTATATATATTTGTTATATATTATTTTATATTTGACCGTATTCTATCTGGAATGTCTGTAAAATCTGTCTGGAAAACCTGGAAAAGTCAGTGAATTTCGGAGTCAACAATGCGTAACAATTTTGTATAAACGTAAAGATTTTTTAGACTTATTACAGAATGTTGAACGAATTTAATTGTAAAGGATTTTTAAATATTTCGCTTCCAACCTTGAGATACAAAATAGCATCAAAAGTTAAATCGAAGTGTTTAGAAATTTGAATATTTCGTTTCCTTTTCGCAGGCATCAGGAGGAAAGAAAACAAATATCTAAGCGTTACGAGGATTCGAATTTAGCTCGTCTCCTTAAGAACGATACAGCTGTTATTAATAAATACAGCGATCACGATGGAGGTCTTGTCAATCCGACACAGATTTTTGGTCAAATCGACGAAAAAGGTGAGTAACAAATTTGGGTTTGTGGAGTCGGGATAAGCAAAATTTGAATGAAAAATTAAGTATTTTATATTTGAAACGATGACATTTATAATAATAAAAATGAACAATCTTAAAATAGTAATATTTCATTAAAAGTAAGACGAGTTTTGTTGATAAATTCGAAAACGACAATAATTTTTCATTCGAATAATAGCAAGAAGTAAAATAAAAAGACGGCAGAAAAATGTGCAGGATCGAAATTCGATAAATGGTAAAAGAAAAATATGCTCGTTTATGAAATCCAGGAAACCGCGTGAGCAGATTGGAGAGGCCATCGAAGCGAGTACACACACCAATCTCCCAAGGTCTAACTAGCGAGACGAAGCGTAGTCGATTTAACGATTCAAGATTACCGATCGATCAATCCTTGACCTGTGACGTAACGAGCATCCTAGAAAACTCAATGAAAACGGGTAACGGGTTGAATTACGACGAGCAGAGTATAGATCTTTGCGGAATGGTCGATACGAGTGAAAAACACAATGGGAGTTCGTACGAAGAGCAACAACATCCGCGAAATCGTCTTTTGTTGCAACAATTAATCGGCCGTGACGAGGTTAAATCGACGATAATGACGAAAGCTCGTGACACGACGAAAAAAGAAGTCGCGAATTTGTTAAAAATCGTGACTAAAGATGGGGCTACGATGGCAGCTCCACGGACCGAGAATAAAGAGAAAATTGGTTTTGCCGGTGATGGTGGAGGGATTGAGATGAGTGCGGGGCTCAGTGGAAAGCAGCAACAGACCAACAGCGTGCTTATGAATCTTCTCGTTTCCGGTTGCGACGTGAGTGCGGGTTACGTTTGCCTTGCTAAGCCGAAAATTATATCAAAAAGCTCAATAACGACCAAATGAGGGAAAACAAAAACATGAAATGAAATAGGAAAAAACATGAAAAATTTATAAGAATTTTAAACTGTTCACTTGCTGCCAAAATCACATTTATATGTCCTCGGAGGGATGTATAAAATCGTGCACGTGATCCGCTTAAGGAGCTTTCGAAATAATAAGTCGAGAGTCGCGTCTCGGAGTCAAGTGATGCAAAAAAAAAACAAATAAAAGAAAGAGATACTGTCTGAATAATGGAAACCGGAAGTAGTATAAATTACGATGGGAAATCGTAGCGAGCTCATTTATTGTCTGCATTGTTACTCCATGTGTAGCGAAGATAAAAGAGTCTTTATATAAAAGTACTGTTTTTTTCTTTTTTTTCGTAGTCTTAGAGATTAAGAGATTGAAAAAAAACAAATAAAATCGAAACTACAGAGCAAGGAAGAAATGTGCGAAAAACATTACTCGACGAGGCTCGCGGTGTCGGGATTAAAAGAACACAATATAAGAAAGAAAAGAAGAAGAAAAAAGCAATTCTCTGATAGACGAGGCGTGCTGCGTCTGTGCGTTTAATCGCGCGTTTATTTAGCGGCAATTATTTGCTCTCTAACGTCATGTTGTGTATATAAAATAATGAGAACAAAAAGATGGAAAAAAAGTATATAAAATTGTTGACTGAATATAATTGAAATATATGTGCGAAATGATAACCGGGATCACTGGTTTTTTGCTGCGTTTCAATATATCCCTTAGCACGTAGTTTCACCATCGGTAGAAAAAAAACAACTTCCTTCTTCATCGTCATTCCCATCGTCTTCATCGTTGAACGTTCATTTACAATTTTTTTTGCTTTCTTTCCCCAAGGCCTCATTTTACAATGCTCAACAAGATTTTTAGACTCGGTACTTGGATCATTGCCAAATGGTTAAAAAAAGAAACCGTTACATTTTTTTTCTTCACGTCAAATTCTGGATCATGGTCATTTTCTTGAGCTCGACGTTTTCTTTTTCTCTTTAATTTTATACCGGATTGCTGCTTCCGATCCTGTGCATTTTCCTATCGATATATATATTTCACAATCTTTTTTGTCCATTCAAACATTGAATTTTACTTTCATGGAAATTTATTTTCAAAATAATGTCATTTAAATATAAATATGACTTGTTTCGAAAAGCATATCGCTCTAAATATACATTCATAATATTGGTCGTTGATATATTGTTCGAATGGGTGGCGCAACTGGGAGATCTACCCTGTTTTAGCTGTTAGTGCAACAGGTGGTTTGGAGGCGATGGTGGCTCCCATCAATATATACATATATATCGTAACATATATTTATACGTAAACCCTCCATCAAAATCTTAGTCGAGATTGAAACGCAGCAGCATCGATTTGTTTGTTCATAAAGACGCGAATTCTTTTAAATTAATGAAAACCGATAAAATTTTTTTTTTATATATTAACGAGGGAGAGCAAATTAATTTTTTGGGATGGGAATCTTTTTGAAAGTCATGAAGTAAAACAAAATGTGTAAATGAAGGAGCCATAAACGTTAAATTACTCAACTTTTACGTTAAATGTTAAAAAACTCAACGTAGAAGAGAAAGTAAATTCAATTGGTAGTCATGAGAATGAATTTGAGACCAAAATACTGCGGAAATAAACATTGGAATTAATAGCCGTGATTAATAATTTTCGGAAACAATTATGTGATTAGGCTCAGTTTAGAATTCATGTATTAAGGATTCATTTTATAACAATGACTTATAGTTTTTTTCAACGAATTTCTCTAGTGGGTCACGTAAATCATTATTCTTCCGTTGCATTAATGTTATAAATTCAAATATGTTTAACCAACGATAGAAGTTTTGTTTTATGATTATTTGTTAGATTCAGTCCTAACATTTTTTTATTTCAATTCTATAGATCAAGAAATTGGCGATTTACAATTCAATGTACAGAATTACCAAATGTAGTACTGTAAAACAATGCCATAAAATAATTGATAATAAAAAGTTTCTGAAAAAAGAGATTAATTCATCGGCTGATCTTTCTAGTACGTTTGAACCATTTGTTCCATTTGCGAATATTAATTGTTTATTTTATTAAATTAACGAATATAAAATAATTGATTTTTTTTTCTCGTGCAGAAATCTCCGGGTTCGGACAGTACTTTGCAATCGGCCAGCAAATGGTCATCAATGATGATTGATCAGTCGACGCAAGACCTCATCGCGAGGGACGGCAACATGACGGACATGGATTTGTTCGCTGAATATCCGATTTCTTCGGACAGCCGGTCGAGTCGCATAGAAATAAAGAAATCCTCGACAAAGTTATTTCTTTAAAAAACAACTGAAAATGTAGCCCAAACGCCAAAAGTCAAAGTGGCCTTATTCATTATTATTTTATCAAATGTTGTAGATTTTTCGAAAACATTAATATTTCCTTTTTTTTTAATCAATTTACATGCGATTAATTCACAATCTTGAACGATTCGGCAGTAGAACAACTCTATTCTTTATGGCACCTTTACAACCCTACCAAAAAAAGCCTACCCGTAAGAATCTCTACCGCTCGATCTCTACCAAAGAAACGTCAACCAACAAAAAACACTATCAAAATCTAAAACTACCAAGATTTGTTCACTACCATGGTCATACTCTACCAACGAAGAATTACAGTTTAATATATAGTTATATTACGCTAGTAATTCTTCATTGGTAGAGTATGACCATGGTAGTGAACAAATCTTGGTAGTTTTAGATTTTGATAGTGTTTTTTGTTGGTTGACGTTTCTTCGGTAGAGATCGAGCGGTAGATATTCTTACGGGTAGGCTTGCAAAGGTGCCTTCTTTATTACTCTATTCTTAAATAACTCTATGATGAAAATCTCTATTCCGGGATATCTCTATGCCAAATTATCTTTATTCCAAGGCATCTCTATGCTTAAATATCTCTATTCGTAAATATGTCGTACCCCAGACATCTCTATTCTTAAATATCTCTATTCGTACAGTCGAAGATAACTCTCTTCCAAGACATTTCTATGCTTGTCAAAAATTATTGACAATCAAGCTGCACTATATTATGATTTTTAACAAGCATAGAGATGTCGTGGAATAGAATTATCTTCGACCATATTTACGAACAGAGATATTTAAGCATAGAGATGTCTTGGAATAGAAATAATTTGGCATATAAATATTTAAAAGCAGAATTTTTTACGAATAGAGTTTAATTAACCGCAAAGTTACTTAGAATAGAGATATTTAAGAATATAGATGTTTCGGAATAGAGATTTTCGGCATAGAGCTATTTAAGAATGTAGAAATAAAGAATACAGTTGTCCTACTGGCGAACGATTCACGTGTCATTATTGTGGACAGCGTAATTAATAGATTGCTTTGTTTGTAAAATTCATCGCTCAATCAGAACCTGTTATTATGTGTCGATTTAAAAATAAATTACTTTTTCGAGTAGTAAGTTTGACTAATATGATTCAGTGCAGTCATCCATCGACGACTGACTTTCTGATTTTCAGATAACAGATTTAATTATATAATTAATTACTATGGTGCAAGAATATGTGAGTGTGGGAGAAAAAATACATTGCGATTCGTCGACAATGCTCCCGATACGTGTGATGATTAATACAGATGAACTTATACATATATATTATACATATCTTATATACGTCGTGGAGGAAATTCTTATATGCGAGAAAAAAAAACAAAATCATCCATTGAAAATCACAGTTACAAGCATAATAATTATAAAATCTTTCTATTATTAACAGCAATTATGGATTTGTAAGAAACGTTAATAATTATTGCACGATTGTATTCATGTAAGATTTCAATTGGTAATAAATTACTCAGTTGTGGGATACACTCGTTACGTTCATTTAAAAAAGACACTGTTAAATTCATTTTTTTTCTGAATATCATATATCATTAATCCGTCAACGGTCGCGCTACGTACACTTTAAATATTGGTCGCGCGATGAGCGATTTTCTCACATGTATAGTTTCAAGTGTTTAATTTGGTAAATAGGAACTTTAAAATAATTTTGCTACAGTGATTGTGGCTATTAAATATTTTCATTTTTTTAAAACTATAAATACAACGATAATTGACACTAAAAAAAAAAGAAAATAATTTTTTTAATTCAAAAAAATTTGTAACTCTTCTATCATACAGAAGAATAAATTTGGTGAAGATAGAACAAATTTCAAATGTTTATGCCATTTGAAATTTTCGAGTAATCATCGTTTTAATAGAAGTGTGAGAAAAAATTTCATTGCGCGACCGCTGAGGGGTTGATGGATACTGCATGGAGAGAATTAAAATTGAAACATTATCTTGCAGTAATAGTAAAGACGGGGCAACCTGAAAATTTTGAGATTATTATCGAGTAAAATGTAAATTTTCATTAAAATACAATATAATCCCTTGTGTAGTATAGAAAATTTTATTTTTATAAAAATTTGCATTTTGCTCGGCAATAATTTCAAAAATTTCAGGTTGCACGGTCGTTACTATTACTGCGCGGTAATTTTTCAATTTTAATTCTTTCCGTGTTTTATTCGAATCTAAGGATTTTTTATTTCAATTTAGGAAACGATGAATTTAATGCTTTCCCAAAGTTTCAATCAATTGAGCTATGGCTATTAATGAACAGGTAATTAATATTATGGTTTCGATTTTGCTCGAGTTGTGAGAAAATTTTTTATCGTTTTTTATTCAGTAAAACACTCAAAAAATTTATTTAATTTGTCATTCCCCGATCAAAACTAATCTTCTAAGATCGAGCCTTGATTTCGCGTGTTTTTATGCATTCAACAATTATTTAATTTGAAAAAAAGTTCCGAAGTGAACTTACTAGTTGCGGGCTAATAGTTTGTTTTTGTAAATACAAAATTCGAAAAGAGCATTAGGATAATGATGTCAAAAAAATGTCAAAAATCATCGATGTGCAATCGATTGCAATTAAGTGAATCTATTGCATGGATGTGCAAGCTATTGCTTTTTTCATCTCGTCGTTCCTTCTGCAGTTTTAAGAGGGGAAAATACCTATATTGAAATAAGTCAATTTTAATGATATTTTTTTTAAGTTGAAAATTATCACAACTCCCAGCCTCTGTTGTATCGATCTGGAATAAGCCAACTAATTTATCTTTTTTTAACATCCATACATTTTCAATTAACATCAAAAAGTAAAAACAAACACGATTAATAATTGCATAAATATCAGGCTTTGAAAATAAAATGAATTTTACACAATTTATTTTCGTTATTGTGTAATAAAAATATGTTTTTTTTTTAAATGATTTTTGCAGACGCATCATAGGTTCATTGATAATCGAACCCTATTATTCAGATGCGAACACAATTTTAACAACATCGATCAAATATAGGAGGTATCGATTACGCCGATTTTTCAAAAATACAGTTTTTTACAGATTAAAATATAATGTGCGCTAGGGGCACAGTACGATGTCAGAAGCATTTCGAATTTAGTTTCAAAACTTCGTCAGCATACATTCTTGACAAATTTTATTAATATTTTATGAAAAAAGAAAATTTTCGTATTTTTGAAGATTCTGAAGGTATTTCCTCATTAATGGTTTTCCAAGACGCGATCAATTGGTTTGAAACTATTAAATTGAAGATGCAGGAAACTTTGGTTACTTACTTTGATCTCTTAAGAAGGTTGGATCACAAAATCAAAATAATCAGAATTTGATAAAATTTGGTGATAACATTCTTTGGCTCTAAGTATACAAACACAATTTTTTTCAAAATTTTTTACCACATGGTTATCGAATAATTGAGCGTTGAATCGAAGTTCTTATGCACGAGATGTATAACTGTATATATGTAAACTCTATGCTTATACACGCGAACTTTAGTGTTCAATTACTCGAGAACTATGTGGTAGAAAAATCTCAAAAAATTTGTATTGTCATATATATTTTTAAAGAATACATTTACCAAATTTTATTAAATTCTTATCATTTTGAAATTTTTAATGTTTTTAACACGGTTTAGCATGGCAACATTGTATCGTCGCGATCCAACCTCCTTAATTTGTTTTTTAATGCTCAAATTTAATTACAGCCCTAACGGATCAGCGAGTCCCTAGAATAAGTCCCAAGAAAGTCCCATTTGTAACTCGAGCTTAAGTCGACAAAAGTGACCTCAGATGGAGTCCCAAATGGGACTTTTTTCCCCTTGCTCAGTGTGAACCGGTCGTGAGACGTCATGAGTCCCAAATAAGGACTTTTTTAGGGGCCCAAATTCTCGGGAGTTTTTCGAGCGAGGCACCGGAATAAACGAATCGCTATGTGTATACCTATTTGTATTCTGTACGAGACCGTCTTTTCAGACGGTCACAGTGTACTCTGTACTACGGCTCCGGCAATATATGCCCACCCGGCGGATGATGCGTGCTCGCGAAAATGCTTGACTCTGCGCCACGCTGTGGCCGGAGTGAGAAGCAAAGAAAAAGTCCCAAATTGCGGCTCGGAGACCCAAATAGAGACTTTTTTGAGATTTCACTCTTAAAAAAGTCCCTATTTGGGACCCCGAGTCCCATTTTGGGACTCATGATTATACGTCCGGTTCACACCAAGCGAAGGGATAAAAGTTCCATTTGGGACTCCACTTGAGGTCACTTTTGTCGACTTAAGCTCCGAGTCCCAAATGGGATTTTTTTAAACTTTTTTGGGGTCTCGCTGATCCGTTAGGGAGTTGTGCGGGAATAAAAAAAAATTGGCTGCAGTCCAAGAGTGCAGGTTTCAACATCGCAGAAATATCGTCATTGATATACAAGATTTGAGCTGACGTAATTTGGCACAAGTATATTTATTAATGAAGTACTTTAATAAAGGTACGTTAATATAAACTTTAACAATTATCAACATACAACGTTAATTATACGATCAATAATTTAGATATATCAAATGTTTTTTATAAAAAATTTGTAAATGTCGAGCCGTTCACTGTGATTGGATTATCTGAAATTAAAAAAAATATGAAAATTTTCGTTTACAGTGATTTACAAAAATGTCCAAAAAGGATCAACCGATTTGATAATTCCCCAGGAGACGTGCTCGATTTAACAAAAAATGTAATTTTGAGGAAACTCATATAGTTCTCATACAATTTCATAATTAATGAAAAAAATGATAGTTTTATTTGCTAATTGGATAGCAAAAAAACTGCGATTTCAAATCTTTAATTTTTCTTTTAAATCTTTAATGAAATTCAAGAGTTTTCGAGAGTATCAGAATTTCCTCGTGAGCAAAACTTTGATGCTCAACCAAATGTTAATATTGCCCTACCGGCTGGTTAATCGCATAAAAAAGTCCAATGAGCAAAATAACAATGTAAATGCGCTAAGAGTAGCAAACAATACTGAAAATAATACGAAAAATAATGATATGCCTGTGTTAACATGCCGTTTTGAAGAAAAATAAAAAAACAGTTAAAGATAAAACGAGATGATGCCTCAGGTAAATGTGATATCGATTGCTGCCCGCCGAGGAACCCAAATCAATTTCGATCGGAGGTTCCCTGTGACAGAGAAGATTCTCATCGGTTGGCAAAACTTCGGATAAAATACGGGCGAAATCACTCAAAGGACAAAATTCCTGGCAGCCAGGTAACGTCAATCCCATCGTTACGTTAAGATTTATTCCAGTGTAATAATAAATCTAGAATAGATAAAAAAAAAATTGTAAAAAAGTTAAAAAAGATGACACATTTGAAATGATTTTTGAATAAATGATAATAATTTACCTCGAAACCATATTCATTGGCAGATTCGTTGTGTCTCAATTCCAAAATAATCGAAGCTCCGTTGTCCAGCATATGAGGTGACCACCATAAATTCATGGCTTGTAAAATACCAATGACATTTCTTTCTTCACCACTGTACAACGATATTTTGGCATCCTGACTCATGTTAAAATTACTGTTAAAAATAGTTGTATTCGTCGTTATTAGTTTCTTTGACGTGTTAATAATTTTTTTAAGAAAAACTCCACCGTTCAATTGTCTTTGGCTCTTGGTTTTTGATAACAATTCGTAGGAGAGTAAAGTTACGTTGCGCATATCACCCTCAGGAAATATTCCCTCTGCCCATCCTGGCAACGTTTTATTCAATTCTCTATCGGACTGAAAAGTATTTGTTTGTTTTTTGTTATCGACGTATTATTCTTTTGTTTATTTTCGATTTTTTAAAAAATAATTATTGTTTTTTTATTCTTTCGTACGAATAAGCTTACTGCTATGGTTTCCAGGCTCGAATACAACATCGAAATATCCGAAGGTCGTTCGATTTTTTCCCCATATTCAGAGGAAATGTATTTAAATAGTTCCTGATGTACAGAGACCTCGTTCTTAATAGATTCGTCCGTATCCAACATACGTTTTTCCTCGTCGAGAAAATGCGGGCACAGTGTGCCAAGAAAAAGCTTGTCGGTTTCCTTCGGTTCGTAAACTACGTTTAAATAAATTTTACAACGTAACAATAAAGATAAAAACAAATAAATAATGTAGACGTTAAGATAAAAGGGAAATAGAATATTCATAGGTTTACTCAGATATCCACTGACCCGTTGGTATCGGTTGCCAATCCAAATCTTCGTTCCATCTTTGAGGTTCTGCTGGGGGCCAAAGTCCTGCGTTCACCAGAAGTCCGGATATCATCGATAGGAAATACTCGCTCGTATACATCGTCGAAACTTCCGTGTAATAAATGTTCCCCAAAAAATCGTCATATCTATGACGAAGGTAAACTCCGAGATCGAACATCTCTGCTTTGGCTACCTAAATTTTTAGAGGTTTAGAGATTTTTGTTGAAACATAATATGTGCCATATTTGCTAATTTTATAACTGTCAATTTTAAAGTTTACTTAATTCTCAACGTTTATTTATTGATTTATTCATGCTCTAGTGATTTCAAATAATTAACACCCCAAAAAATTGTTAATGCATGAGCCATAAATACATATTATCAAAATTAACGTCCCGAAGTACGTCATTTTTCATGTTCCAAGTTCTGCGATGTTAAAATTAATAAACTTTTCAACTATCAACATAATATTAGTCTTGGCTGGAGGTCAAGGACCGGAGGTAGTTAAACAGAATAACTTGTTGAAACGCTGGACAAGTTCCAAACGTTATTGTTAATGCTTCTTGATAGTATACAGGGCAAACGACGGAATATTTGGAAGTACATTTAACGGACAACACCACTGTGACGGCTTCAAAAAATCGATTTTTTGAAAAGCATTTTAAAAAATTTAAAATACTTTTGCGGTGCAGCGGTCCGCGACGCTCGGGGTCCCAACTTTGAACGCGTTTTTCTCAAAAACACTTTTTTGAGTGCGGCACGCAGCAGAACTCGAGCAATTTTTATCCGATCGACTTCAAATTTTTACTGTATCAATAAAAGTAGATTATCTAGAGAAGTACATAAGATTTTTTCGATATCTCAATAATTATAAAAGTTATAGCCTATTTTCGACGAGAAATTTTGCTCAAAAATCATTCTTTAATTTCAAAGGCGTGCCTATTTTTTAAAAATCAATATTTTTCCAAATCCCTATGTACTTCTTTTCAAAATATTATATTATTAACGAAAACACTCGGTATTTTTTTTCAGATCGACGTTGAAGAGAGTTCTGCTGCGTGCCGTGAACCACTGCGAAGATGACGCGAGAGCTTCCCCAGCGCCACCATGCGGCGTGAAAAATGTGAAAAAAATGTTTTTTGATACATTAATAAACAAGGAACAAAACCCAAAAAAAAATTTTCGAATATCTCTTTTTTTTCCACAAAAAAAAATTCTTGAAAAATGTGAAAAAAATAGGGGGTCACAGTGGTGTTGTCCGTTAAAAAATCTTCAAAGTCTATTCATGAGCATAACTATTGGAATTTGCAAAAGTGAACTGAGAAAAAATTGTATTGAATGAAAAAAATTGTAGAAAAAAAATGTTCCAATGAACCTGTCTGTCTCTAAATGAAGTTTTGTGAACAGAACTGAGTTCAAGTAAAAAACACCTACAAATACAGGAAAAATTCGACATGATTCATTCAATATTGATTCTCAGTGGATCGGTCTGTTGTTTCGATTATAATTAAAATACAAAGTCCTCCTCGATACTATTTTTCATTACGTTATTTGTTGTATTCGACGAATTTGTAGAAGATGGCCACGTTAAAATTTTATACAGAATATAATTGTATGATGTTTTCATATTATATTTTGAAACGAAAATTTGAACCATTTCGACCTCGTTCAATCTCAACCATATCATTTTTTTTAGCCATGCTAATTAATCAATACTCACATTTGGCATATCGGACGTATTTGCGAGAAAGTGTTCGTACCCAAGTTTCTCAGGAAAGCCATACTTCGTATCTGGTATCAACGGAGCATACAATTTGTGTGCAAAGATCTAAAAAAAGAATTTCGCACACGATAACTTATTTGATCTTTCAAAAATTCATGTAAAAATATTACTGTACTTACAACGTGTACGTGTTTCAGTTCGTATCGAAAAGCGGATGATACCGTTGCACCAAAATCAAGAATAAATATCATCACGATTGCGCATTTAAGTAATTTCGATTTAACATTAAAAATATGGTGATTATCCATTTTCCCGTTGTTCTTTCACTTTTCTTGTCACAAATGAGATTTAAATGTAACGGCGACAATTTCGTTCTACAAAAATTCTAGATAAGTTTGTCTACTAAATTATTCAAATGAATCAATAACTTTAGAAGATATTTACATATTAATGAGTAGCTCACTTTACAAAAGCGTACCTCGTGACAATAGTTCTAAATCCATGGAATATTGCGGCTCAATTATAAAGCTTGAAGGCTGCGATGTGCGATCTAGCCAGTTAAATAAATTTTAACACACTGAGTTCAAATGAAACATGGCATATGTAGAGAACATACACGCTCCTTCGAGTTACAAAAGAGCATTGAAAGTGCTTTAAATTGCTGAATCTTCCTTATCGTTTGACTGACTAAGAATACAAGTTATTATCGTTCCAAGATACTTTTATGATGTTTCCATAGTCATGGCAATGGTCATAATATTCCGAAAATAACAAATAATAGTAATAATAGTAACAGTAACAGTAACGGTAATAGTAATAGTAATAGCAATAGCAATAATAATGGTAATAGTAATAGCAATAGCAATAGCAATAGCAATGGTAATAGTAATAGTAACAGGAATAGCAATAATAATAGCAATAGTAATAGTAATAGAAATAGTAATGTTAATAGTAAAAGTAATAGTAATAATTACTATTACTAGCAATATTGATAGTAATAGTAATAGTAATAATTGCTATTACTAGCAATATTAATAGCAATAGCAATAACAATAGCAATAGCAATAGTAATAGCAATATCAATAGCAATAGTAATGGTAATAGTAATGGTAATAGTAATAGTAACAGGAATAGCAATAATAATAGCAATAGTAATAATAATTTTAATAGTAATAGTAATGTTAATAGTAAAAGTAATAGAAATAATTATTATTACTAGCAATATTAATAGTAATAGTAATAGTAATAATTGATATTATTAGCAATATTAATAGCAATAGCAATAACAATAGCAATAGCAATAGCAATAGCAATAGCAATAGCAATAGCAATAGTAATGGTAATAGTAATGGTAATGGTAATAGTAATAGTAATAGTAATAGTAATAGTAATAGTAATGGTAATAGTAATAGTAATAGTAATAGTAATAGTAATAGTAATAACTGCTTTACTAGCAATATTAATAGCAATAGCAATAACAATAGCAATATCAATAGCAATAGCAATATCAATAGCAATAGCAATATCAATAGCAATAGCAATAGTAATGGTAATAGTAATGGTAATAGTAATAGTAATAACTGCTTTACTAGCAATATTAATAGCAATAGCAATAACAATAGCAATAGCAATAGCAATAGCAATGGCAATGGCAATGGCAATGGTAATGGTGATGGTAATGGCAATGGTAATGGCAATGATAATGGTAATGGTAATGGCAATGGTAATGGTAATGGTAATGGTAATAATAATAGTAATAGTAATAGTAATAATAATAATATTCGAAACAGATTTTTGAACAATTAGGCGTCTATCTTAAAATGAATAAAAAAATCTTTCAATTTTTGCAATACAAGACTTTGAAAAAAAACACTATTAGAAATTCTAGATAAGTGAACATTTCACGTGAATCGTTTTAGGTCTCCAATAGAAAGGTTGGTTGATGAAAATAGTTTTACTCTTGGAATCTAGGGGCGCGATTCAATCTATGTCTATCTATTCGCTTTGTTTGCTAAAAAATTCTGATTTCTCATCTCTATCCTCTCGTCATCACAACGCTAGACGGGGGAGCGCGATCGCTCTTTACTTACTACCCACACCCCGTCTCCTCTCCACTTACTGCCCCGCGGGTGTTTTTTCATTTGATAATTACTAATAAATTAATGACTAATTATAAGTTCGTTTGATAAAAAAATGGGTGAATATCTTTAAATTCAGAAAATTGAAATTTATTAATCGTTCAGAAATTCGTATATAAATAATACATAAACATTAGTAATTCGGCGATTTATAAATTTTGGGCGTTGTAGTGTTTTTTTTTCAAACCTGATTTACAGTATTAGCTCCTAAAATCTACGTTATTCGAACACAATGCAATTTTCTTACACTTGAAATGGATTTTCTAAAGTTATTTTTTGTGCTATTCTGGTCGTTTTTTTTTTATAAATTGCTGCACGCGAAAGACGTAAAACTTTCGAGTCATATAGAAAATAAAACTCGAAAAAAGTTTAAAAATGCTCCGAATTAATAAAACAACGAACACAAATAATCGATCTTTGTTATTTGCTTGTCGAAAACAAACTAAATTTTCAAAGACTGTAAAATTACACATAAGTCACACACGTTTTTTATGAAATATCTAACTCAATTTTGAGTTGACATTTTATTTTTCAAGATAAATATTAAAGTCGCAAAACTTTTACAAAGATTTATTTTTCATCCTCAATACCTCTCATTTTTGAAAATAATAATGTTGTATTTACTTACCGTTATTTTTATTATTAAAAATCATGAATTATATACCTGTATATTAGGATCCTTCACATCATCGATAAGATTAGATAAAACTAGGGTATCTAGGTTGCCGCAAGAATTTCAACTTTGCGAGTTGTCAACGATAAAATAGAACTTTGTTTTATTGTAATATTATAAATTTTTAATTACACTTAGAGATCAATAGATATTGATAATTGCACAGCACGAATTTTCGATTGTTTCGTAGACGATTACGTTCGAGAGTATATCCTATTTTATTGTGTGTCTAATTGCGATATCAATGACGTAATGAGAATCACGTGGCGTAAGCACGATACCATCTTCTTTTCTTTATATGCAGATACTGAATCTAAGCTTTAGTGCAAATAGCAATAAAAATCAATTTTTTGTCACGTGTGTAACACGTTTTAATGAGACTATTCTTGTTGAAGAATTCTGCTGTTGTTTTCTTCGAGTTTTTTGGTAGGGGAGGAACAGCGGAAAGGAGGGATTTATGAGCCTAAATGGGCACAATTATTAATTCAATTAAGAGCTTCAGATAATTATTATTAAACCGTAAATGGCACGAAGCAGCACGTGAGTAAATCGCCACAAAATGATCAAATATTCTAAGTCGATGTCACTAATGGCGGACATGCGTCTTGTTTAAACGTTTACTGACATATTCTTATATTGTGCACTCGGTGAACACGAGATACTTGCTCATTATTTATACGAGAATGTACAACAAAATATTCGAATATCGATATATTTTAAATGTAAAATAAACATGTTTATCGGGTTTGACTATCACGCGGGTATACGTTATCTTTGTAATCTATGTGCAATTAACGGTTAACAGAATCAAGAAATGGGAAAACGAGAGAAGTTATTTGTGCATAAATATAATAGTCTCTAAATAGACACGTGCTGTCTTTTTCTCAGCTGCGATTATTTATATTTTCGATATAATTTTATGTCCCAACCATTTTGTATATACTTTGGAGTGGATTAAATGTGATCAAATTTACCAATCGAACAGATTTTTTATACAAATGATCATTATAATTACGCATTCGTAATAAGGCAGTATGAAAATTCATTTTTTATTGTTAATTATCGTACTCTTTAACGACCTCACTTTCGTTTGTCTATTATTTCGATATTAATTATTCCAAATAATTTCAATATCTCCGCAACATTTGAGAAAATTTCATTTTTACGAAACACAGGGACAATTTTCATCATTTGTATTCATTGCTACTAAATTTTATTTTTGTTTCATTAGGAATTGATGGCAGTGCTGTTCGAAATGTAAAGTTGACGATTACTGAAAACGTATTTATCAGAATTATCAATATTTTTCTTATTGAGTGATCGATTCAAAATAAAGCGAAGTTTCTTGTATAAATGTAATAAAAAGGTTATCACTTTTTCCAGACTAACGATTAACAGAGTAATATCAGTTATATTGTAGATCGTAATGCAATTAATTTTGTCTGATATTAATCCGCATTATTATACCCAGTAAAATAAGTTGGTTATAAAGTTTTTAAAAATTAGTGGACGATCTCAGCAGATAAAAAATTGGCAAACATGTGCTCACGCTATTATTCAAGTGATATGATTTCCCTCTTCCTTTTTCCCTTCTCGTCTACGATAAACATTAATCACTGGACGATAGCAAAGGTAGTAAAAAAATCATACGACTGTTCAACTCGATGAACGTATCGGTCGTACATCTAAAACGTCGATCTTGAAACATTACGTCGAATATATTACTGTATACATAACGTGTAAGAGTTTTTCTCGTGATCACCGAGTGTAGTATGCGAATATAAATGTCAACTGGTTATTTATGGCTGTCATTTTTACATTTGCAGTTATTTGTATTTATGGATATTGGCACAAACATTATTTATATTTATTTACGTTATCTTTTAATTAAAAAAATAAGCATTGATAAAAATAGAATTTGTTTACTTAATGAACAACATTTTATTTGTATTTAACCCGTCAGCGGTCGCGCTATGAGACTTTTTCTCATACTTCTATTAAAACGATGATTACTCGAAAATTTCAAATGGCACAAGCATTTGATTTTTTTTCTATTTTCACCAAATTTATTCTTCTGTATGATAGAAGAGTTAAAAAATTTTTTTTAATATTTGTTTTTGAATTTTTTTAATTATTATTTTTTTTATTTTTTATATCAGTCATCGTTGTATTTATGATTTTTGAAAAATAAAAATGTTCAATAGCCGCGATCACTGTAGTGAAATTGTTTTCAAGTTCCTATTTATCAAATTAACCACTTGAAACTATACATGTGGGACAATCTCTCATCGCGCGACCAATGTTTAAACTATACGTAGCGCGACCGCTAACGGGTTAAGAAACGAGGGAAACAAGTTTCACAACTCGTCGATGATTCCAATGAATATTATTAGAACCATTAAAATATCATGGCGATAAAAAAAAAAAATGATTTACTATGACTAAAATACAGTGACGTGCAAAAGTTTCGGGCCACCCTATTTTTACCAGTTAATTGATAAAATATTTTATTTCTCCACTCGTTCATTGTTCAAAATATTCAAGAGAGTTAGAATTAAAAGGTAATAACGTCGTATATTCTATTTATTTATGGCGTATTTTTCGTGTACTACGTGGGATGACTTTGGTCGGTGTGCAAAAGTATCGGGCCACTACCCTAGAAAAAATTTACAATCGATTCAACATTGGCCAACACTGGGCCACACTTAGCCTATGTTGAGCCGATTGTAAATTTTTTCTGGGGTATATCACCGCGGCTTCGTACGCATGGTTTATTTACATTTATTTCTTCATTAGTTTCAAAACATGTCCTACAATGGAAAATCAATCTCCTTTCTGCGACAATGCCGAAACACACGAATATTCAGTTTCGTGAAATCGTGTTAAAACTTTCGCCAGAAGGAAAAAGTTCTCGTGATGTTGCGGAGAATTTATCTAATGGCAAAAGTACCGTTAATCGTATTATTACTAAATATAAATTAACAAAACTCACTGTGTGACCAAAATCGGAGCGGTAGACCGCGGAAAACTTTGAATCGTGTCGACAAAATTATAAAAAGGAAGTGCATTGTAGAACCACGAAAAAGTGCTGCAGATGTTTCCCGCCAATTGCGAAGTGAAAATCTAGCTGATGTTAGTCGGAGTACGGTATCTCGACGTCTCAAAGCTGCGGAGATGATTGGACGTGTTGGTGTAAAAAAACCATTGATTAGCAAAAAGAATAAGAAGGCTAGATTAGACTTTGCGAAAAAATATCAGCGCTGGACGGTATCAGATTGGCGGAAAGTACTTTTTTCCGATGAATCGAAATTTCAATTATTCGGAAGTAATGGTCGGAAGTAGTAAGACCTACCGTAAAACACGGTGACGGAAACATTAAAGTTTGGGGAGCATTTTCTGATGATGGCGTTGGTCCGCTGGTGGAAATTCATGGAAATATGGACGCTGCAATGTACAGGGACATACTACAAGATCATATGCTCCCATTTGCAACGAAAAATTTGCCGCGTGGTTGGGTTTTTCAACACGATAAAGATCCGAAACACGCTTTGCGTCTTGTTAAAAATTTTCTTCAAAGCCGGAAAGTCCGCCTTCTTGACTGGCCATCGCGGTCACCGGATTTAAATCCTATTGAACACCTGTGGCAAGACCTCAAGCATCGTGTTGGAACGAAAAATTACTCCAACAAAACGGAATTGTGGAACCATTTGCGAGGTGAATGGGAAAAATTGCCACAAGAACGAATCAAACAACTAATTGGGTCTATGCCTCGTCGGTGCGCTGCAGTCATCGTTGCTAAGGGCATGGCAACAAAGTATTGAGTCGAGTGGAGAAGACCAAGACATGCTTCCTTATTTTTCAAGTTTTTTGTTATTTTTTTCATACCCAAAAGTACGCGGCCCAATACTTTTGCACAGCCAGTCATAAAAAAATGTTGAATAAATAATGATTTAAGATCGATATCAATGTATACAACCTATTGTTTCTAAATATAAGTGATTACGTGTTATCATTACTCGTTTGTTTTTCTCCCACCACCATATTCAATGTACATAAAAAATAGGGTGGCCCGAAACTTTTGCACGCCACTGTATTTTGGAAAAATATGCAAATTTTACTATCAAGAATTTATGCGTCTTTACGACAATTTTTCCAGCAAACTAGACAAAAAAGTCTGTTACTGCACGAAGAAAAATATTTCAGAATATTTATAAGAAATTCCGGCAAAAGGAACGTTTATTTTGTAATGAAACTTTTTACAGTGCTGTTTCTGAAATTTTACCGTGCCGTATTACAAATATTCATAGGCTTATTTCAAATACTGCGATGCTGATTAAAATTTTTAATTTATTTTTCGATAAATTAGCCCAATAAAGTCTTTCACACTTAATTTGTTGTGCAAAGCACGGTAATTTTTGTGATATTTTTCTCTCCGTGTATACGACTAAGCTCATTCTTTATGTATGCACTGAAATTCCTCGGAGTTTGTATTTTCACCCTGTAGAGATAACAATGTAAAACTCGGAAGCACTGGTCATAAAACGTTATTTCTTATTTTCCAATTCTCATGATTCTTCGTACGCCTTCATTGACTTGACGATCCATTTCTTTACGTTTTCCTCACGCTCTTCGGAATATTGGTCATAATTACACTTTTCTAATTCATAGCTGCATTGAGAAAAGTGATTCTTTTTTTGTTTTTCAATTAGGGTTAACTGCGAATGATTGTTAGTCACCACAATCTCCACATACGTACATATCATAAAAACGTAAAGGAATTACAGTTTGTTGTAAAGAATCTATTGATTTATATAACTCTAGGATAAATTTGAGTCCTTATCACTTACTTTAAATATTAAAATAAGTTCATATAATTTTTAAATAAGTGAGATTTTATTATCAAGTGTTGAATGGTCAGCTGCGCATCATAGTAATTGTATTTTTTCAGAAAAGAATGATGATAGTAGTGAGTGTTCTTTGAATACTCAATTCCAGAACTTATGCTTCTTGGTCTTTCCGATTCGGGAAACGTAAATAGAAGAAGTTCTTTCTTTATTAAACGTCCTATGGAGAAAAGGTGATTTGATTGATTAAATCGAACTATCTGTCTAAATTGATCTACAATCGATACTAATATCGTCTACGATTGAAACCTAAATCTATTTCCAGCACACTGCATCAGATGTCAGTGACAGGGGAACTGAGGAAAACGCGTGGAGTTTCAGGCGAGTATAATTGATAAAAGTGTTATGGTAAACAAATTTTGCATTAGATTGCATCATCAGAAACTTAGTAAAGCTGCTTCCTATTGGGTACTTGATACGCGAGCTGGTTAGTCACTCATTTAAGTACTGTTCAAAGCCAAGGCTGCTGAAGATGCGAGGTCGTCAAAGGCTGATGTCGACCCATCATGTCCATTTGACAACATATCAGATAATTTAAGATAACCAGGTTAGTGGGTCAATAAAAAGAAGTGGAGAGGGGGAATTTTTAGCGATTTTGCTTTTTTTCCTGTGCTCCCTGCAACTCTACGGTTTTTCTTATCAACGCACCTGGTTTTCTGATGCTAATGAATCAATACTACAAAAATGTTGCATCAGGGAGAAGAATGAGTGGACTTTTCTCTTCCTTTCAATACCATATTACCAGAAATATTTTTGTAACTTTGCGCACGTGGACAGTAACAAAAAAGCTTTTTAAATATTGTAATACAAAATATTGTACTATGTTGCTATATTTATAACTCTATAACCAATTGCCGGGATATTCAGCTTATAAGTTATTGTTCTTATCGCTTTTGTCACGCGGCTGTCCTCAACGATATAAAGACGGCTAACGTAGCATGGCCATTTCGGTGGAAAATGGAAATGCTTTTGTTAAATATATTCAAAGAAATACATTTACTTCTGCTTACTTGTCGGGAACTATTGTCAAGTTATAAAATACGAACGGACTAAATGGGTAAGAGCAAAATTGCCGTACCTCATGACAAAAAAGTTATTCTAACAACGTTTGCAACTGAAAATTAAGAAGAAAATGATTATGTAAAAAAATAGTAATAAAATAAAACAAAATTTCACAGCTCATAAACGAATGTGTTTTTTCCCTGTCAATCGACTTCGTTTTATAAAACTATCGTAGCTTCACGAAACGTCCGAAAAATATGCAAAAAGTTTGTGGTTCTTGAAATTGAAAGCTTCCTTAACGCGAGACATAATCGCCCCTCAATCATCCTTGTCGGCCTAATCAATCAATTTTTTATTTGATAAAAAAAGCAGAGCTTTTGCAAGAAAACGTGAGGCACGTGTCGCAATATCATGTCTCCACAGCGAACGACCGGCAGGTATATAATCGTTATCTCATTCATGTACCTGCACGACTTACACGATTTATAAATGTATATGTACATATGGATGTGAATACATATATATCGTGTGGAGATACAGAAAGTATCGAGTGCAAGACCAACAAAATGAACGATGAGGTGGCGGTGGTTTTAAATACCTGCTACCTTCAATTCAGAAAATAGTCTCTTAATCCGAGAGCGCGGAGTCGGCCGGCGAAACGTCCTTTTTTTTATTTTTTAAATCTAATCGGCTCAATGGGAACTCTCTGATACAAATGAACTTCGGTTAGTATGAATTAGACGGACAAAATCAATCATGTGGAATTAATCCTACCAGTTAATTTGTTTGAATAAAAAAAAGCTTCGATGCTCTCGTTAATTAATTAAAAAAAAAAAAACATGACATTTGTGAAGTCCATAAATATTTGAATCAGTCAACAACCTTGCGCAATTTTCAAGTCCTCATTTTCATGCGGGTAAATTAGAAGTAATAATCATTTGAAAAAATGTCAAATGAACATGAAACGAAAAGAATTTCACTGCCACTACGAAATTTTCAAGCGAGACTTATTTATTGTGATAATTGATTGAAAATGTTAAATATGTTAAGAAAATCATTTTTAGGTGTAAGTTTTACGGCGAGAAATTTGTAATTGTTGTTGATCGAAAGTAAAAGCAAATCTAGAATAAACACAAATTATTTTCGGACGTGCTTAAGTTATGCGAAAGTAGGAGAGACTGGGCTCAGTTCAAACGAGGGTCACTTTTGAAACATCGCAAGTAATAACTCGCTAATTATTTGCGTTAGCGTATTCGGCCGAAGGGAGGAAGGGTTGTGTCCAAACCTGGTTGGTAAGTATTTCGCGTAGTTACGACCGCAAATTTTTACCAGAGGAGAGAGATTGTGTTTTCGAGAACAAAAGTGAGTTCATTTAAAGTCATCAACTTCATTTTCCTCTCGTATTCTTTTCTGTACAACATAAAGTTAGTGTTTCTGCTTGATCGTTATTTACTTTGAAAGTTAAAATTAAAGCTTGAAATAACGATAAGGGCTGAGTTAATCGACCTATTTTTCTGTCGTTAATTCATTTTAACCACTATAAACATTTATCTTCGTTTCGAAACATAAGTTAATTGTAGCTGTGACATTCAAATTAAAAGATCGATTGTAAAGCTCAAGGTCTCATACACTTGACCTTCAAACAATAAAATAGGTCAATTTCTTTCAATTTCACGAGTATTCTAATTGACCCCGTGCACCGTTACAAGTGACCCAGACAATAGAGACAGTTGAGTTGAGTTGAGTAGAGAACAAAGAGATTTATTAATCGAAAAAAAAGTCAATTTTTATTGATCTTCTTCTCAAATTTACAATTCATTTTTTAATGTATTTTTCTCAACGCAAGGTAATAAATTGTTTATTTTTTTGGTCACTTCCAGTGCGCAAGTATTTTTATTATTGCTGTATTTAACCGCGAAAAAATTACGTATTAGGCTTTCGGCAGCTGCATATAATTTTATAAATCTTCTTTTTCGTGTTTTCGAAGTACATAGACAAGTTTGCGCCGAATTTTACTTACAAACGAACAATGCCAGATTCGAGAACAGTATATTTACGAAATTACGCCGGCCATCGGACCATATCGTTTTGTCCTCCTGAATAATCAGACCATCGATTTTCTGTGGCGGCGAGAAAAATAAAACTTTTAACATTCGATAATTTTGAAATTTTTTGGATATTTCGAAAAATTCTTTTAAATATTAAAAAAATAAATTTCAGAGGTTTTGATCATTTGTGACAGAAATTAAATATGAGTGTCAAATAATGAAAATTTGAAATTTGAATCCTTTATTTACTCAAATGTGTGAAATACATTTTCGGGATTTTTTCAAATTTAAGGTTAAAGGAAAACACTCGCTGATAGACGACGCGCTTAAACCTCCAAAGTACAAACGACAAGAAAGACTCGATTTTCAATCGGTTCCACAATGTCGAGAATTTTGTACGGAGTCTTCACTTTTCTAGTCATTATTAGCTCAATTTTAGCAAACGTATGGAGGAAAGAAGAGCTGCGATTTGTCACTGTGGTAAGTTAAAATATTACATGCCACGTATTAGGTTTTAAACTTAATTCCCGCTGTTTTTCAATTGAAAAAGTGAAAAAAAATTATTTATAGTTTACGGTACATTCTATTTTGGATTCCATGTTCAATTGGCGTGGAATCCAAATGGATTCCACGCCAATCGAAATCGTTGCTTTTTGAGGCGATCCATTCTTCGATCCATTTTTTGATATCTTCAAAAGACTTGAAATGCTGTGATAACAAATCATTCTGAATCGCTCGAAACAAATGATAATCAGACGGTGCTATGTCCGATGAATACGACGGGTGAGGTAAAACTTCCCAGATGATGTCCTTTATATACTTTTTTATGGTTTCTGCTACATGTGGCCGAGCATTGTCATGGAGCAAAATTAGTTTGTTATGACGTTTGGCGTACTCAGGTCGCTTTTTTCTCAATTCCTAGTTTAGTTTCATTAATTGTTGTTTATAGCGAACAGCTGCGATCATTTCACCCGGTTTCAGCAACTCGTGATACATCATAACTTCTTGATCTTACCAAACACACGGCATCACCTTTTGAGCATGAATATTGCGTTTTGGCGCTGATAGACCTGGTTCACCCGGCAGTGTCCATGCTTTTCTTCGTTTCGAATTTTCATAATAAACCCATTTCTCATCGCCAGTCACGATTCGATGTAAAAATGACTTCCTTTCGCATCGTTCAAGCAGCAATTCACAAATCGTTTTTCGCTTTTCGAGTTGTCTCTCGTTTAATTGATGTGGTAACCAATTTCCCGCTTTTTGAACCAGTCCAAGATTATGCAAACGTTTGCTAACAGCCATTTTAGTAACGTTTAATGTATCAGACAATACTTCAAGAGTCTGACATCGATCTTCATTGAGTAAGGCCTCCAATTCTTCATCTTGAAATTTTTTCAGCTGCCTTGGCCGTTCTTTGTCTTTAAGGTCAAAATCGCCACTTTTGAATCGTCTAAACCTATCTCTGCGCGTTGTCTCAGATAGGGCATGTTCACCATAAGCTTGCTTCAAGAAGCAAGCGATGACTTTCAGCAGCACTTTTTCTTAAATTAAAGCAAAGAAGCAAAGCTTCCAGCTACTACTTCGTTTCGTTGTTTCAAATACTTTTATACTACTTCGTTTACTTACTTAATTTTTTAATTAATTACTAATTAAATAATTTTAATAATAAATTTTAAATAAAGTTTAATAAGATACAGTTTCGTTGGTTCAACACCTGACATTTTTGATATTATAAAAAAAGTTGTGTGTACAAGTGAACTCACTCTTGAATATCGAATATTACAGGTTATGTTGTCCCATACTTCAACACAGTATAGTTTTAGTGTTACTTCTATGAAAATAATACTAGTTACCCCATATCATATAAAACAGCGGGAATTAAGTTTAAAGCCCAATAATTTGTCATAATTTGCATCGTGTTCAGACGTAATAAAAGCTTCAATATAAAAACGCTTCAAATCCGTATAATAATCGACTATTTCATTGCAATGTTTCAACAAAATATTGTCAAATCATTGTTTACGTAACAACGATTCATAATTATATAATCGAAAGATGAGGAGTGATCGTTCATTGAATCAAAAGAACTTTGAAAACCAATTTCGAAATAATTTGAACAAGATTCGCCCATTCTTCTTTAATTTCTTCTGACATCAGTTGAATAATATTGGTGAAAAAAATCTTATGGATTTTTTAAGGTGTTTCGTCATGGTGACAGGGCTCCAGATAACAATGGCAAAGAATTATATCCCAACGATCCATACTTGCATTATAATTTCTTTCCAATGGGCCTCGGTGGATTGACGAACGTAAGTATGGCTTTACTTAAATAATTATGGACAGGGGAACCCCAGTTATTCGGGAAATTATAGATATATTCGCAACTTTTTCGCAAGGCTCTCTTGCGACATGCAACTTTTTTATTATCCTCGGAATGTCTTCCGACGCTTTTTCCTATTACCATCAAAATTCAGTATTTTTCAGTTTCTTTTAAACTTAATTGAATAATATCTTTTGAAATTTATTATGAAATATTTGGATCGTTCAAAAATAAAAAAAAATAATAATAATAAAAAGATATATCGTAACTGGTTTTATGATTCACGGCAATTTTAAAAATATTCAAATCATGGTAAAAACGTTTGAACATGAAACAGGGAAAAATGATTTATAAACGAAGAGTCCTTTACAAATTCAGCGTGTGTTTCAAGGTGTTTGAACGGTAAAAAATATGAAAAAATGACTACAAACTAAAAAAATTAATAGTCCCACGATTCACAAAAAGCGTAGGTCGTAGGTACTTCTCATATTGTGCAGAAAAGATTGCGAACTACTTAACCCTTGAACTACGAAATTCTTTGTTAAACCTATCCGCACGTGCGAGTAAAAAAATAATATTGGAGGCTGTGAAAAAAATCCCTAGGGAATTATTAAATCGCATAATAAATAGCTCCGAGTAGTGATAAGAAACTCTAAAATCGAAGGTTTCACCGTATTGCCGACGTTTCGCAAACGTTACAGTTTGCGTGCAAGTGGAGGTTACCAGGTCCACCCAATCTGGCACACCATCCTCCCGGTTTTTTAATTGACCAGCTGATCAATCAAAAACTCTGATTGGCTGGTGCGGTCATCCGGAACGATGACCATGCGTATATAAGGACTACCTGAGGCCTCAGCCCTGATGATGCAAACTGTAACGTTTGCGAAGCGTCGGCAATTCGCTGAAACTCTACACGTCATCCATCCGGAAGCCATAAACTATTGTAAGAATGAAATATTGATCAGATTGGCCACCAAATTCTAATGTTTATAGATACAATTGACTTTTTGCAGAAAGGTAAAATGAGGGAGTACGCCCTCGGCGCAAAACTTCGAGAAAGATATAATGACTTTCTTGGTACGGTTTACCTTCCCCGAGATATCGTCGCAAGAAGTACTGATTATGCAAGGACAAAGATGTCATTATCTCTCGTACTTGCTTCGCTTTATCCACCGGACCAATTGCAAAGATGGAATTACTGGCTAGGATGGCAACCGATTCCAACTACTTATGTACCTAATGCACTCGACGTTTTGCTTATACCGGAAGAGTGCCCGCAGTTAGTTCTAATATTTCTTAGACGAATACGTATAAATAAATACCACTAAATTCAAAGTTTTATTTTACGGAACGTTTTTTATTTATTCTCAATTATAATTGTACTTGAAAGTTTCAAAATAACTCAGATATTTTAGAGATTTGTAACGTTCGGTCTGTGCAATTCTTGTATTTGATCACTAGAATGTACTTGAAATGTTTACATTTCTTCCTACGTTCCAGAAAAATGCATTTTACCAGAAGATTGAAATCAGAAAGCAATTCATTCATTCGCCTGGGAAGAAATGTTTTGTAAATCTTCATATTTTCATATTTTTTATGTTTCTCTCGAAATTTTTCGACGTAGCCTTTTTCGTTTGTACTAAATAGCTCCAGATCACAATTAGTCTGGATAATCTAGATTCTGTACTCAAAATAAACGAATGCTATTAGGATTGCTCGAGTCTATTCAACATTATGTAGCTTTATTTTTATAATTCGAAATTTTACTTAAATAGGCTGATTCACTATAAATTTGTTCCAAATTTATGACAAGCTAATTCGCTGCATAAATTAAAATATTGTATCTGCGATGTTTTTTTAATTTCAGATATCTTGAGGAACTTAATCGTGTAGTATCGTTGCCAGAAGTGATAAAACGAGTCGAAGAGTTTCGTCCCCTCATGGACAATTTAACGATTTTTACTGGCAAAACTATCGAAAATACAAATCAAATGTATTATCTGTATCATGATTTAATGGCGGAAAAATCGATGGACCTCGAATTACCGAAATGGACCAAGCCTTTGTTTCCTTACGGTCCCCTGTGGGACGCAACTGTTCTCGAGTACGACATCGTCAGTTACAACGGTTTGCTCAAAAGGCTCAATGGAGGTAAAAATTAAAATCATTGACTATCGAACAAAATTTTGAATAATGCTAAAAAAGACAAGTTTTCGCATGCCAACGATACAAAGTTCGAAATTTTTTATTTGTCCACAATAGAAATAATTGTGCAATATTGTAGGAACATTGCTGAGGAGAATTTCGGACGATATGGTGGCAGCGATAAAAAATGAGACGAAAGAAGCTCGAAAAATGAATATTTTCAGCGGACACGAGACCAACATTGCTGCACTTATGAAAACTCTTGGTGTATATGAACCGCACGTTCCTGAATATTCTAGTGCGATTTTTGTCGAACTCATTCAACAAGGCGATCTTTATTACGTCCAGGTTCGATACAACAATAATAATAAAAATAATTGTAAATTTATATTATTTTATACATTTTTGTTTGTTTGTGTTTTTTTTTTAACAGGTACTTTACTACCTTGGCATTCCTGCAACCGTAAAGATCTTGACTATTCCGGGCTGTCAACAACTTTGCATGATCGACGATTTTCTTCAATTGTTGAATAACGTCATACCAACGGACGATGAGCTGGTTTGCCCAAAGTAAAGCCACACTCACCCATGATTTTGAAAGAGGGAGAGAGAGAGAGAAAGAGAGAGCAAGCAACAATAATTTTTTACATTCACTGAACTTTCTACCTCATTGAATGATATTGGCCACTAAGAAAGTATTATATCTACGATGATATTTGTTATTTCGTTACTTCTTTCAACCATTCTGTATCATCGACATCAGGGCCGGGTTGAAATTCCGAATTTTGAACGATCAGATCGCTCAAAATTCCGAATTTATTAGCTAGTATTTATTGCTTGTGGAAATTTATAATTCCAAAGTTTCGTAAACAGAATTATTATATAACCGAAAATAATAGTACACTAAGGAATTAAATGACAATAATCATGGGGCCGACTGATAAAGCGTCGACATGAAACAAACATCAACTCCCCATAATTAGAGAGTCCACAATTCCGAAAAATTGTAGTGTTAGAAATTCTAGTTCCTGAATGGCCAACGTTTATACAGGGAAAAGTTCCGAAAATAAGAATAGCGATAAGAATCATCGATAACTAAACATCCTTATATTATATGTTTACAACAAAACGTGAAGGATGATCAAAACTGAAAAAATTCTACCACGAAACATCAAAACTCCGAAAGAATACTACTGCGAAAGATCGAAACTCCGAAAGAATTATAACCGAAAGACCAAAACTCCAAAAACCTGAACACCGTCAAAATAATCGTCTATGGAAGTTTTAAAAGTTTCAAATTTTTACGTAAAGTTGATGTAGCATAAATGCGAATCATTTTCAATAAATCTACGAATTTTTTCAAGAATTTTTTGTTTATTCAGAGGTGATTTTACGTCAATTTTGAGATATTTCAAATCTTTCTTTACATATTGACAATGTTATATTTTCTCATTCGAA
Source organism: Rhimphoctona megacephalus (assembly GCA_963989365.1). Taxonomy (NCBI): domain Eukaryota; kingdom Metazoa; phylum Arthropoda; class Insecta; order Hymenoptera; family Ichneumonidae; genus Rhimphoctona; species Rhimphoctona megacephalus. Next base: position 8,958,744 of record OZ022416.1, read on the forward strand.
ACTCAACTAGAAATTATGCCCTCAAGCTAACCTACAATTTGTTTTTTTTTTAATTGTACGCTTAACAACTGGCTTAACTTTTAGCTACTTGATCTATGAAATCGTGAAGGCCACACACCGACAGGATCGTTATCGTTATCGGTATGTTGGATGTTAACATTTCTCACTCAATGATGAAATACTTCTTTTATTTTTTGAGCGACCTGCGGCACTTGATTCGTGGAAACATGGTTCACATGCATTACAGTAGTGGTGCTGCCATCTCAACGCATCAGGCTAACTTGCTATTTGATTATTTGTGAGTTTTCGGAATTTTGAACGTTCTGAACTTTCTTTATCGGAATCTTACGCTATCTAAACTTCAGTTTTCGCAAATTGGATGATCAAAGCAATGATTTCCGGAGTCCAAATCTTCCGTGAACTTGACGAATCTCTTGTTAGCTTTTATTATATTTAAACTTTCTGATATAGTTCGTTTTCTATAATAAAAATTTCGGAATTTTGTGGCATGCTTAATATTACATATTCGGAGTTTTGTATATCATATTACTGGGCATTCAAATAAAGTGTTGATCTTCTTCATACTATTTCCGAAAATTATCTCGTACAAGAAATCATATTTGTATCCTTTTTCTATCTCTACTCGTACCGTTCTACATCATTTACAGTCAAGTGTGTAGAATTTCACTGGCATGATCTTTACGAAACTTGTAGTTTCGGAACATTAAAATTAGGAATTTTGAACCTTCGGAGCATTCAAAGGTCGGAATTTTAACCCAGCCCCATATCGGAATTTTGAGCGTTCTGATCGTTCAAACGTCGGAATTTCAACCCGGCCCCGACGGTGTTCAGGTGTTTAGAGTTTTGGTCTTTCGGGTAAAATTCTTTCGGAGTTTTGATCTTTCGCGGTAGTATTCTTTCGGAGTTTTGATCTTTCGTGGTAGAATTTTTTCAGTTTTGATCATCCTTCACGTTTTATTGTAAACATATAATATAAAGATGTTTAATTATCGATGATTCTTATCGATATTCTTATTTTCGGAACTTTTCCCTGTACAAACGTTGGCCACTCAGGAACTCGAATTTCTAACACTACAATTTTTTGAAATTGTGAACTCTCTAATTATGAGAAGTTGATACTTGTTTTATGTGCTGTGCTATCATGTCGACGCTTTATCGGTCGGTCCCACACTGAAAAAAAATTAAAGTATTGCCAACTACACGATGAGGTTGGACGAATTTCGTTGCGCCAATAGTCATATTACGTTTAGTTACACTGTTAAAAAATATATGAAATTTACAATACTTTTACAATACAACGGTAAATGAAATTTACAAACCGAGTGTATGAAATGAAAATTGTTGCACTCGTATGCCAAAATTGAAATATGAACATAAATTTTGGTTACTGGTGTGGAATTTTAGATGCATAACATTGAATATTCATATGAAACCTGAAAATTTTGTGGACATGCATTGAAATAAATCATATGTTTGATTGATAATTAATACAAATGTATACGAATTCATCTACTATCAACAATGTATTAAAATTACAGTATGATCTTCACTTTTCTTGACAGTTGACTGAAAAATAAGATACACATGAATGTTAATAATACGATACATGTTATTTCCCATCATAACTCTATCTCTTAAAAATACGGTACAAAAATGGGAATGAAAATTAATATACCCTGCAGTATAAAAAAAAAATCCGTGTATTAAAATTCATTTCCCTATGTATTAATTATAAGAATCTCAATATTAAAATTAATACACAAGTGTAGGAAATTCGTAACGCTCTGTGGGCACCGTGCTTCGCGCTCTGGCCATCGTGTGGCGCAGAGCATCGACTTTCTCATAGGAGGCACGTGCTTCGGACGAGGATATATACAAGTCACTCGAGTCTAAGAAAATTGTGTAAAACGTGAAAATGGTAAAAACCAAACTTAACACAAGATGTTGAGATTATAATAAAAATTTTTACGGTGATAATTGCTCGACTTGATTGCCACGGCATCAAGTGGTGATAAGTCACTCTAATCAATTTCTTGAGATGTCTGCATGATTTCGACCTTCAACTTTAAAAAATCGAACACAATAGTACATCAATTAATGTATTCTCCGTAAAAACTCATAATAGCTGAATTTATTTAATATTCATTCGTATATTAATATTCAAAAAGGATCACCAAATTTCATGATACATTTCTAGAAATATCGCAGACATATGTAATGCGAAAACGTTATATGGTGCCTGAAATTTAGTAATTTTGAATCTGAAAATTACTATGCTGGTAACATGAACTTTAATATACCTGTATAGTAATATTAGTTAATGTTTCGTGTTTTTAATATGCACAAAGTCAACATTTCTTACATGTATATGATTTTTCAAATACACAAGTATATTAATTTTACTAAACAGTGCTCGTTTCATTAAAATACCGCGTCTCTCAATTTTCCTCAGCGTATCTGAATTTTCATGTAGGGTATCCGCGTAAAAACTTCCTATACATGTGTATTAATTTTAATACGGAAATTTTTTACAGTATAATCACCCGGTCGTTGATCCATTGAAAGTCATGTCGTTGAGACAACTACGCCACCATTTTGCCGCTAAATTTTAATTTATTTCAGTTGAGTGTATTTCATGTGATACAACCGCAATAAATGGTTACATTGAAAAAAAGTAAAACTTGAGACACAGAATCGATTGAATTTGAAATAATCACACGGAGGTTGGGTTGTATACGATTTGTCCGTGACTCGATAAAATAATAGCATCGAATAAACTTCTCTGCGAAAATTGAATTCAATGACACCATAGATCAACGGAATATAATTTGTGATTAAGCTGATTATCTAGTAGTAATTTGGATAAAATCTTTTATTACTATTCAAACAAATAAACCTTTTGCTAAAGATATTAAAATTTCGTTGCGCAAATGATAAGTTTTGTTTAACACGAATTATATATATTGTAACCGGGCAGCCTTATTCCCTGGCTGGATTTTTGGTGTGGCAGAAATCCGCTAGAGAGCCACGGGCAGAGCGCTCTCGCGTAAGCGTCGCACCGTCCGTGTTCCCATAAGGCTCCGACATTGAATGATTGAATCGTTAAATATCGATCATTTCTACCGACGGTCGACGAGAAAACCCGAACCCTTGTTTTACGAGGTAAAAAGGTCTAAAGCCTTTTATCGTACAATTAATGTACGCTGTTATAGAAAGTTTTTGCCACCTAATTATGTCAGGATAGGCGCTCTTACTAGAGTAAAAAATCGATCAATCGTATTTACTATTGAAAGTCGCAAAATACAAAATCAAAAATATCAAATAAAAAATATTCCAAAAAATATGTATATAAAAAAAAATTTCAAATATTTCTTACAGTCATTTCAAAATCATAATTGTTCGGTACAATCACTATACGTTTTAATTACACAACGCAATTCATTTAATCCAAATGTGATTGATACAATTGACTGAAATACTTTTCCGCATTTCTCGAGCAATGCGATGATACTATTTCAAATATTTATTGAATTTTATTCGAAAAATGTTTTGGTTCTATTGAATATTTAAAGTTTTACTTCAAATTGCGGACATAGTTGGCTCAACAAAATACCTTTAACTACGCGCGGAGGTTGCATCAACTACGCCATTGGTTTCGCCGTATCCAACCTCGGCGTAGTTGAGTCAACTACGCCTCCGTTCTCAACACGATGCCTTTTTTTCAGTGCATGATTATTGTCATTTAATTCCTTAGTGTACTATTATTTTTGGTTATATAATAATTCTGCTTACGAAATTTTGGAATTATGAATTTGCACAAGTAATAAGTACTAGCTAATCAATTCGGAATTTTTTTTGAGCATAACTGCTTACGCGGAAAAAATATTCCATGATAGATTTTTATTGTAATATTTTATACTGGTAGTCCACACCAGCTCATTTTAAAACCTTTATTCTATATTTTTTGGGCACAACTGCTTAAGACATGAAAAAAACATTCCATGATAGATTCTGTTTTGCAACACTATCGGAAAACAATGTAAAACCAAAACAGACAAAATTTAGTGTTGCCATATATTTTACACAAGTAATCCAGAGTAATTTTTCATGATGACAAAATAGGAAAATTTAGTATTGTAATGTTTTATACTGGTAGTCCACACCAGCTCATTCTAAAACATTTATTGTATATTTTTTGGGCACAACTGCTTACGTGGAAAAAACATTCCATGATAGATTTTGTGTTGCGTGACTAATATCGAGGAATAATTTGTAGTTCATTTAAAGTGTTGTCATATATTTTACACAAGTAATCCAGAGTAATTTTTCATGATGACAAAATAGGAAAATTTAACGATCGTAATAAATATTCCACTTCGCAGTGGTGAAATGTTACTCGGGAATAGCAATAATTGGTCGGCAGAATTAGAAAAAGTTGGCGTATATTGATTGAATAAATTCTAGTAAATACTCTGCCCACAATATTATTTTTACTAAGGAGCTCAATCAATTAGTTAACAAAACCTTATTGGGTTTTTGTCGCGTTTAATGTTTTTGTTCATTATTATTTTCTCTTGACACTGTCTGTTCGTCTGAATGGGCAAAAAGACGGAAGTTCATGCGTTTCACCGCTATAAACGATATAAACGTTTCAACGATATAAAGACGGCTAACGTAGCATGGCCATTTCGGTGGAAAATGGAAATGCTTTTGTTAAATATATTCAAAGAAATACATTTACTTCTGCTTACTTGTCTGGAACTATTGTCAAGTTATAAAATACGAACGGACTAATTGGGTAACAGCAAAATTGCCGTACCTCCTGACAAAAAACTTACTCTAATAACGTTTGCAACTGAAAATTAAGAAGCAAATGATTATGTAAAAAAATAGTAATAAAATAAAACAAAATTTCACAGCTCATAAACGAATGTGTTTTTTCCCTGTCAATCGTCTTTGTTTTTTAAAACTATCCTAGCTTCACGAAACGTCCGAAAAATATGCAAAAAGTTTGTGAATCTTCAAATTGAAAGTTTCCTTAGCGCGAGACATAATCGCCCCTCAATCGTCCTTGTCGGCCAAATCAATCAAATTTTTATTTGATAAAAAAAAGCAGAGCGTTTGCAAGAAAACGTGTCGCACGTGTCGGAATATTATATCTCCACTGCGACCAATCGGCAGGTATATAATCGTTATCTCATTCATGTACCTGCACGACTTACACGATTTATTAATGTATATGTATATGATTTATAAATGATACAGAAAGTATCGAGTGCAAGATCAACAAAATGAACGATGAGGTAGTGGTGGTTTTAAATACCAGCTACCTTCAATTCAGAAAATAGTCTCTTAATCCGAGAGCGCGGAGTCGGCCGGCGAAACGTCCTTTTTTTATTTTTTAAATCTAATCGGCTCAATGGGAACTCTCTGATACAAATGAACTTCGGTTAGTATGAATTAGACGGACAAAATCAATCGTGTGGAATTAATCCTACCAGTTAATTTGTTCGAACAAAAAAAAAGCTTCGATGCTCTCATTAATTAATTATGACAAAAAAAACATGACATTCGTGAAGCCCATAAATATTTGAATCAGTCAACAATCTTGCGCAATTTTCAAGTCCTCATTTTCATGCGGGTAAATTAGAAATAATAATCATTTGAAAAAATGTCAAATGAACATGAAACGAAAAGAATTTCACTGCCACTACGAAATTTTCAAGAGCGACTTATTTATTGTGATAATTGATTGAAAATGTTAAATATGTTAAGAAAATCATTTTTAGGTGTAAGTTTTACGGCGCGAAATTTGTAATTGTTGATCGAAAGTAAAAGCAAATCTAAAATAAACACAAATTATTTTCGGATGTGCCTAAGTTATGCGAAAGTAGGAGAGACTGGGCTCAGTTCAAACGAGGGTCACTTTTGAAACATCGCGAGTAATAACTCGCTAATTATTTGTGTTAACGTTTTTGGCTGAAGGGAGCAGGGGTTTTTGTGTCCAAACCTGGTTGGTAAGTATTTCGCGTAGTTACGACCGCAAATTTTTACCAGAGGAGAGAGATTGTGTTTTCGAGAACAAAAGTGAGTTCATTTAAAGTTATCAACTTTATTTTTCTCTCGTATTCTTTTCAGTACAATATAATGTTAGTGTTTCTGCTTGATCGTTATTTACTTTCAAAGTTAAAATTATAGCTTGAAATAACGATAAGGGCTGAGTTAATCGACCTTTTTTCGGTAGTTAATTCATTTTCACCATTATAAACATTCATCTTCGTTTCGAAACATAAGTTAATTGTAGCGGTGACATTCAAATTAAAAGATCGATTGTAAGGCTCAAGGTCTCATACACTTGACCTTCAAACAATAAAATAGGTCAATTTCTTTCAATTTCACGAGTATTCTAATTGACCCCGTGCACCGTTACAAGTGACCCAGACAATAGAGACAGTTGAGTTGAGTTGAGTAGAAAACAAAGAGATTTATTAATCGAAAAAAGAAAGTCAGTTTTTATTGATCTTCTTCTCAAATTTACAATTCATTTTTTAATGTATTTTTCTCAACGCAAGGTAATAAAATGTTTATTTTTTTGGTCACTTCCAGTGCCATTTTTATTATTGCTGTATTTAACCGCGAAAAAATTACGTATTAGGCTTTCGGCAGCTGCATATAATTTTATAAATCTTCTTTTTCGTGTTTTCGAAGTACATAGACAAGTTTGCGCCGAATTTTACTTACAAACGAACAATGCCAGATTCGAGAACAGTATATTTACGAAATTACGCCGGCCATCGGACCATATAGTTTTGTCCTCCTGAATAATCAGACCATCGATTTTCTGTGGCGGCGAGAAAAATAAAACTTTTAACATTCGATAATTTTGAAATTTTTTGGATATTTCGAAAAATTCTTTTAAATATAAAAAAAAAAAATTCAGAGGTTTTGATCATTTGTGATAGAAATTAAATATGAGTGTCAAATAATGAAAATTTGAATCCTTTATTTACTCAAATGTGTGAAATACATTTTCGGGATTTTTTTAAATTTAAGGTTAAAGGAAAACACTCGCTGATAGACGACGCGCTTAAACCTTCAAAGTGCAAACAACAAGAAAGACTCGATTTTCAATCGTCTCCACAATGTCGAGAATTTTGTACGGAGTCTTCACTTTTCTAACCATTATTAGCTCAATTATAGCAAATGTGTGGACGAAAGAAGAGCTGCGATTTGTCACTGTAGTGAGTTAAAATATTACATGCCACGTATTGGGTTTTAAACTTAATTCCCGCTGTTTTTCAATAAAAAAAAAGAAAAAAAAAATTTATAGTTTACGGTACATTCTATTTTATTCGAAGTATTGTCCTTCAGAAGCTACGACTTTTTCCCATCTTTCACGCGACAAATGGATTCTACGCCAATAGAAATTGTTGCTTTTTGAGGCGATCCATTCATCGATCCATTTTTTGATATCTTCAAAAGACTTGAAATGCTGTGATAACAAATCATTCTGAATCGCTCGAAACAAATGATAAAATCAGACGGTGCTATGTCCGGTGAATACGACAACAGCGGGAATTATGTTTAAAACCCAATAATTTGTCATAATTTGCATCGTGTTCAGACGTAATAAAAGCTTCAATAAAAAAACACTTCAAATCCGTAAAATAATCGACTGTTTCATTGCAATGTTTCAACAAAATATTGTCAAATCATTGTTTACGTAACAACGATTCATAATTATATTATCGAAAGATGAGGCGTGATCGTTCATTTAATCGAAAGAACTTTGAAAACCAATTTCGAAATAATTTGAACAAGATTCGCCCATGCTTCTTTAATTTCTTCTAAAATCAGTTGAATAATATTGGTGAAAAAAATCTTATGGATTTTTTAAGGTGTTTCGACATGGTGACAGGGCTCCAGATGACAATGGACAAGAATTATATCCCAACGATCCATACTTGCAATATAATTTCTTTCCAATGGGCCTCGGTGGATTGACGAACGTAAGTATGGCTTTAATTAAGGAGCCTCGGTCATGAACGCGTTCGCGACAAAAAAAAATAATTTTTTAGTATATTACAGATAAAGTACCTATATTTACGTGTGCAAAATTTCAGACAACGTCATCGACTACATAAGAAAGATAAAAATGGTTAAAGTTAGGATTTTTAATACGGGCTTTATGGAAAGGTTACCCTCAAAACGCGTGTCTCAAGTAATAATTTTACACTCGCGCAACAGATGTTAAACAAAAACTACAGTAACATTCTTTCGGTCATGAGGATTCAGAATATATTTAAAAAGTTTAGGGTTATCGACTTATCTAAAAAGATATTAAGTGTTAAAGCGTTGAAATACTCTCGAAGTACCGGGAGGTTTCGCGACGGTGTGAAGCTGTACCAATTTTATGGTATTGATTTATCAATATGCGACTGATAATTTTTGTATTAAATTACCGATAATACATTTATTACCAATTGTATTATCACAAATATGTGTATTTTGAAAAAAAGTGGTGGCCCCGCTCATGCGCCCACGGAATCCGGCCCTACGTGACTGAGGCTCCTTAAATAAATATGGACAGTGGAACCCCAGTTATTCGGGAAATTGTAGATATATTTGCAACTTTTTCGCAAGGCTCGCTCGCGACATGCAGCTTTATTTATTATCCACGGAATGTCTTCCGACGCTTTTTTTTCATTCATGCGTGTGGGACCCAAATCATAATTATGCTCCACAATTGGGAGATCCTATTACCATCAAAATTCAGTATTTTTCAGTTTCTTTTAAACTTAATTGAATTATATCTTTTGAAATTTATTATGAAATATTTGGATCGTTCAAAAATCAAAAAAAATAAAAAGATATATCGTAACTGGTTTTATGATTCACAGCAGTTTTTAAAATACTCAAATCATGGTAAAAACGTTCGAACATGAAACAGGGAAAAATGATTTATAAAGGAAGAGTCCTTTACAAATTCAGCATGTGTTTCAAGGTGTTTGAACGGTAAAAAATATGAAAAAAATGACTACAAACTAAAAAAATTAATAGTCCCACGATTCACAAAATCGTAGGTCGTAGGTACTTCTCATATTGTGCAGAAAAGATTGCGAACTACTTAACCCTTGAACTACAAAATTCTTTGTTAAACCTATCCGCACGTGCGAGTAAAAAAATAATACTGGAGGCTGTGAAAAATATCCCTAGGGAATTATTAAATCGCATAATAAATAGCTCCGAGTAGTGATAAGAAACTCTAAAATCGAAGGTTTCACCGTATTGCCGACGTTTCGCAAACGTTACAGTTTGCGTGCAAGTGGAGGTTACCAGGTCCACCCAATCTGGCACACCATCCTCCCGGTTTTTTAATTGACCAGCTGATCAATCAAAAACTCTGATTGGCTGGTGCAGTCATCCGGAACGATGACCATGCGTATATAAGGACTACCTGAGGCCTCAGCCCTGATGATGCAAACTGTAACGTTTGCGAAGCGTCGGCAATTCGCTGAAACTCTACACGTCATCCATCCGGAAGCCATAAACTATTGTAAGAATGAAATATTGATCAGATTGGCCACCAAATTCTAATGTTTATAGATACAATTGACTTTTTGCAGAAAGGTAAAATGAGGGAGTACGCCCTCGGCGGGAAACTTCGAGAAAGGTATAATGACTTTCTTGATACGGTTTACCTTCCCCAAGATATCGTCGCAAGAAGCACTGATTATGGACGGACAAAGATGTCATTATCTCTCGTACTTGCTTCGCTTTATCCACCGGACCAATTGCAAAGATGGAATTTCGAGCTAAGATGGCAACCGATTCCAACTACTTATGTACCTAATGCGCTCGACGTCTTGCTTATACCGGAAAAGTGCCCGAAGTTAGTTCTAATATTTTTTAGACGAATACGTATAAATAAATACCACGAAATTCGAAGTTTTGTTTTACAGAATGTTTTTTATTTATTCTCAATTATAATTGTACTTGAAAGTTTCAAAATAACTCAGATATTTTAGAGATTTGTAACATTCGGTCTATGCAAATCTTGTATTTGATCACTAGAATGTACTTGAAATGTTGACATTTCTTTCTACGTTCCAGAAAATTGCATTTTACCAGAAGATTGAAATCAGAAAGCAATTCATTTATTCGCATGGGAAGAAATGTTTTGTAAATCTTCATATTTTAATATTTTTTATGTTTCTCTCTTTTTCGTTTGTACTAAAAAGCTCCAGATCATAATTAGTCTGGATAATTGAGATTCTATGCTCAAAATAAACGAATGCTATTAGGAATTCTCGAGTCTATTCAAAATTATGTAGCTTTTTTTTATAATTCGAAATTTTACTTAAATAAGCTGGTTCACTATAAATTTGCTCCAAATTTTTGACAAGCTAATTCGCTGCATAAATTAAAATATTGTATCTGCAGTGTTTTTTTAATTTCAGATATCTTGAGGAATTGAATCGTGTAGTATCGTTGCCAGAGGTAATAAAACGAGTCGAACAGTTTCGTCCCCTCATGGAAAATTTAACGATTTTTACTGGCAAAACTTTCGAAAATACAAATCAAATGTATTATCTGTATCATGATTTAATGGCGGAAAAATCGATGGACCTCGAATTACCGAAATGGACCGAGCCTTTGTTTCCTTACGGTCCCCTGTGGGACGCAACTATTCTCGATTACGACATCGCCAGTTACAACGGTTTGCTCAAAAGGCTCAATGGAGGTAAAAATTAAAATCATTGACTATCGAACAAAATTTTGAATAATGCTAAAAAATACAAGTTTTCGCATGCTAACGATACAAAGTTTGAAACTTCTTTTTTGTCCACAATAGAAATAATTGTGCAATATTGTAGGAACATTACTGAGGAGAATTTCGGACGATATGGTGGCAACGATAAGAAATGAGACGAAAGAAGCTCGAAAAATGAATATTTTCAGCGGACACGAGAACAACATTGCTGCACTTTTGAAAACTCTTGGTGTATATGAACCGCACGTTCCTGAATATTCCAGTGCTATTTTTATCGAACTCATTCAACGAGGCTATCTTTATTACGTCCAGGTTCGATACAACAATAATAATAAAAATAATTGTAAATTTATATTATTTTATACATTTTTGTTTGTTTGTTTGTTTTTTTTTTTTAACAGGTACTTTACTACCTTGGCATTCCTGCAATAGTAAAGACCTTGACTATTCCGGGCTGTGAACAACTTTGCATGATCGGCGATTTTCTTCAATTGTTGGATAACGTCATACCAACGGACGATGAGCTGGTTTGCCCAAAGTAAAGCCACACTCACCCATGATTTTGAAAGAGGGAGAGAGAGAGAGAGAGAGAGAAAGAGAGAGCAAGCAACAACAATTTTTTACATTCACTGAACTTTCTACCTTATTGAATGATATTGGCCACCAAGAAAGTGTTATACATTTACGATGATAATAATACATACGACCGACGCTCTGGTCTAGAGGCTAGCGTGCTTGCCTCTAAGCCAGAGTGTTGGGGGTTCTCGGTTCGAATCCCGGTCCTCCCGTAGCCTTTTCCCGAAAATTAAATATGAGCGTGACCAGCTCCAGATGTATATATGCGGCATACACAATTACCTGTACATTTATATGTCACATGTATGTCACACGTATACAGCTGTAGCTCATGTTTACATTGTCGTGACAAGGCGTGACGTAGCTCCGGCACCGTGAGGCGAACCGAGGACCGGCTGTAGTGGCACAGGTTTTCCGAAGTTTTTCTGGGCCCGTGGAATCGAGTGCCATGGCGAATGCGCTACAGAGGGGAAGTCGGATGCGGCCGCATGGAGGCCTGGTTACTGATTCGGACCAGACCCCCAGGGGGGACTGGCTACTGACCCGGGCTGACCCTGTAATAGGCGAAAGCCTCTGGACAGGGGGAAAATAAATATAAAAAAAATATATATATATTAACGATGATATTTGTTATTTCGTTATTTCTTTCAACCTTTCTGTATCATCGACATCCTCTAATTCCTGTGTTTTTCACGTCGATACGTCGTGATTGATTGCGATATTGAAAATTTTTAACTTTTTTCGAATTTTTTCTGTATTCATTGTTTTCGCAATCCTACAGGCGTAGGATTGCGAATCTATAATACTAGATCAAGTGGTCCATTCTGTAAACTTAAGTATCGAGTCTGTCGAACCGAAAAGTTTCCTACTATTTTTTAATCAGATTTCTTCGTTGAAAGAAGATGATTATTTTTCATCATCTCTTCTATCATACATACTGCCGAAATGGTTAAAGATGAGGCAAAAATGTATAGGACTAATTTTATAGAGTATAAAATTTCCTACAAATAAGTTCCTGACGACAATTCTCTATCTTTAGCAATTTCGTCCTGAGGACGGATTGTAAAAATACTTTAAAAACATCAGCCTTGTGAGCAACCCTCGTAATCCAGAGATTACTTTGAAGTTCTTGTTGGCTCGGCTTCGTAGCACCACATGATCGTGCTTTGAAAAATCCTAGGGCTCTAATATTTAGAGCCTCTTTTTGCAGAATTACATATTTTAGGTTTTCGTCGCGATTCTTTTAGATTCGAAATTACACAGATATAAGATTGCTAATAAAAAATTGATGCTTCGAAAATTAGACAAATTTCTGGGACCATCTTCTTAGCATTACGTTCGGCGTCCTTATTTTAAGCTCTTGAGTCTGGCTCACCCTTTTTGTTCCTTTTTTTCCCACGTCGAACTCAAAGAGTTGCGCTGTATTTTTAAAATAATGAGGAATTTGACAAAAGATAAGATTTGGTTCAAAACACTGCGAACTCAGCAAGTTGTTGGTCGCAAAATAATTTCTAATGCTGGAATAAATACAAAAATAGAACGAGAAAATTGTATAATCAACTGATCGATTAACCGTTCAGATTATTCAACATTAACAATTTTTATCACGAGTAAATCTCAATTTTACTCACTTTTGAATTACAGAAATTTTCCGATGACATTCTAATTCATACTGTATACACCTAAGAGTAGGGCAGACGCCCGAGGTCGTATTAATACGATGCAAGCGATCAAAGATGACAGACGGATGAGACACAAGAGATGGATACTCGTATGAGATATAAGGAAAAACGAGAATCGTCTTTGAACCACTTTGCGAAGCACGATAAAGAATGTCATCAGATAAGAAACCATCAGAAGTGATAAAATTGTTGTCGCATATCTGATCATACTTGCGATGAAATATCGTTAATTTTCAAGCTACTGTTAAGTTTCACTTACGGTATCATGAGTGCATGTTTCCCTGAAAACAATCGGAATTTGTATTACGTTTTATTGTACATTTAATTTTATTTGCATGGCAGAATACGTGATTAAAGTAAATCATTTTTATGTTAAATATAATAATTAATTAAATTATAAATAATTAAAATAAATATAAATAAATTAATATAAATAAATAATTATAAATAATTAAAGGTATAAGTTTTGATAAATTACTAGTGACAACATAATTTATGGGCAGGAGATCTTATTCAATCCCAAAATGACTGTGTTTGGTGTGAAAAATCTTGGCATGCTTGTAATTTGTCTACTGTCAATAATCGAATCATGCTCGAGTGAATTGAAACTAATACAGTCTGTATTTCGCCATGGTGATCGATATCCACTGCCGTTTAATGCAACTAAAACATTCTATCCGCTGAATCCATACGCAAATGTCAGCTGGTATCCAAATTCCGATGGAGGACTCACGATCGTAAATAAATTTAGTAGAATGGAGAAGAGAAGTATCGGAAGGACTAAAATTTGATCCACGAATTCGAAAATTTTCTGATTCGTATCCCTCAATTCGACTGATCAACTTTAGTACAGTGGCGTGCAAAAGTTTCGGGCCACCCTATTTTTTATGCACATTGAACAGAAATATGGTGGTGGGAGAAAAACAAACGAGTAACGATAACACGTAATCACTTATATTTAGAAACAATAGATTGTATACATTGATATCTATCTTAAATAATTAATTGTTCAACAATTTTTTATGACTGGCTGTGCAAAAGTATTGGGTAGCGTACTTTTGGGTATGAAAAAAATAACAAAAAACTTGAAAAATAAAGAAGCATGTCTTGGTCTTCTCCATTCGACTCAATACTTTGTTGCCATGCCCTTAGCAACGATGACTGCAGCGCACCGACGAGGCATAGACCCAATTAGTTGTTTGATTCGTTCTTGTGGCAATTTTTCCCATTCACCTCGCAAATGGTTCCACAATTCCGTTTTGTTGGAGTAATTTTTCGTTCCAACACGATGCTTGAGGTCTTGCCACAGGTGTTCAATAGGATTTAAATCCGGTGACCGCGATGGCCAGTCAAGAAGGCGGACTTTCCGGCTTTGAAGAAAATTTTTAACAAGACGCAAAGCGTGTTTCGGATCATTATCGTGTTGAAAAAGCCAACCACGCGGCAAATTTTTAGTTGCAAATGGGAGCATATGATCTTGTAGTATGTCCCTGTACATTGCAGCGTCCATATTGCCATGAATTTCCACCAGCGGACCAACGCCATCATCAGAAAATGCTCCCCAAACGTTAATGTTTCCGCCACCGTGTTTTACGGTAGGAATTTGGTACCTTACATTATATCTGGTACCTGTTGGACGTCTTACGTACTTCCGATCATCACTTCCGAATATCTTTAAATTTCGATTCATCGGAAAAAAGTACTTTCCGCTAATCTGATACCGTCCAGCGCTGATATTTTTTCGCAAAGTCTAATCTAGCCTTCTTATTCTTTTTGCTAATCAATAGTTTTTTTACTCGTGTAAAAAAACTATTGATTAATCAGCCCCGCAGCTTTGAGACGTCGAGATACCGTACTCCGACTAACATCAGCTAGATTTTCACTTCGCAATTCCCGGAAAACATCTGCAGCACTTTTTCGTGGATCTACAATGCACTTCCTTTTTATAATTTTGTCGACGCGATTCAAAGTTTTTCGTGGTCTACCTCTCCGATTTTTGTCACACAGTGAGCTTGTTTATTTATATTTAGTAATAATACGATTAACGGTACTTTTGTCAATAGATAAAGTCTCCGCAACATCACGAGAACTCTTTCCTTCTGACGAAAGTTTTAACACGATTTCACAAAGCTGAATATTCGTGTATTTCGGCATTGTCGCAGAAAGGAGACTGATTTTCCATTGTAGGACATGTTTTGAAACTAATGAGGAAAAAAATGTAAACAAACCGTGACCAAAGTCATTCCACGTAGTACACGAAAAATACGCCATACTTAAATATAATATACGACGTTGTTACCTTCATTCCAACTCTCTTGAATATTTTGAACAATGAAAGAGTGGAGAAATAAAATATTTTATCAATTAACTGGATAAAATAGGGTGGCCCGAAACTTTTGCACACCACTGTATTTCACATAACGCCATCACGTTCTATAGTTTAAGGGCTAAGCTTTGAAACTTTTGTACTAATTTGATATTTTTTAGGTTGGAAAGAGAAGATCGTACGAATTGGGCATCGTTTTACGTAAGAGATACGGCGATTGGTTTGAGCATCGATACTCGAAGAAAAAAGTTGATTTTATAAGCGCGGGTAACGAAAGAGCAACGATGACTGCGTCACTCGTTGCCGCAGGACTTTTTCCACCGAACAATGGGAGTCAAAAGTACGTTGGTAATCAAATTTTGTTCCAAAAGTAGAAAATATATCCTAATCTTTCTAATCGCTGCAAAAATAAGACCGAAAAATATTTAATGCACACAAATATCGTAAAAATGATAGATTGCACGTAAAAATACGAAAATAATGTTTATTGTCCAGATGGAATCCGGCGTTAAACTGGCAACCAGTTGCGATATCGTCCGTTCGTTATCCTCAAAATATTTTGTTTTTCGGCTGTTTTCTTTGCACGAAATACGCAATTCTGTTAGAAACGACGAAACTCAATGATTTGGAAATTATCATGTACGACGCCAGGATGAAAACGCTTTATGACTACGTTTCTCCGTACATTGGAGGACCAGTGAACAACCGAATTTTGTATTATTTTTATATGGAGCTCCTCGCAACGGTGAGTTCAAAACTCATTGACTAGATATGCAAAAAAAAAAAATACGAGGATTTTTTTCTTCAAATATTATAAGAGAAATGACCCAATGTTTTGACACCATCCACTTGTTATGTGACTTGTTGTGTGTCAAACGGATGAAAGTGCAACTTTAACATTGAAAATCATCTTCGAAAATCTGTTCTCGAACCAGTTGATTTTTTGACATTGACTGCACTATAAATTGATCTTTCCAAGCTTTAAATGTCAATCGAATCTTAATATTGTGATTTTAGGCCTGAAACTCCTTTAGTGAACCGAATTTTTTTCAATTTTTGCTAATATCAAATTCTCCTTTAACGGGATCATGTGGGAACTTTTTCTTATTAACTTTTTATCAATACTGTGCACTTTGTTATTTTTGCGATCCAAGCGTAATATTTGATGTCACAGATGAGTGCAGGACTTTCTGCGCCAAAATGGGCCGAGGGAATATTTTTCAATGGAAGTCTCGAAGATGCAGCAGCGAGGGAATTCGCATTTTCTTCATGGACTGACGAACTAAAACGAATGACGGGAGGTTTGTATGAAAAATCCGTCGTCGTAGAAAATCGTAAGGGAATAACGTTTCTTTTTCTTCCTGAATCATGAAGGCATCTGGCTAAAAAATTGGTTGGGACTTGTTGACGATTATATGAGTTCGGAAAAGGCAAATAAATCTTCAAGAACGAATGAGAGTAAGGAAAAGAAGCAGGCATTTTTTTACAGTGGCCACGATATAAACGTCGCTGGAATAATGAATACTCTCGGTATATTTTATCCACACGTACCGAATTACGCGAGTGCAATTAATCTGGAACTTCATGAGGATGAAAAACATCAATTTTATGTTAAAGTGCGTAAAAGAATTTCGTCATTTTACTTTTCCTCGAACAAGTGCATTCATTTTTTTTTCTTTACAGCTCATCCACAGAGATTCAGGAGAATTTTCGGAGTACATTATTCCTGGCTGTGACGACTTTCTCTGTCCCTTGGATACTTTCCAAAATTTATTTTCGAAATTTCGCACTTTTAACGCAACTGAAGACTGTGGTTCACTTGAAATGCTTCAAGGTGGCTTGAAATCATTGTAAAATGAATTTTTTATGTTTTTTATTATTATGATTTTGGATCCAGATTAAATCGTCTCTAGGGCATTGATTTGGAGGTTTAAATCTGTAACGAATTTCAAATGAACGATCTAAAACAATGAGAAACGCAGAAATAAACTTAATTGTTGATGCAACGGCTCGAAGCGCTAACTTTTACGCAAAAGTAGAAGAAATACCTACTAATTTCATAAATTCATAAGTTCGTGACCGTATGTGGCCACAACAAAACAACTAAAACTGCCGAGATTGAATTATTCGACGAGGAAAATTGTAGTCGAATAATTAGACAGTCTTGAAGATTCGACCAACGAAATTGGGACGAGCCTAAAATTCGCATTTACATTAATTGATATTAACTGTTTTGTGTTTACTTATGCAATTGCTTCAATAAATTTTTATTAATTAAATTAATTAATTTAATTGTATTTGGATGATAATCTTTTTGTTCAAAAGAAGATACTCCCGAAGGGGTCCCACATTAATTTCGTCACGATCTGATGATGCTTTCATCGATTTCTGGTCAAAAGGTCGACATTTTATTTTACTTTTTATTTTTTCATGAAAAACTGTAATATATTATCAAATAAATGATGTCGTGTATTAAAAAGTATATTTTAAAGAGTACGATATGATTTATTTGTGCAAAGACAACTGAAATTCGAAGTTATAAACTTTTTTACAGAAAAAAATGAAACCGACTTCAAAAAAATTTCTGAAAAGTAAAAAAAAAGAATTTATTTGATTTTTTATTTTTTTTTTTTTTATTGTTCCTGCGTATACCCTTGCGGGTTTTTACGAGGCCATCCCATAACTTTAAGGCAAGCAACCACTTTATGAGACCGAAAATTAAATGATATTTTGGATTTTTCTTATTGTGAAAAAAAAACAGAAATTTTCGCAACTCTGACAATAATTTATTCATATTTTCATACATTTCTGGTAATTTTTTCAAGTTATTTTATGCATTAATTAAAATGTAATCCGCTGTGTCCCTTGGCATGTCCTCATCGTCGTTGTCGATTTGCGGGAATTGTGCAGCTCGCAATTCACATCTGAAATAGTCTAACAATTTTTTATACATTCTTGATATTTTTTTTAAGAACATGAATCTAAATTAAAAAAAAAATAATTGAGAATTGAATGTTGAAACGTGTTTGAAAAGAAATGATCGATTTTTAGCATTTTTTTCTCGGCATTTTGCAATAATAAATATGTTTTAAACAATCGAATCTTTCCAACTTTAGGTTCATGTTTTAATAAATTATGTAAACGTGTTCCAAATTTAAAGATGATCCATCACTTAGTTTTTGAGTTATGATTCCCGCAAATTGAAAAAATGTCGTTTCGAGAAAAACACATTTAAAGTTTGAGGGCGCTTGAGCGTCGAGCGGAGAGTCTTTATCATTTATCAAGAGACGCGGTAGCGGCTCGACGCCAAGTATATTAAAAGAAAATGCCAGCGCGAGCCCTGCTGCACTCTTATATACGCGAATATGCCAATTTTATGACGTCATAGCGTTTTTAAATCGCTCTCATGGACGAACCGTTTGAGTAAAAAATCTGAATATTGGTGATGATTTTTTTTCGATTTTTCTCTTTCTATTGGTTTTTGTTGCAAGTAGATCCGTCCAGCCAATCTTGAGATATGATAATTTAGTGAATTAAAATCGAATGTTTCGGTTTATACATACCGTTAGAAGGAATCCGAATATCGTTTTGAAATTTTCAGGATGTATTCTTAAGATATTTTACTAATGATTTATGAAATAAAAAAAAAATTAATTTTTTTAAGCATCTAAAGTGGTTGCTCGCCTTAACCCCACTTCACTAATTTCCAATTTCTTAATTCCCATATTCCTGAGAGATCCCCCAAGAGTGTTGCCCACAGCCATTCTTTCCTAATGCACTACTGTATCACATTTGCACGAGGGCCAAGGGAAACTGTGGAAAACCCGGCCGATACAGGCGGCTATATTTTTACTGAATTTCAATCGATTAGTACCATCAGAAACTCAGAAAAACTGCCTCCCGCTCAGTGATTTATGCGCGAGCCGGTGCACGGCTAAGCGGTTACCCAACCAAGTATGAGCCTCGCCCAAGGCTGCTTAACTTTGGTGATCGCCGGAGCCATATATCGACCGCGCACCGATTGCTTTCGGTAAAAAAAAAAAAAGAATTTATTAAAAGTCTAGAGAACCTTCGTGATATAAAATAAAATTAAGTCGGTGCCAAAGAAATTAAAAATTATAATAACTAAAATTTTCAACTACAGTCTTAATTTCTTTCTTGCACAGTTCAATTTCTTTGGCACGGAATTTTTTTTTTTTTTTATATATTAATTTTTAACTTTTTAGGGCTTCTTTCAAAGTCAGTTTTATTTTTTTTGTGAAAAAGTTTTTCTAATTTTATCCTCGACTTGAGTTCTAATTCATTATTGAACAAAAATCTCAAATAAAATCCTTCAGCATTCGAATTTGAGTAAATATTGTGTCAGGAGTAAAGAGGAATGTTAAAGGATGAAACCGGATTTTCGAAGATATAAAAATCATATATTGATGTTTTTGTTTAAAAAAAAATTCCAAAGTTTGTGCTACGTTAACTCGTCATTATAATATATCGAAGCAAAATGAACGATAGATAGAAAATGGGGATTTAATAGTTTTTAAATCACGATTTTCGTTTTTTTTTTCTTAACCCTAGCTACACACTATAACTTTTAGTACCTTACTTACACCCTATCGGTCTATTGGACCGACCAGTTTTACTGCTTTATAACATTATAACAAATGCGTCTATTGGGGTTTAATTGTAGTGAAATCGAAACGCCAGCTAGACTCCGACCAATCAGGAGAAGCAATCGGTAACGCTAAAAGTAGTTTGATAAAAAGTTATAACGTTTATGAAAAGGTGTGTGGCGAAAAAAAGGTGAAAATGTAGCGTTGCTGTCGGTCTAATTAGACAGTGTAGTGTGTAACTAGGGTTAATTGTTTCATTAATTTTACACACTTTATGTAGCGTCCAGTCTATATGGGGAAAAATCTGATACTAAAAAAATACGAAGATGGATCGAAAATCCTTTTTGGATTGAATTGAATCTTGATTCGATTTGCTCCAATATCTTACGGTATTGTAAAAGCATAGAAAATAAATTACTGCAAAACCGGAAGTCATCAGCGCCGAGCTACAAAAAAGTACGAATTCACAGACACGTAATTTATTTTTGTTTCTTTTTTCGGAAGGGTTTATCCCGTGATTTTATTATAGATATTTTGTTTCTCTACGATAAAGCTCTACGTATATCGTCTCTATGTCGGTTTCGTTTTTTTACCACGGATTTACAATAATCACGACGATTAAATAGTGAACAGAGCAATAACATTTGATATTTGTGTGCGCCTTTCGGAAATTTTCGCTTCGCTAACGTTCCAATTATATCGATTATCAACATGTAACCTACAATCGTTCACCTGATAAAACAAAACAATGAGATGTGGAAAAAAAATCATAAATAATAACTCTACTCGTCATTATTCAGCAATATTGACGATGACGTTATTTCAAAATCTATTTTCATCTAAATGGCAGTATTTCGAGCTATGAAGCTCTCTCTGGTCGACTATATTTCAGTCATTCGATTAATAAAAGGGCTTGAAAAACTTACAGAAAATTTAATGCATTTAGATTGTTTTTTCATTTTGTTTTTAAACCTTGAATGACTCGTAAGGCGGACAGCCAGCTTAATTCATGGCATCTAACATTTTTCGACTCGATGTTGTTATTCTCAACATAAGAGAACCAACACAGTCGTTTCCTTACTCTCTACATTCTACATTCTTTGCCCATTTTCTTTTATAGTGTTGTTTTTCTCTTTTTTTTCTACTGTTTTATCTTCCGGCTTCGAAAAGTCGGTAGAGTCTTTTTTTCGTGCCGTTTCGTTGCTAATTTCGAAATGAAAATGAAATCTCGATCGTCCATCGGTTCATCTGGGTTCTCCGATGTGTGGCTTTCAATTTTCCTACAACGGATCGTATCAATTCGCCTAAGGCTTTTGTTATATCTCTAAATCTTAATCTCTACGACACATGCTCGATTTAAGGCTTTGGTCTCGTGACGAGACTAAGCGTAGCATTTTCTTCTCTCTCTCTCTCTCTCTCTCTCTCTCTCTCTGTTATTCTTCGTTCTTTTTTCTTTTTTTATCCTCTTTTCGATTTTATTCCTATCGAGAGCTCTCCGTTGTACGGATCATAAGGCAGGGTATAATCACATATACCTTGAAATATATTCCCGATAAAATCGTCAACGATTATTAAACGTAATATTGCAAATGACTAATGGACGGATTTTTGATTTTTCTATGCGCAAACGTTATGGCAATTTGCTTTTTTCTTTTTTCATTTCTTTTATGCTAAATACAATTTTCATTGATTCTTTAACGATTACAAAAGTATTCAAACACTAAAGATACTTTAAACATTTAAAATAATTGATCGAATATTTAAACAATCCTGTTTGATTTACAGAGATTTTTGTACTGTGACAATTATGGATAAATAATAACTATCGTGAATCGGTTGACATATGAAACGATGTTAAGTCTAATGGACGGATTTTTTTGTACCAAAGTGCCAATTGTAATTTTCCTTGTTCGATTCGATGGCATTGAAGTCATTTTTTTCATCAAATTGACAAATTTTTTGTACGTCAAACTGTTGATTATTCACAATCGTCGTGACTTCGAGGAAATTTTTTTTTTTTACGTACTACGAAACTGTTTTTGAAAAAAAAAGAAAACAATGATACTGAATCGATTAATTTCCGAAATCATAATAGTCGTGAATACAAAATTTCTATGATCCCACATTTTTGCAGATATTGGCAAAGTCTCATTTTTCAATTACATCGAGAAAACCGAAAATTTATTTAGAGCCACTCAACTACCTTCTTTGCTTCAAATCCATCAAAAAATGAAATAATTCAGAAAATCGGCTGACTGGTTAGCCAAAAACGTGGAATGGAATAGATTCAAAATCGAAAAAATGGATTTAGCAAATCTTGATTCTTTTCGTGTGAAATGTAAGTCTCGCCCGATAATACTATTAGGAAAAATGTCAACAAACAATGAGCCCTAAGCCTAGAAACTATATAACACATTTAGACAGTAATTAGAGTAAAAATAAAAACGGTGGGACATGGGGAAGAAATGAAAGGAAGATTCAGGACCGAAAAGGAAGAAATAAATTACTTGAGGGGCGAAGGTATTGGAGATCTGCTATCGTACGAGGGTGGCGGTGGCAGTGCCAAAGATGGCGGTAAACTCGCTGTGCTCGTTACCGTTGAATCCAATTTTCGTGCCTCGTGCTCCAACAGCATCGCATCCAAGGAGGGATCCTGCGACACCGTTCTCAATGAATCTCCCAACGCTTGACGCAAATGTTGCATCTCTCTTCCTGCTCGAGAACTTCGAAGCACATAAAGCTGACGCCTTTTGATTTCTTGATTCAATTGCTCTCTCAACATATGAATCTGAAATCAAATTATTCGTTGATATAACAAATTAACGCAACAGAATTAAAAAATCAGAACGCGTTCATCACTTTTTTTTAATACGAAAATTTACAATAATTATTTTTCGAACAATGTTTGTTTCAATTTTTTTTTCAATCCTTCAGGTTTTTATAAAAAAATCAAAAAAATTGAATTTTTTTCAATAGAAACAATGAAATTCTGCTCTCAATATGAGATTTGTCAAAAATCAATAAAGTGTTTTTTTTTCGAAATTTTGAATTTGTTGACATATTGAAAAATTAGGATGCTTCTTTGTCGTTTTTTTTTTTTTTTAAAGTATTTCTTTTTTTACCTGACTCTCAAGTCTTAGAACTTGTTGACGATGACTTTGTTCTCGAGCTTCTAATAATTTTTCTGCTTGTAATTGTGCGGCTCTCAGACGTTCGATTTCAGCCATTCTTTCTCGACTCGAGTGCGAGTCGAGAATCGAGTGCGAGTGTGAATGACTCGATTTGAGACGTAAAAGTTCGGCCTCTTTCTCGGCTAACAGTGTTTCGAGTCTTCGGATTCGAAGACGCAGATCACGATTTTGTTGCTCCAAGTGATCGGTGTTTAAGTTCGAACCCATCAGTTCGGAGTGAGCTTTTTCCGGACGTTCGTAACTTTTGCTACGAACTCCACCGCTTGTTCTTGCCGAAGACAATTGTCGTTCTAAATTTCGTTTATCCACTTCCAACAGTCTCACCTAATTAATAACAAATGAAATATCAATTGAGAAATTAATTCAATTGAGAAATTAATTGTAATTTTATTCAGTGGAAAAATCTTAAAAACTGTAACATATTTTTTTTTTGCAATTGTTATTATCACTTAATGAATTAATTTAATTTTGATTTCAACGACTTTTCAGTCATTGAAACAAGTTATGACTCAGAACAATTTTTGCGGCAAAATGTTATGAATTTCCACATTTTTTTTAGTGAATAAAATTACAACTTTCTTTCCAGAAACAAACACCCAAA
This sequence comes from Rhimphoctona megacephalus, assembly GCA_963989365.1. Taxonomy (NCBI): domain Eukaryota; kingdom Metazoa; phylum Arthropoda; class Insecta; order Hymenoptera; family Ichneumonidae; genus Rhimphoctona; species Rhimphoctona megacephalus. Next base: position 8,982,522 of record OZ022416.1, read on the forward strand.
CGAGAAAGGGTTTGCAACGATTCTTTTCTGAGAAATGTATTTTAAGGATTTTTTAACGAAAAAGAAATTTACGGAAATATACGAACTTTGTCACTAAGAGCATCAACTTTGCCTCTCATTTCGCTTCTCTCGCGTTGAGCGGTGTGCAATTGTCGTGCGAGTTCCTCGTCCTTGTTGGATGAAGAATCCTGAGGCCAGCTAGCGAGTCTGAGTTGTGCTTCGAGGCCGGATCTCTGGACCTCGTTATTGGCAAGATCGTTTTGTAGCCGAGCATTCTGATCGTTGAGCGTCTGATTAGAGTGTTTCGAGTCACTGAGAGCTTTTTGAGCGGAATCCAATCTCTCGGACAAGACACGACGTTCATTTTCGGTGGACGAGAGTTGTTTTTGCAATTGTTTCAATTTTTCAGTATTAGATTGTGAAAGAGCGTTACATTCCATGAGCGAGCGTCGGAGTACGTCGATTTCGCTCTTGTGCTCGGTTTCCGCTTGGGACGATCTTTCAAGCGCAATGTTAAGTTGTTCGATGGTGGATTTCAAAGAAGCACAACGCTCCTCAAGACTAGTAGTCGTTCTCGATTGCGCTTCCATGCGATCTTGCAATTTTTGCAAATTGCCATCTTTCTCCTGTAAAATCATTTGTAATCTCTGAAGATCGCCTTCGAGTGACATTCGAGCAAGTTCCAATTTTGTCGCTCTGGACTCGTTCCTGGCCAATTCTTCCTGCAAGCATCGTTTCTCATTTTCCAAACGATTAAGAGCTTGTTTCATTTTGTCGAGTTTATCCTCGAACTGTGCTTTCTCCTCGGACTCACTGTTCATCATAATCTCGAGGCTGGTGACGCGTTCTCTCAAACTTTCGACTTCTTCGATTTTCTGTCGTAGGGTATCCGACTGAGACTGTGAGGCGGCCAGTTTTTGTGCGATTTTAGCTTCGAGGCTGCTCTTTTCTTCTTGCAAAGTACGAAGCGTCGTACCGACGTTGCTGACTTTAGCTTCTGACTTAGCCTGACAATCCAGTGCTTCGGCTAATTGTTTTTTCAAACCGACTAATTCGATACGAGAATCGTCACGCTCACGTTCAATTTGTGCGACTTGTTGCATCAATGATCTGACCCCTTTTCTCACAAGCTCAGGATCAACATCAAGGACAACTTCACGTCCGGTTTCGTGTTCTTGAGGCTGATGCGAACCCCCACGAGCAGGACTCCATCTTCTCGATGGACTTGTTAGCTTAAAAGGCATATTGACACTTCCATCCATTTGTATTCCGGCAATACGACGCAAAGTCGAAGCTACGCTGCTCAATTTTTGCTCGACTTCTTTCTTCGCGGTTTCCAATTGCGACAGCTGCACGTCCAGGGCTCGTACTCGGCCCTCTGAGCCACCGAGGCGCGCTTTTAACTCTTGAATCTGTTGTGAAGCATCAGCCAGACAAACCTCTAAATTGTGTTTCTGATCCTCGAGCTTGCGTTCCCGACAGCGTGCGTCTTCAAGGCGAACGAGTAATTCTTGCTCTCGTCCTCGCCAACGCTCATCCTCTTCGTCAGCGCGGGAACGTAATCTTCCCAATTCTTGCCTCGTCACCTCGAGACTGTTGTCCAAATCGACCACTTGCTTCTTCAGCTGATGCAATTGCAACTGTACGCGTTCTCTCTCTTCGCACTCGTTCGATAAACGAGCCTGTAACTCTCGCTCGTCTTGCTGACCCTGAGCGTTTTGCGCTTGACTCTTTTGCAGTTCTTCCTGCAAAAAGCGTATCTGTTGCTGCAGTTGCAACGTTTCGTGTTCGGATTCTCGTATCAACGACTGCAAACGCGTTTTTTCCGCATCCATCGCCACTCTCGCGTCTTCCAACGAAGCTATCTTTTGATAACTCTCCTCCATCGCTCTGCTCTGTTCTCTCTTTTCACTCTCTATGCGCTTAACGTACTCGCGTAATTCTTTGTTCGTACTGTTGTATTTTTCCATCGCGAAGTTCGAGTCAGCCAATTGACGACGTACGTCGATCAATTCTTTTCTCAACGAATCCTGAGCGTTCTCCGAATCTTTGAGCTTACGACACGTTTCCTGAAGCTGCTGCGATACGTTGTCCATACGATCTTCCGCCACGTGCAACTGTACACGCAATTCTTCCATCTCCTTCTGCGTCGCTTCTCGCTCTGACATTGTATCTTCGATCTTCAATTCTAATTTTAGCCTCTCTTCGTCCGTCCGCAATTTCGTCTCGTCGAGACGCGAACGCGAACGATTTAACTCGTCGCGCAATTGATTCAAATTGTTGCGATCCTGCTCCGCTCGTGCGATCGCCTCGCGACGTGCACGCTCCAAATTTCCACGTTCCTCCTCCAATTCGCGGTACACATTCTCCAATTTTTCCACCAGTGCTTGCTGGTCATGATGAGCTACATTATTTTTCAATAAAAATAGAAGAGATTTATAGTTTTTTTTTATCTTCTGGATATTTCTTAAATTTATCGATTTTTTCTCATTCGAGAGGACAATCTAATTTCTCGTGAAAGAATATGCTGATTTTCAAAACATTTTTTAATGGTAAAATGATAATGCAGAAATTTTAAACTTGCAACTAATTTGTTCGACTTTTCCTCGATTTCCAGATCTCCTCCAAAAAATTGACGAAGGAAAATCTCAAATAGCATCCAAAAACATTTTTTGTATAAAATTCGAAGAGTCTCGAATTATGTCAAAGTTAAAAATTGTTCTGTTGTCATTTTCCCATTAAAACAAATTCCTGAAAATCAGCAAAATTCTTTCCCGAGAAAGTAAAATGTTCCTTTAATGGAATTTTCAAGAGTGTGTATGAATTACCGAGCAAAAGAGCTTGCTGCTTATCATTCTCCGCACGCAGCAGCACTTCCTCGTGTTGCTCCGCCAAATTTTCTATGTGCTGCTGAAGCTCTTCAATTCGTTGCTGCAACTGATTTATCTCATCATCTTTTTGACCAGAAAGCTGACCTACGGTTTGCTGAAGACGCTTTTCCAAAGACAATCGAACTTGTTCCTAAAAAAAAAAACATAATACATTTAAAAAATTTTTTGGAATTGCAGTGCTCGTCGTTGAAAGTCAAAACGTTGGTAGATTTTTCTTTTAATACATTAATATAAAAAAAAAAAAATTGTTTTTTAATTTTCATAATGTACTGAAATGATTTCAAAAATAAAAGTATCGCTCTAAACTGCACTGAGAAACTGACTCTGTTGAATCGGCAAAATCTTCGTTGAACTTTTTGTTGATCCAACAGAAGATTTGATTGTTCCAACCACTTAATTTGCTGGCTGAAATAAATATTGTTCACCACGACGGAACGTTTGTTTAAACAACAAAATTCATTTTGTTCGCCGGATTTAGTTGATTGAGCGAAATCGGATTTCAGTGTGGATATTCCAAAACTGTGTTATTTATTCTTCAGTAAGCAAACGGTGTGAATTATAAACTGTGAGATAAATAAATGCCCTTCCGATGCGCCTTTGAGGCTCACTTGAACAAATAATTTTGAAAAAATTGCTAACTTTTTCATCCGACAATTTCTTGGTATTATCTTCGTTTTGTTTTTTGAGATTAGCAATGATCTGCTGGAATTCTGCCTCCTGATTGCCTCTTTGCTGGGTAAGATTGATCTTCATTTCCTGCGTTCGTTTCTCACTATTCTCCAAGTCTCTCGTTAATCTTCCAATTTGTCCTTTTAAGCTTTCTTGCTTAACCAGCAATTCCTGTTGCTCTTTCTCCAATTGCACTTTTTTAATGTGTGTTGCTTCCAAATTGGTTTGTGTGTCGAAAAGTACACCCTCCAGTGCCTCCTTCTCGCTTCTCATCGATGCTAACATTTCTTGAATACGTTGGAATTCTTTTTCGTTTGTTTCAAGTAATACCTGAAATTATGAAAAAAAAATGTTATCAAAAGACTTGAGAAATAAATAGCAAAAGAAATGTGCATCGAACGTCGAAACATTTTTTTAAGCCTTTGTTTTATAAAAAAATTTAACGGTTTTATACATAAATTTTCCCACTAAGTGGGCTAAAAATATTGACATTTTCACTTTTATCTGATGATTTTTGAACTTCGTTTTGACATTTGCACCAAATATTCTTGACCTGTTAAACTTTTACAAAATGTAAACATCCAAAAATCGATTTTTTCGATCCTGCTAAGTGTATGTGCCCCTTAACGAAAGAATTGTTTCAAAACTAAAAAATAAAACCAACATAATAGTTTTCAAAATATTAACACATCACTAACTTGTTTTTCCTCATTGTCTTTGACTAGATCTTCTAAATTTCGATTTATTCTCGCATTCATTTCGTTCGCTTGTTCAAGACGTTGTCGAATTCTCATCAATTCTTCGTTCAAAGATTCTTTCTTGCGTGCCATGACGGACAGTTGATTGCTCAAATCGCCGCGTTCACGTGACACTTGACCCAACTCCATCTCGACTTTTTCCTTCTCAATTTCTAAAAATTTGATTTTCTCATTTAACGTAACTTTGTCGGATTCGAGATCGAGACGGATTTGTTCAGCTTGCAAAAGTTCTTTTCTCAAGGAACTTAGATCGCCCTGTTGATCCGTTGATTGACTCGCCAATTTCGCTTTTTCGTCTTCCAACTACGAACAACGAGTTAAATATTACAATGTAATTACCAAAAAGTTTCTTGCAATCGTAATTAAATCAATTTTCGTGAACCTTTTTAACTTCCTCCTGCAATCGTGCTTTATCGTTTTCATGATTAGCACAAATTGATTCAAGTTTCATCAAATCATCCTGAACATCAGCCTTTTCGAGAAGAACACGTTCGAGTTCCAGCTCGATGTCGACTTTTATGAAACAAATACATTTATCCATTAGTCCATTAATCATTGGAGAAATCCAAAGAGCAATTTAGAGAATTGTAAAAATAAATAATAAAAATCTAAGTTGAATATGTAGAACGAAATAATAAAATAATTAATGACAAAGTAAAGCACTTATTGCAGTGCTTTAATTTTTACGATCCTTCTTTTTTCTTTTTTTTTTTCAACGAAAATCACAATTTTTGTTGAAAGTATAAATTGTTGTTATAGACGAAAAAATTGATGGGAATGAAAAACGTTGAAGAGCAATATTAGAAGAATAATCAAAAACTTTTCATTGATTTTACTTGAAAGGAGTTATGTTGATCAGATTTTTTTAATAAACCGATAAAATAAAAATAAAAACATTAAGGGGTGTTATCTCACCTTTACTCTTTTCGATTTGGGCTATTAAACCATCAGTCTCGATTTTCTGTTGTTCCAGCATATCTTTGGACAAATGGGCCCTACTCAATTCTTCGCGTAACGAGAGTAATTCTTCTCTCAACCGACTGCACCGTTCTTCCTCCGATCGAAAGCTCATTTCGCTAAATAACGACGTTTCAAATAAAATCATAAATCACTAAATGTACTTGAATTTGGTTTGAATTCTTTGGTTTAATTTTAAATGAAAATTTCACCGCAATTCAGAATCTTTGTTTATTCTATCGAGTTCCCCTTGTAAATAAATTTTATCGTCCTCGAGGCTATCGCACAGTTTTTGCAACTTGTTGTTCATCTTTTGCAATTTATCATACTCGACATTGAGTGTTTCGATCTGAAATGGAAAAATTGTCTCATACATTAAAATCCAAATTTGAAAGGACGTGATAGACGAAATTTATAATTATGCTTACTGTATGACTCATTTCGATTTTATTTTTCTCAAGATTAATCTTTTCCGTTCGGAGACTGTCCGAAGACTTTTGTAGCGTATCTTTTTCCTGCATGAGTAACGCCGATTGAGCTTTAACCGAATCCAGTTGGATTATCAATTCCGTTGCTTTTGCCTCGAGCATTTGTACATTTTCCTCGGCCGTTTCGCATTGTTTTCGAGTTATCGAAAGCTGCTCCTTGTTCGTTTGTAATTTCACCTAAATTATATTCCAAAATTTTAACTTTCAATTCCTTACTCAGGATAAATGTGTTTTTAACTAATTACGTTGCTATTATTTCATTTCAATAAATATTTATGCTGTAATAAACGACATCAATTATCCGAGGCTTGATTCGATAAACACGAGGACTTAAAAAAAAGGTAAAAATCTATAAAAATTCTAAAATATTACATAAGTTGGCCAAAAAAATCTACGTAATTGGCCTTTAAACTAATGCGCAAAAATTATAATACGAAAATATCAATCAAATTTAAATAAAGTTTGTACATAAAAAAAAAGTTTTTCCACAAACTTTTGTAAGTAATTTGAATTATGAATATAAATTAATCATGAAAAATACTTAAAATTTTGTTTATCAAGTAGCAAATTATTCAATACGAACAGAACAAAAAACTTATAAATCCATTTGAACAAATTTTTTATGATTCAAAAAAACCGAATGAGAATTTTTCTACAACCGCAAAAATATTGTAAGGTCATTAAATGTATCTGGGGAATCTATTTTAACTACTTCGTTGAATAAATTATATTTTCAGATTGTTCAGATATTATTGAAAAAGAAAAAAAAAAACAAAATTGAATATACCTGAAGCTCGTGTATAGTTAATTGATATTTGTGAAGAGCAGCTTGAACCGCGCTAATTGTACTTTCTGCAAATGCGGGTACAGTATTGCCTCTCGAGTTTCTTTTTGGTGATCTTGGTGGTCTGGCGCTACTTGGTGATAAATGTACATGCGGAGGAGCTTGGGAACTCTCGATATTACGTGACTCGGCATCTTGAATAACCGCGTGAGCGATATCGCGCAAAGCAGATTCCAATATTTCGCTGTCTTCCTGAATTTTCGCAGCTTGTCCCATACCGACCTCTGCTTCGCCGCATCTTTCTTCCTGAGACGAGAGAAGTACAAAAATAATTTTTATCGTCATTTAAAAATAATCAAAATATTATATTGTTCAAATGGAAAAAAAAAAAACAAAATTTATCCATATTCATTTACCAAGTTGTGTATTTCACGTATAAGTTGATTTATTCTCTCTTCTTTTATCCGAATTTCGTTCAACGCACTCTCGTGTTGCTGTTTCAATGTGTTCATCTCCGTTTTCATATCTGAAGCGGCTTGACCTTGTTGAAATTGCCTCGATATCTGAAAAAACGAGAAAACAAATGTAGTATACAATCGTTTTATGTTCATTGTTATATTTTATTGCTTAGCTAAAATTTATTAATTTCAGTTTGTCGCAGAAACAATGGTTTTCAAAATAGGCACATTGCATTATTTATATAATTTATAATCTTTTCATTTTAGAGATATTTTTTGAATCATCAATTCTCTTCGATTGTTCAATTTTCATCAGTCACTTGGATATTATCGGTTTTCATGTGATTAAAAACAAAAATGTAGTATTAGATGGCTGGATAAAAAAATGAAAAGGAAATTTTGAAGATATTAAAAAGTCCGAAAATGTAGAAAATATAAAGGAAAAAATATGACGAAATATCGTTATTTATAAATTTATATGAAGTTTTATTTTATTTTTTTATTACAATTTAGATATTTTTTGGTTACCGTTTGCTCGGACGTCGAAGCCAGCATCTTCATTGACATATTGACGCTAGTGCACGCGGTGTTCACCTCGTTTGTTAAACTTGATAATTTGCTGTGATACTTGCCGAGATCTCTCTCGGTCGTTGATTTCATGTCGGAGAATATACGTTTCAAGGAAACAACGTCACGCCATAAATTCAAAAGACGATTATGCTCCGAAGTGTAATACTCGTTGAATGCCAATTCCTCCTCTTTCCATTCTTCCTCCTTTATTGCCATTTCCTCGCGCAAAATTTCCCAGTCATTGCCCAATTTTTGTAAATCGTTCGTTAGCGCCTCGTTCGTACGATGCGACTCTTCCAGTTGACTCTTGAAAGCAGCGTTTACCTCCAAAAGTTTTTCTGATCTGTGTGTTTTCATAAAATTACTCATTAATTATTTTTTATTTTAATTAAAATTTCATCGTCGAAAATTGATTTTCAAGTTTATTTTAATTTCGAGCACAAAATTATTTAAAAAATTACCAAAAATGTGTTTGATCCGCATTTTTCAAATATACATTCATTTATAATTTTTTTTTTTTTTTCAGAAAGAAATAGAAGATTGTCAATAATTATTATAAACCTACTAATAGATTTTCTGGTCTCCGTTTTTCGAACATAAAATTTCCAAGTACTTTTATTTCGAGTAGAATATGTAAGAATAATTTTTGCAGTTAATTAAGAATCTGCTTTTGAAATTTCTATTTATAATTATATTAATTTGAACCTTCGTCTTTCGTCGGCTAATTTTCTCAGCGCAGTCTCGACATCTTGTATCTGCTCGTCTCGCAGATCTCGCAATGTTTGATGCGCAGCATCTAAAGCTGTACTCGGTGCTCCACCAGTCGTTGAAACTCTTGAGACTTCCGGAGCCAGCGACTCCGCCATTTGATTCTCCAATTCCGAACATCTCTGCTTGTACTGGAGTACCTGCAAAATAAAATAACATTTTCGTTTTTTGATGTTTGCCACAAAGGAGGATTGTCATTTTTTTACTAGCGAATTGCGCTGAACTTCTCAAATACCAAACAATACTTTAAACATTGGTTACAATTTCTATCGAAATTGTAATGCAATGAGATGCATTTTCCATTTGTGTTATAAACCAAAATGATATTTTTTTGTCAATTAAGAAAATATGACAAATGTTATTGTTTTCTTTAATGACAAAAATATTTGCTTTTAATACAATGTTTCAATTGAGTTATATTTTTTTATCAGAGTATAATAATAATATTTTGACTACAAGTTATAGACAAATTACATGGCAAAAGTAGGCAAAAACACTTATTTTGTGAATTGAAAATTTTTATATAAAAGTTCAACTCGCATGCTTTTTTTAAATGAAATATTGAGGCAGTTCTAATGGCACTTGCCTTGGCCTGGAGACGCGATACTAATACAGCCTGATGCTGTTGGGCTTGACGATAAGTTTCCAATCGTCTTTTGTAGCTTGTCGCCTCCTCTTCCAATCTATGACGCAGCTCAAAATTTTGCCTTACGAGTGAATCTGCGGAAAGATCTTCGTCGCTCTCTCGGTCTGTTGGAGCACCGGGCAGAGTGAGACTTCGGGCAGAATCCATTCTACCACCGCTCCCAGTCTTCCCTGTCTGTGCACACAATGACAGAAAATGTTTTCGGTTATCAACATATTAAGCTCAGCTAAAATAAGTAAATAAACTACGAAAAACTAGAAAATACGACTTTTCAATTAATTTTAGAGAATTTATTAGATCCATTCACAAAAACTGCTGAATTTTGTATAAAATAAAAATCAATCATCAAACAATCTCATGATTTTATGTTTAAATATAAAAAACGAAAATTTAGGTTTCCTTGATTAGCCTTGATTATTGGATTTATATGATTTACAGGAAATATTCTGTAAGTACAAAAACAAGAGAAAAAATTAAACTTCAAAGTGAATCAAAAACAATCTCTTTTCCGTTCATCCATAAATTTATGGAATCACAATCGTTTTTACCAGATAATCTTATTTCCTAGAAAAAAAAAAGACAGAGGACAAGGAAACTTTAAATTATCACATATTACATTAATAAGGAACTTTGCAATTAACTTATTTTATAAATTGGGATTATCCAAAGGAATGCTGATTCTCATTGCTGAAAAAAAGGTGGGAAAAGGAAAAAATTCGAAGTTGTACAAAAATTCAAGTTTTTGGTAATCGTAATAAACCGATTTCCCATCGACTTATTCATAAATTGAATTAATTCGTAAAACATACTTTTTCATTACTGACAAGAAGAAGAGAGAACGAGTACTTTTAACTACCGTATTGTGCTACATTTTGCTAAAGCAAACAACAATGAAGTTTAAAAGGTATGAGAAAGATCGTAAGCAAATTTGTCTCAATTGTTATCTCGCAGAAATACTCGAAATCCTTAGAGACTTAAAATATGTCCAGCGAAATAAATATTACTGCTTTTTTGCTTATTTTAATTAACTTGTACAACGAATAGAACGTATGTGAACTTCGTTAATTCAAGAAATCGGAAATTTTCGGCATTGTCAAAATTATATAGGTTATATTTATGTTTATCAGCTGTCGCGAAGCTGTCAGTTGAAGTTCAATAGCTTCTCACAACAGTCGCTAGTTGTCACGACAATGTATATTCCGAACGAGAGATTTCGATGCTTAAATAAACGTAAGGTGTTTACGCTTTTTACTTACCTTCATCGCTGTTTATTTCAACATTTCATTCAAATCAGGATGAGTACATCGTTGTTTTTATTAATAAAAAATAACAAAATAAATTAGATATATTGATTTAGGCGCGAGAGAGCTCAAAAAAGTTCGACAGGTTGAGACACAACACATGCTTGTTTCTCGAAAGCGTCACTCCCCCACTCGCAATCCCTTTAGTCCCTTTTCAGTAGGAAATACACCGGTAAAGGGTCAACATTGTGTAACAGTGTATTGACCGGATAACACATGATATGAAATTGTAGTCGAACGATTTAGACACGAAACTTGATATACAAATATCATTCCAATTTAATGCATACATCGATAAAGATCACTTTAGTTGACGTCATGTTAATTGTTCAATAAAAATATAACTACGAATTGAGGGAACACTTTACCTCGGCGGCTTTCGCGGTACCTCTGAGAAACGGTGGCCGTCGTCTTTCTTGCATTTGACCACGTAGTGTCACGTTCGTACTGCCGCCCCTACCACCGGAAACTCCAGTCTACGGACACATCAATTTAATCAACTTTACTGTTGTTTCATTTTTTTGGGCAACTTTTATTTACACTTATGTGACACAATGGAACTGCTAAGAAATCGTGAGATTTATGGAGAATGGAATTATGCCATTCGTAATAATAAAAATGATTATATCTCAATGAAAAAAACATTATAATAAAATGGTTTTTCATTGTCGAGATTGCTATTTTCATAATCGAAACGAAATCGAAGATGGTAGGCTAAATTTGGCAGATCCCAGTTTGTTCCATACAATATGAACCATAAAAGTTCATTTTTTTTCATTTCCAATTTAAGTCCACATTCGAACGAATAATTCCGGATTTAAAAGTGTCCTTTATTTAAAAAAAAAAAAAAATTCTAACAAAATAGCGAAGAGAATAGATTCATAAAGAACCTCAAACTTTCAATTTTCTAAGGATAAAGTAAACGAAAAAAATAAGGAGTCAATTTGGAGGCATCGAATAAATTCCATCTATTTCTAAAACTAGTAACACGATTTGTGCATATGCACGATATATGTCTATATACATTTTAGGATTCTTGGATTTTGTTCAAACATCTTATTGGAGTTAATCAAGAAATACTTTTTTCAAGTTTTCCTATCATCGCACATCGGAAACTTAAGTTTCACCTGGTACTACTTAAAAGGGTAAAACTCCATGTTTCCGAGGTGGGTGTAATAAGGGTCGTAAGGGCCGCGATGTTGCTGCCAATGATAGGAGCGAAAGAGGGGGGGGGGGAGAAGTTGAGGCAACACCTGGCACCGTACGGCACCAATCGATATGTATATCTATCCTTACCGCAAATATATGTATATATAAAATTTATACATATGTATATAAATATATAGGGTGTCCCGCCATAGAGACTCATCCCCGTGTAAACTCTGAATTCCGTTTCGAAAAATCTGATTTATGATCAAATTCATTCGTGATGTGTTATTCATTTTGACCGTTAACCGAGTCGGACACTTCCACAATATATTCTGTCCAAACGGTTGGATATAAAGCAAAAATGCAAAGGAACAATTTTTTAAAGCATCAAATTTTCTACAAAAATGTTACTGACCGCGATTTTCTATCTTTAGTAGTTTGGTTCTTAAATCAGTTCGAATATCGACCTGATTTTCCCAGGTTACGCGATACTTGTTACGAGTAGATTTATAACAGACTTTTCGAACCGTACGTGGGCAAAGTGCGACTTAATTTAAAAAATTAATAACTCAAATGCAGGGGGTCAGATCAAAAAACGGGTTTGAACTCTTCAACGCGGAATTTGATACTACACGTTTTAGTACAATTAGGATTCATAAAACGCATATTTAAAATTTCTTTGCTATAAATTGATATTTGAAGCTCAAGGCACATAAAAAATATTTTTTTTTATTTTTATAAACTACTAATAAAATGACAGCAGCCCTAGCGAATAAAATAATAAATAATAAATAATACATTTCCAATCACTCGATTGACTTATTCGTTGTCATTCAGAGAGCTGTCAGTTTCGGTAGATCAGATGAAATGACATAATATTCGCGTTCGCTCCTAACCAACAGTATACTGACAGGAACACGCAATACTTCCAGGTTTCCATAGAACCTTTACAGCGTGAACCACGTGAACGAAGTTATACTAATTTCTTCAACTTCCAATTGAAATTTTACAATAACTAATTCGGCAACGTGCATTTTTATGTTTAAGTATCAATCAATGGTGATTGATTTATAAACGAGAACTAAAACTTTAAGCTGTCTAATCGATGGGTACATCTAATATACGATCAAAGTACTATTTAATTCGAAAATTTATAAATTTCGGAATTCAATTTCTCACTCGAATTATCGGTAAGGCGTTCCTAAAAGTTTTGTATATATATTTCTATGTAATGATTGTATTTCTAATGTATAAATTTATCATTATTTATTTATAAAATATAAATTACTCAATAAATAAATTAGTAATGACTACATTTATAAATTTATAAAATGAATAAATAAATAAATTTTATTTATTTAAAAATTTGTAAACAATAAATTATTCAGTTAATAAATTAAAAGTTACTAAATGTATTAATTCATAAATTTCTAATATACACTACCAGCAAAAAGTTTCCGCACAAAATTACGAAAATGTCTCGGAGCCATTTTTGATGCCATTTCGCCGGCAGCATACATTAACGAATTTAAGGAAACGTCATTTCAAAGGGGAAGGATTTCGCTAAATTTCGTTTTTTTTTTGGAAATCCCCTATGATATTTTTTCATCCAGTACGTTATTTTGAAAATGAACGTTTTTCGCTTTTTTATTTTACCTATACTGTTGGACCGCGTTTTCAGAAAGAATTTTTTAAGTGAGTTCCTCCAACCAAAATCTCAAAAAGGGCAGCTCAAGCTTCAATTTTGTTTTTTAAAAAGTTTTGTGCGATCTTTTTTCGCATAGTTATTCAGTTTTTAGCGAAAAAAGACCAAATTTAGAATATGCCGCGTAACACGAGAACTATTAGGTTTTAAAAAAAAACCTCTAGAGAGTAAAAAACTGCGGCCGTTTCCGTTAAATTGACTAGAATTTTTTCAGAATTTTTTTTTTACTTAAAAATAAATTTTATTTAAAAATGTTGAAAAAAAACATTTCGAAAAAAAATTCTGAAAAAATTCTAGTCAATTTAACGGAAACGGACGGATTCTTTTACTTTCTTGAGATTTTCTTTGAAACCTAATAGTTCTCGTGTTACGCGGCATATTCTAAATTCGGTTTTTTTCGCTAAAAATGGAATAACTATGCGAAAAAAAATCGAACATAATTTAAAAAAAAAAACAAAATTTAAGCTTGAGCTGCCCTTTTTGAAATTTTGGTTGGAGGAACTCATTTAAAAAATTCCTCCTGAAAACGCGATGCAACTGTAGAGATAAAATAAAAAGGCGAAAAACATTTATGTTCAAAATAACATACCGGAAGAAAAAATATCTTAAAAAATTTCCCAAAAAAGCGAAATGAAGCTGAATTCATTTCCTTTCAAATGTCTTTCACTAAATTTGAATATGTACACTGTCTGCGAAATGGCATAAAAAATGGCTCCGAGACGTTTTCGTAATTTTGTCCGGAAACTTTTTGCCGCCAGTGTATATTATTCACTTTATAATAGTTAATTTATGAATAAAAATAACTTCTAATGTATTTAACTCAGAAAATATTTTGAATGCAATGTTTTGTTTAATAATGGATTCCACTGCAACCTCCTCAAACTTATGGGGTGGAGCATCTGCGGTGGGACACCCGATACAAATATGTTAATAAAGTTTCTTGTTATGAGTAGAGAGAGCGATTGGGTAGAGAGAGCAGTTGGTCTAGTGGAAAAGGGCTCGGGCTCGCACGCCGCGGGTCCCGGGTTCGAATCCCGACTAAAAAAGCACCAATGAAAAATTGAGATTTTTTTCACGTGTTTCCACTGTAATCCCGGGTGGTTTCGACTCCACCTTTATAAAAATCATCTCCAGACCTCGCTGTGATGCCTGGAGCGGTCGGTGTACGGCTCCGGGTGCCTCCCGTGGACGGTTCTCATCGTGCGAATGGTGGCCCCCTAGCCGTGTACTGACTAGCTCATTGCATTACAGCTGAGGAGTGACCTTTCTTAAGCGCCTCTGGTAACTGTGCTTGAGCATGCTCGCATTGATACCCGGGGAAATTAGGTAGGTCCGGCTGTGTATCGGCAAGGTTTTCTGCAGTTTCCCTTCGCCCTCGGCAAATGCGATACAGTTGGGGATAAGTCGGCTGCAGCCGCACAGGGGGGTGTCTTTGGAAAAGGGGGGGGGGGGAGCAAGCTAAAAAGGGGAGAACCCTGGGCAATGGAAAAATACAATAAAAAAACAAAGTTTCTTGTTACGGACTGCTGGCGCATACGAACTTAAAAAATGATTGAAAAATTGTAGTTGAGCTTAGATCGAAAAATGACCCTGAAAATGACGAATTTCTCGGTACGATTAATTTTCCATAAGAAACAGTATAATTGGACTTTTGACGTTGTGGAGTTAAGGAGTAATCGCAAAGTTTTTCGTCCCACGTTAATATCATTGAGAAGAGTACATATCGGGCGGTAATGTAATAAAGAATGACTAATATTTTCATCTGTTGACACGAGTGCGAGGGCGTTTGACCGAAACTGTCTATATTTAATATTAGTAGACTAAACATACGAGACAACAATACAAGATGGCGTTATCGTAATATATATATATAGATATACAAGAGATTTCATATCTCGGAGGTCCAGTTCAAATTTCCAGTTTTGAAATTTCCGATTTTCTGTAGTATGCAAATGTTAGTGAGACTTTTAAATCGATAACGTCAAAAAATGACTTCTAATGCATAAAAAAAAGCATTCGAAATTTACAAAAAAAATTATTTTGTTGTTTTGTTAGTTTTATGAGGAATTTTGTTATTGTTTTAAAAAGACAATAATTATAAACTGTTCAGAAATATTGACTGTTATAAAATGTTTCGTATATATTCTCTCACAGAGGTTTTTTAGATAATTTTTCCGATATTTTTTTCTACAAACTAATCTGTGAATCGAAAATGAAGAAAATTCTATTGCGCAAAATTCTAACGGTGATTAATTTGGTACGGAAAATCCTGTACATATGTGTCTCGCGTGGTAACTGCGCTGATAAAAATAATGACGGCTGGACTTTGAGACGGGCAATAATTCATGAGAGTATTTCTCGACGGCGTGAAACGACAAATTGTTAACCGAATCGCTTTGCTCTATTTGGGCTTGCCAACAGAAAGCTCGAGACAAACGCGAATAGTGGAAAACTTGTTCGAGGAGAAAAATAAATGATAAAATTAACCGTTGGACCGCGAGTTTGAATAAATTATTGGTTCAACTTCGTTTATGATACACTCATTTTTGCAGACTCCGGACGAAAACATACAAAACTCTTTTTTTCTTATCTCTTATCTCACCGTAAATGCATGCATGTTACGTATGTATATTTAGGGACAAGTTCCGATATCTCAGAGAGCTGACATTAAAATTACAGTCTTTACTATTTGTACGAAAAGACAACAAAGAAATGTACGTTTTTTATTATCAATTAAACAAAATTTTATCATTATTTGTATTAATTTGAATGAAAATGCCATTTAAATTTTATTTCGTATATAATTGTTTTTTTTTTAAACGTTTTTCGAGTTTTTCGATCAGCACCATTATATTTTAATAATAATTATCAAAGACAGAAAGACTGAAAAAAACATTAAACTATATTTACAAGAAAAGAACCGTGAATGATATTTTTGATTATTTAACAACGTGCCACATTTTTAAATCAATTTCATCAGCGTAACTTTCTTACTTATTTGAATAAACAAGTGTACTATGTAATAAACACGATTTATTTCACTTATTTATCCTCCAATTATCAACAATCGGTTTTGATGCATTAAAAACAAAAACAACAAGATTTTAAACAAACTTATGATCTTTAATAATAATAATGATACTGGTCTTATGAATGAGTTCGCGATATGGACTTTACTCCTATCCGATTTGTTATGAGATATAATTAAGATAAATATGAGAAATACAATTATTAGAATGTTCAAAACTTAAATCACTGCTTGTCGTTAAAAAATGGATTAATTTAATTCAGTAAAGCAATTAAACCGTAGACATTAATTTATGGAAAAATCGAAATTAATTAATTTCAATAGTTTGTTCTCTTCCTCATTATAAAATAGTAGCAATAATCATTATCGCCAAGTTATAATTCTGAATGTACGAATAAAAAACTTTAGAAACAAACGCTTAACTATCATTCTGGGAATTGTAAGAATTTAAATTTAAATCGTAAGAATTAAAAAAGAAATTAAATGACAAGAATTGTTAGAATGGTAGAAATTTAAAAAAAAAATTTCGCTTGCTAAGACAATAATTATATCGAATATTTGACAAATATTCAATTTCTAAAAAAATTACTTGCTATTATTCTGACTCGTTTAGGAAGCTATAACGATCGTTTCATCCTAATGTTACGATATACACCTAGAAAGAGTCAGAAAAATTCAGAGGAATTTTTTTTATTTTTCTTGAAACCCATTGGAGCAATGGGACGAGGGTTTTTCGTGGCTAAAAACACACATTGCGAGAAGTATATTCAATCTTTGGAAAAAACTTTCAAAAATTAATAGAAGAACGCCGAGTATTAAAAAGTCGCGACCTTATTTATAAAATGACCATTCTATACTGTTGCTATTACGTTAAAATAAAAACTATCTTTCTATTCACAACTTTTATTTCTTTTTCGTTATATATACAAAAAATTACTTTACCTCAAAAAGAAGCTACTAAAAAAATGGTGTTCTTGATTTGAAAAAGAAATGAAATCATTCTAACACAGCCAAGTAGGGTGAATGAATTACGAAATTCAACATGTGATCATTGGCACCTTGAACGGTGCCCGCTAAAGGGTTTTGTCGCCTCAAGGGCTTTCAAAGAAAATCCTACAAATATCAAAAAATAAGTATCATGATATTATGCCAGCTAAGGATGATGAACGTACAAAACAATTCTACGAGAAATGAATGAAACAAAAATTACATAGTAAACCACACGTACAACGTACAAGTGCACGCGATACACGTTTCTACATGTACGTACGACACAAATTCACTGTAAAAACTACACACTGTAAAACTACTACTGTAAAAAAAAAGTGACACACAACCGTGACGTGGTTTCCTGAATAGACTATCGTTTAAAAAACTCGTAACGCATGAATTGCAAAAACCACTCGAGCGATTTGCTAAAAAAATGTCATGCTCGTTCCATACCCAATTATTTATTGTGTACCATAGGATTTTTTTTATGGCCCTTAGTTTTCTTGTTTTCGACAGAAAACCAAAAAATGTTGCCTCACAAATAGCGTCTTTTGTTTGTTTAAAAATTCGCTGTTTGATGAAAAATTTATATTTTCGAAATCGGCTACGTCACACTAAAGATGTTAGTATGTAGTTTAATATCTCACTAATATCCCATTTCTATTGTCAGTCGATTTTTGGCGAAGGTACACACTCGTTACCATATTGGATTTTTTCAAAAAAAGGACCTTTTTCACGTCGCCGTATTACAGCCATATTCCATTTTTTTTAAATAAAAAAATTTGTAAATGTTTTTCAAAATGTATGTTTTCAATCACGAAAAACCTTCATCCGATTGCTCATATGGTTTGCCTAAAAAAAAATTTTGTTTACTCTCTGATTTTTCAAGCCTTCTGAGTGTATTTATGCTCCCTTATATACTCATAACATTTTTCTGTTCAGAATATTAACAAAAATTTGAAAAATGATCGAAGTAAGGGAATAAATGAGAAATATTGAAAACAAAAGTTGAAAACTGACGAATATGTGTTACATACGAATTTATAGTGATAAATGTTCGTGTAGGTGATCCTTTTACGACAGGTTGTTGGCGGTCGTTTAGGAATTTGTGTTCGCGTGCCCGCCCAAAGTCACACATACTTCCGGTTGGCATTCTCTCGCATCTCTGACTATTTCTCTCCCACCCTCTTGTAATACTTATGTGTTTGTATGCTCTGCTCGTATCTACTTATGACCCAATAGTCAATTGCGTGATACTTATTCACTAGAAAGTCTACCATAAATGCTCTAACTGTGACCTTGACCGTCAATATGCACTTCTCTCTTATTCCCTTATAGCACTATGGATAATTCATTTTACATTATATTTTTTGACATAAAACTATATCGTATCAAGGCAATTAATCCTTATCAATTAATTCTCGAGAAAGCCAATCTCGTGAACGGGACATTGTGCGAAGAAAAAAACAGTTTTATAGTTTTAATTAAAAAATCGATATTCAACTTGAAAAAAATCGTAAAAAAATCGAAAAATAAAATTGCAGGTACAAAACAAACGCCAATTTAAAGGATTTCTCCTACGAACATAATCAGCAATGAGATTGCAATTTCCAATAAAAAAAAAGTTACCGCCGTTTGTGTCAATTGACCGAAAAGTCGAAAAAAGTTAAATTTTTAAACAAATTCTAAATAACTTAGTTTGATGTTTTTGAGCCAAAGTTCAGGCTCTGTAACAATAACGGGGGCGGTTATTAAGCAGGTTGTCCTTCCAGTTTCCCTTGATTGTGCGTTTAAAATATTTCATAGTGTCTAACGTCCCAATAACAAGAAGATACAGACGAAGATCGAATGAATCAAAGTCTATATACGAAGCCACGTGGCCTGACTATACGATAAATTTGAGCATGAAACGAAGAATCAGGAGATCGACGTGCATAACAAGACCAATCCCAGCCCACGATTCATACACACTGTCAACATTGCAATATACGTAATCAATTTTTTTATTTATTTTTTTTATTGTCGATATGTTATCGATTATTATTTCCGTGCAACCGATCAATCGAAGCCCCCGAATTTCGACACTGATCGTCTGGCAACTATTTAAGTGGAGATAACCCAACAATAATTAGTCTAGTCACGATAAGTCATCTTCATTCGACTTTTTATTATATCTCGATTTCTCAATTGTCTCAGTCATATAATTCCCGTCGAGACACTGCCCCTTCGTCTTTTGATAATCGAATCAAACACTCGAAACTTTTTTATCGTCGATTTATCATCGGATAAATCTTTATTTTGATCTCAACGAAAATACGTGCTAGACACAAATTTATTTACGCACGTGTACAATTTGAACAAGTTTTCGGTGCATTCCAAATATACTTTTTCATGATATTTTCCATACTTTTTTATTTCATTCTAATCAACCCCTTTTGGCCATTTTGATTAAAATATTCTTTATAGTACATTGTAAACTTAAAAAAACACATTTCCGACAGCCCGAATGCAATTTTGGCGCATTACGGTTCGAATATTTTTCTTTTACAATGTTTTACTGAAGAAATAAAAAATTTGGGTGCAAGTTTAGTGTATTTTGACAGCAATTATTTGTATTAATTTATTTTTTGATAAGTTTTCTGATATACTTTTGTAAAATACTTTGAACGTGTTTAGTGTCAGTTGAAAATGTTTCATGTTGCCTTTGGAGTGCATTTTGATTAAAATAAATGTGTGCTACTTTGGTGCATTCTGATCGAAACGACCCAAGTGTTACGATATAAAAAATCAGGCGTTTCAAGTCTCCATAACAGTTGCGTACACGAATATGAATATTCTGCGGAGGGTTGACACGTGAGTCGTATAACGCATGAGGAAAAAGGGTGCGTGAGGGATGACGTGTGAGCATATAGAATTCAATATGTGTCTCGTTGGTGCGTCACTCATATTGCCTCGAAAAAGAAAAAAAAATTGAAAATAACTGAATACAATTCGTAACCTCGATTTATTTTTCGACCGGATCAACGAAAAATTCAATAAATAATGAATAAAATTGTCGTCCTTGTTTAAACCAAACTACGATACAAACAAATAATACTAAGAACGCAAAAACCATCAGCAGCACAAAACGTTTCGATTTCCAACCAAATCATCTCAATATTTATAAAGCGGTGATTAAAAAGAAAAAAAAAACAATTAAATAAAACCAAAAAATACGAAAATACTCTTGATAATTTAACTCAACGCAAGGAGAAGGAAAAATCACAAAAATTTCCAGATATTTCCTCACCCGTGGCATAATTTCGGCTTAAAGATTCAATTTTCCACAGCAAAACAACAATTGTTAATTTTTTTTGGGCTGACAGCGAAAACGACGGCCGGCTGTATCTCAGAGCTTTTCGATGCCCCGCGATCGAGCAGAATTTAGGGGTACAACGATGCTCTCTCTCTCTCTCTCGTTCTCTCTCTCCCTCACGCTGTGCGTTCCCTTCGAAATCCGAGCTTTCACTGACTCGCTTTCCGAGGGCTTTTGCCTACTCTCAGAAAAAATGGAGGGGGATGATTGCGGCGTGCGCGGGGATCCCTTTTTTGAAGGCTCGCGGGGGTTGGTTCGGCGGAATCGCGTGCCAAGGGTCGGTGTCGGTGGCGGTGCCGGTTCCGATATAGCGTGCTCGTTCCTATATATATTTCAACTTTTATCTGCGTATTCGTAAGCTCCAATACATCGATGATGGAAATAATTTATTCACCCATGCAAGAATTATTTAATACTGTAGTTGAGAACCGATAAACGTGCAACTTCCGCCTCGATCGAAAAAGCTTGAGGAACCAAACCCCCTAATTTATTTTCTTTAAAACTATCAAACTATTTATCGAAACATGTTTTATTCAGGCTTTCCAATCATTGGCGAAGCTTATATTATGAAAAAATATATATTCAGATTTCTGAAAATAAAAACAATTCGAAGATAGATTTCCAAAACGGTTATCAACAATCGAGAAATATGCAACTTCCGGTTTAATCGAAAAAGCTCCGGGAACAAAACTCGCTCATTTATTTTGTTTAAACTTTTCAACTATCAATTCATGTTTTAATATCATTATTTGATTCTAAATTATTGATACTTGCTCATTATACGAAATAAAAAATACGAAACAAGAAATCTGTGATCTATCATAAATTCGTGTAAGAATCGACTTTGAAGTACGAAGTGAATACGAAAGGAGTGAAAAATTACTTCATAATTGCCTAAATTTTAAACTTGTTTCGTAATAATAACTTTTTTTGTTATTTATTTACGTTTTAACAATAGTTTCTCTCGTTTTATACAATGTTGCAAGCCGAATTAATTAGTCAACGAAATTCCTAATGACTCGATCGGCTTCATTATTGTAGTTGTCACGATTCTCAACAAACCTCGTCTCGATACTGAGCAAATGACTGAGGGGTGAGTTTCGATCGAGCTGTGAGGAACGATAAGTCAATGTTCATGAAATAAGGGTACACGAAACCCCATCGTGACTTGGTATAATATGATTCGTGGTGATTACGTTTAACCACGACGTACTAAATGATCTCATTAACGGACAACACCACTGTGACGGCTTCAAAAAATCGATTTTTTGAAAACCATTTTAAAAAATCTAAAATACTTTTAAGATTGAAATGCCGTTGGACCCAGGTCGAAAAAATAATTATTTTCGTAGATATTGAATATTTTGTGGAGCGGTGCAGCGGTCCGCGACGCTCGGGGTCCCAACTTTGAACGCGTTTTTCTCAAAACCACTTTTTTGAGTGCGGCACGCAGCAGAACTCGAGCAATATTTATCCGATCGACTTCAAATTTTTACTGTATCAATAAAAGTAGATTATCTAGAGAAGTACATAAGATTTTTTCGATATCTCAATAATTATAAAAGTTATAGCCTATTTTCGACGAGAAATTTTGCTCAAAAATCATTCTCTAATTTCAAAGGCGTGCCTATTTTTTGAATATCAATATTTTTCCAAATCCCTATGTACTTCTCTTCAAAATATCATATTATTAACGAAAACACTCGGTATTTTTTTTCAGATCGACGTTGAAGAGAGTTCTGCTGCGTGCCGCGAACCACTGCGGAGATGACGCGAGAGCTTCCCCAGCGCCACCATGCGGCGTGAAAAATGTGAAAAAAATGTTTTTTGATACACTAATAAACAAGGATCAAAACCCAAAAAAAAATTTTCGAATATCTCTTTTTTTTCCCACAAAAAAAAAATCTTGAAAAATGTGAAAAAAATAGGGGGTCACAGTGGTGTTGTCCGTTAAATCAATGATCTTGAGAAAACATTGTCAAGAGAATATTTTCCATATAAGATTATAAATTCACACAATTAATTTATTTAAAAAAGAAGAATTTGAGAAGAAGAAAGAGCTAAAATTTTTATTCCAGTACTTTGCGCAGATCTAGAGCATTATAAATAAATAAGATTTAATAACAGTGATAAAAAAAAATTCTTAATAGCAACAAAAAATATTTAAAGCTTATTCTATTTTATTATTATTGTTAAATATTATTTAGTTACATGATATATAATTGGAAGAAAACACTAACCAAAAAAGGGGATCAGAATAATATATATAATATTTCTTATTTTCTTTTAAATGTGGAAACGAGAAATGTCTCGAAAAAAACTACTATATGGTAGCTGATACGAGAAACACCATATTATCAATATCGAACGGTGAATCATTAATAAAAAAGATTAACAAAATAATAAAAAATGCAGAATATTTGCTTTCTTTTATTGTTCATGTTTGACAACATAATTTCTGTATGGTAAAAGGGAGACATGATTTTGTCGAAGAAGAATGGTATTTCACTGTACCAGTCGACTTTTACCTGTAATTCAACTTACTTCTTCCTATAACGTTTGCGATCGCGATCTCGTGCGACACATTCGTGACGCGAATGCCATTCCTCCTTTTTTATTTGTACCATTTACACGCGACTATTTCAGGCAAAAAATCTCGACAGTCATTTTTATATTTCAATTTTTGTCACTGTCACAAAAAGATATCAAAGAAAATATTTTTTAAATGCTTACGAACTGCGTGAAAATTTATCGTTATTCTGTCTACACAATTATTGCATAAAGAAACAAAAATAACGATTTTAAATGGCTAAAGATTTTTCTTTGGTTTCGTATGAAAAACATTACAATTCCAAAACCTTCAAATGTTCTTATTCAAGATGTGATTTTCTGTTTAATAATCTGATCCTCATTAATTTAATTTTCAAACAACGAAACAGTTGATTAAAAAATAACTAGAATGGATTTTGCGTTTTATTTCTTTTTACACAATTCAGGTGCAATTTTAGTCGCTATGAGTTCATCGAGATTTAATGATTTAAAAAAATTACCTAAAGTCGCTGTAACCCACAGAACCCTCTTCTCAAAGGATGAATTTGGTTGTAGGTTTTTCTTTAGAAAAACGAAAAATGATGATAATATACGACGAGAAAAACTGATAGCGATGTACTTAAACTGATAAAATGAGAAAGTTTACATTTCAAATATATTCTAAAGCGTCGCAAATACGTTGACAGAAAATGATGTTTACTGAAAAATATATTGAAAAGAAACCTTGACCCTGTGCATGAGAGAGACGGTTTAGCAATCGTGCCTCAACGCTCTCCATGACCACGTTTGTTTCTTACATAATGCATCTACACTATTTATCTTCGGTCTAATCATGAGAGAAAAAAATTAATGCATAACCCAAGCTCAGTCGAAACTATTTCATCATTTCCGACCAGTCGAATATTTCTACAATTTTGTAAAAATGTAATAACTCAGCTGGTAGAAAATTGAATGTGCTTTTTATTACTTCGTCTGAACTTACAATAATTTTCGTGAATTTTGAAAGAATAATTAACCAACCGGATCGTAGAAAACACTGCAAATTAAAGTGTTTAATTTTTGTGAATACCAAATCATTTTTTAGTATCTTTCTGATGTTGATATTTCCAATTAAATCAAATTTTCATCGAATGTCCAGTTTCCATTATATTAATGTTATCATTTTCCAAATTGAGTAACATTTTTGGGTAACTAATACGAAACTTTCATATTTATGTGATAATAGCAATATTACTAGGCGATATGGTGAACTTTATTAGGCACCATCACGCGCACCAGGCACAACAGAATATCCATGCATAACCGTAGAGAGAGAGAGATCCACTTGTGCTGCATGGGAACCGTAGCAGCTGCAGATTCGAGCTTTTAGCTCCAGACGCAAATTTTCCTATCTCGAACCGTAACTCATGCACAAACCACATATGAAATATTATTGAGAATGGACACGAGAAACAATAAATTAATGATTTCCATTTTTTTAAGAGTATTCTCTCATGAAAACGGCTGAAAAATTATTGTTCTTTCGGAATTCGTATCGCACATTCTGTGAGATATATATTGACAATAAAAAATCTTTTTGGTTCGTTTCAAATCTATTTCAACTGCACAAAAGTATTTGAAGTTTTTATATTTAATTGGCTTTTACCATGACATATATTGACGCTCGCAACGTAAACACGAAATAGACGCATCCATTGTAGCCATTCACTGAAAAAAAGGCATAGTGTTAAGAACGGAGGCGTAGTTGGCTCAACTACGCCCTGAGGTTGGATACGGCGAAACCAATGGCATAGTCAAAGGTATTTTGTTGAGCCAACTATGCCCGCAATTTGAAGTAAAATTTTAAATATTCAATAGAACCAAAACATTTTTTGAATAAAATTCAATAAATATTTGAAATAGTATCATCGCATTGCTCGGGAAATGCGGAAAAGTATTTCAGTCAATTGTATCAATCACGTTTGGATTAATTAATTAATTGCATTGTGTAATTAAAACGTATAGTGATTGTACCGAACAATTATGATTTTGAAATGACTGTAAGAAATATTTGAAGTTTTTTTTTATATACATATTTTTTGGAATATTTTTTATTTGATATTTTTGATTTTGTATTTTGCGACTTTTAATAGTAAAAACGATTAATCGATTTTTTACTCTAGTAAGAGCGCCTATCCTGGCATAATTAGGTGGCAAAAATTTTCTATATCAGAGTACTTTAATTATACGATAAAAGGCCTTAGACCTTTTTACCTCGTAAAACAAGGATTCGGATTTTCTCGACGACCGTCGGTCGGAGTGATCGATATTTAACGATTCAATGTCGAAGCCTTATGGGCACACGGGTGGTGCGACGCTTACGCGAGAGCGCTCCGCCCGTGGCCCTCTAGCGGATTTCTGCCATACCAGAAATCTAGCCAGGGAATAAGGCTGTCCGGCTACAATATATATAATTCGTGTTAAACAAAACTTATTGTTTGCGCAACAAAATTTTAGTAGCTTTAGCTACAGGTTTATTTGTTTGAATAATAACAAAAGATTTTATCCAAATTACTACTAGGTAATTAGCTTAATCACAAATTATATTCCGTTGATCTATGGTGTCATTGAATTCAATTCTTGCAGAGAAGTTTATTCGATGCGATTATTTTATCGAGTCACGGGCAAACCGTATAAAACTCAACCTCCGTGTGATTATTTCAAATTCAATCGATTCTGTGTTTCAAGTTTTATTTTTTTTCAATGTAACCATTTATTGCGGTTGTATCACATGAAATACACTCAACTCAAATAAATTAAAATTTAGCGGCAAAATCGTGGTGTAGTTGTCTCAACGACATGACTTTCTATGGATCAACCACCGGGTGATTAACTAAACGTAATATAACTATTGGCGCAACGAAATTCGTTCAACCTCATCGCGTAGTTGGCAATACTTTAATTTTTTTTTCAGTGTTCTAACGCTTCGTAAAATGGTTGGCGGTACAACAACTCTTCTCTATACGACTCTACTCTTATCAACTTCGCTCTTAACCCTAGCTACACACTATAACTTTTAGTACCTTACTTGCACACTATCGGTCTATTGGACCGACGACTTTCATTGCTCTATAACATTGTAACAAACGCATCTATTGAGGTTTAATGGTAGTGAAATCGAAACCCCAGACTCTGACCGATCCGGAGAAGCAATCAGTAAAGTCAAAAAGTCGTTTGATAAAAAATTATAACGTTTATGAAAAGGCGTGTGGTGAAAAAAAGGTGAAAATGTAGTGTTGCTGTCGGTCTATTGGACCCCGTAGTGTGTAGCTAGGGTTAAACATCTCTACTCTTAGAATTATATCATCTGCACAATACAATATGTCTATACTCCTGTATCATCTTCAATCAATATATATAATAAATGTAAGCGTGGTTTGTACGTGCGTGCCGCTATAACTCCGCGACCCATCCCCGTAGCCCCATGGGGGTTATATGGTATGGAGCCCTCCATTCCCCATCCATGAAGAAGGTTTCGGTTTGAAACTGCAGGGGTTGGGTTCGGAGATATGGGTGTCAAAATAGAGCATCGCACCAATGGACTTCTCATGGGAAGTCGGTGAAGCAGCTGGGAATCGAGTGCCGAAGTGGCCGAGACTGACTAGAATGTTCCTGAATGTTCTAGAAGGTTTCAGAATGTTCCCAGAATGTTCTAGAATGTTTCAGAATGTTCTAGAATGTTCGAGAATGTTGTAGAATATTCTAAAATGTTCCAGAATGCTCGAGAATGCTCTAGAATGTTCTAGAACGTTCTAGAATGTTCCAGGATGTTCGAGAATGTTCTAGACCTAGAAAGTTTTGGACCTTCGAAGGGATTTCCGGTTCCAGAATGTTCGAGAATGTCCTAGAATGTTCAAGAATGTTCTGAAGTTTTCCAGAATGTTTGAGAACGTTCTAGAATGTTCCAGGATGTTCGAGAATGTTCTAGACCCAGAAGGTTCTGGACCTTCGAAGGGATTTCCGGTTCTAGAATGTTCGAGAATGTTCTAGAATGTTCCAGACAGTTCTGGACCATCGAAGGGACTTCCTGTTCCGAAACGTCCTACAATGTTCTAAAACCCGGAAACGGAAGTCCAGAATCTTTTGGGACATTCTCGAATGTTCCATTATCCTGTTGTGGTGGGGATACGTTCCAGCTCATGCAGAAAAGTATATATAGGCGATGGCGAGACGCATGCGCCAGTATATTTTTGGCAATAAAAAGCAGAGTTTTCTTTCATTAAATTAAATACAACTATATTGAGAATATAATGATTTAGTCTAGCTTTATAATTTCTGTATTTAAAGGTTCATTTTTTTTAATTCACATTTGATAGGAGCTCGCTGGCTTTGTGCGAGCGAAGCGAGGGTAACTCCGGTCAGTCATTAACTATCAGACTAGACATGTTGGAGAGTAGAGACTTTAAATGAATATAGCATGGAGATGTTCAGAGCGGAGTTGTTACCGAGTAGAGCTGCAATAGTAGAGTTGTTACATTGCAGCAAAGTAACAACTCTTTTCTTCACAACTCTTCTCCATAACAACAGAGCTCTTAAACTCTTTTCGATAACAACTCCACTCTAAAAATCTTTGGATCCGAATGCATTACGTTTCTCCTCTTTAATGTGCGTACTCCTGGGTCATCTTCAATGTTCAATATCTCTGCTCGTCGTAAGGTATGCTCCAAAATATTATTACTATACTATTACGTCCAGAAGAGACAATAGAAATAAGTTGGGTTCGAAATAATTTTAATTTAATAAATAATAAATATCGCTGCCACCAGTCTGTGTTTAGAACCAAACAAGAAGAAAATTATAATGAAATAAAATAAGATAAAATAGAATAAAATAAAATAAGAAATATAATGAAATTTGAATTATCAATTGGGATGCCTGTACGTCCCGTACGGGCCTGGTACTCTCGCGAGCCGACGAGAGGAATTGGTCAAGGTAACAATTTGAATGATTTGAGTCGAAACAGTTTTAGGATAAAGATTGTTCGGTATAGTATATTCTGACAAATTATTAACAAACAGGTAGATTACGAATACGGCGCGATCTACTTACATTCGGTGAGATTTTATATTCGAATGACCGGGTATCTCAGTTCACACTTACACACATACGCATGCAATTCGCACAGACACATACACATACAATTCGCGCAGACACATACAACGTGGGGACACTGTACCCCGCGAATCAGTCTTGCACACTTTTTATTTTTTGAAATTATACGGCGATCAAAGGAAATAGATGAATTTAAACGGAGTTTCACTATTGATTGGAAATTTTGAAACACTGATAAAAATTATATTTAAGAGTTTTAAATAGAAATTTAAGTATAAAATTACGCTCTAATCGGAAGCTCACGTGACCCTGCGTGAGCCACCACACTACGCAGCACTTCCGACGATTTGGGAGCGAAAAGATTAAAAACACTCGCAATGGTGGAATTACGGCCATCTTAGGATTCTCGCGACCCGAATATTTATCCAAGCACTGAAAACCCGAGGAAAAATTTGGTACTCGAATGGCGCAAGTTAACGAACCGAAGACTTACGTCTCTTATGCGGGTCCGCCTAGTAGCTAACTGGGACTTATTACACCGCCGCGAGGATGGCTTCGATTTGGAGCCTTATCCAACCCCAGGAATCAACCGTGGTCTAGTTCGGACTAAATCTTCTTACCCGCCACAGAGATGGCAAAAGCTCGAAGAGCTTCCATCCCGATGGGGTTTTTTTATAGGTGTCCTACGGTTTTCTGGCAAGTCGGCAAAACTCCGGTCCGACGGCAATTGTTCCCATGGTGTCTCGTGGATCCATTCCGCGGATCGTACGATGTACGATCAGCAGAATACGATAATCCACATCCTATATTGAACACCGTTTCACGCTTTTGGCGAGAGACAGTGCAATTAAGGTATTACTATCACAAAACGACTTCATTTAGGGTCCTTGCAAAATTTTGCATAAACGTTCTTGGCACCAAAACTAACGGTTTTCTCCTATGAAGGAAAATTTTCTGACGTTTAGAATTTGAGATATTTAATTTGCAATTTTTTATTTTCTCCATCTAAACGCGTGTAAATTAAAGCCGCATTTCATTAAAAAGTTGCAAAAATCGAGTTGCAAAAAAAAATGTATTTAAGATTTTTCTTGCAGATAGCCAGAAAGGCCATGAGCCGAAATTTTTAAAGAAAAATCCTAAACACATTTTTTTGCAACTCATAAACGATACGCAACTTAAATTTACACGCGTTTAGATGGGAAAAGTTAAAAATTGGAAATTGAATATCTCAAATTCTTGACGTCAGCAAATTTTTCTTCATAGAAGAAAATTGCTAGTTTTGGTGTCAAGAATATTCATACAAAATTATTAAAGAATCCTAAATAAAGTAACTTTGTGATAGTAATACGTTAACAGTGAGACAACTACACGTGCGCATCAAATTGTCCTTGGCGAGTGCATGGACACCTTGTAGGTGTATGTGCACTCGCGAGGAGAGATATAGCTATGCGTGGCGAACAAGATAGAGAGAGAAATAGAGAGCGTGAGCTCGTCGCATCTTTGTCGGTTAGAAAAATTAAAAATTTTCAAGACGGGGATGTCACACTACTCTGATATGTATGGGGCATTCCATGCCAAGTAGAGCCACTTTTGAACCTCTTATTTGTTGATATGGCTCAAAATTTGTTGTATCATAATACATATTCAAAGAACCTGTCTTGATTATTTTCGGGATTTTTTGTCCATCGACTGGTCAGATATGTTTTTTTTTTTCGAAATTCGATGATTTTTTTTTTCAAATGCCGATAGCGTTCCGAAAAATGAACCAAATCAAACTTTTTTTTTTCAAAATGTTAGTTTTCTATCGTATTTTTTAAAACAAATAACGATTTTTTTAAAATAATTACCTTCTCCATTTTTATATACTTTGAACAGAAAAATTGATGATTTGAAGATGATTACATATTTTTATTTTTTTATAAAAATGCTCAAAAAAACTTCGACAGAATTAACGATTTTTAAGACCGGTTCCATCGTGAGCAGACTTTTCGTTATATTTCTTTTCATGTTTTCAATTTTTTTTCCAATGAATTTAGTCTCATTTCCCTAGAAAAATCATGCAGAATTATAATTTTGTTATTCAAAATATTTTCTGTTTTTATTCTAATTGTAATTGGCAGTTATTTTTTTTTTTTTTTTTTTTTTTTAATGTTTATGAAAAGAAAAGAAAATTTTACTAAGAAATTACAATCGACAGAGCAAATTTACTAAAGTGGGATTGAAAAGGAGATATCGAACCAGAAAGACTCAAAAGAAGTATACCAAGAAACAATAACATTTTTTTGTAACAAGAATGACTTCGTATTCGGATAATAATCTGATTTCTAAAACAATTACCTTATCTACTTAATAATATTTAGTAACTAATATGAATTTACATTAATACGTGAGGGACACCATGAAACCTCAATGGTTAATGGCATCGTTTTGTGGGCCGGAACCACTAGATCGGTGTAAAACACAGATGAGAGTCAGTAATTTTTTGATCGTTTGAAATCTTTATCTAGCTAGAGATTGAGTCAAAAGGTGGCAAGTCGTGATTTTTGAGAGTAGACAAGGGGACGCAAATGAGATCGTCAGTATTAAGGATTTCTCGAATGAATATTACAGCAACAGAAAAGTAAATTTTTAGTAGTCAAAAAAACTATTGTGTAGATAAATTAATAATTATAAACCGGATTATTATAAATATACAGTTACCATTGTTAAAAAATATAATTCATTGTTCCTTTGTCTATACTTTTCGGGTTCTTATGATTCCATCTCATCACTTATACCCCACTTCACTCATTTCCGTTTTCTTACCGGACCCCCCCCCCCCCCTCCCCCCGCCCCTCCACCCCCTGAATGTAGTTCACAGCCACTCTTTCCTAATATACTACTGTATCGTATTTGCATGAAGGTACAGAGTAACTGCAGAAAACCTGTGCCGATACAGTTGACTATATTTTTACTGAGTTTTAAGTTGGTTAACACTCAGAAAAACTTCCTTCGGCTCAGCGATCGATTCGCGAATCGACGGTGCATGGCAAGTGGTGACCCATCCAAGTATTGGCTTTCCCCAATACTTGGATGACCTAGGAGATCGTCAAAGCCACACATCAACCGCGTACCTACCACTGTCGGTTATATAATTTTTTGGCAAATAACATCTTTCTTTATAACTGTTCAAAGAAATGACTATCAATCACGATTAGAATAACAAACAGAATATATTATTAATAACGAAATTATAATTCTGGATGATTTTATTGTGGAAATAAAGCCAACTTCATTGAAAAAAAAAATAAAAATAAAATTGAAAATATGAAAAGAAATATAAAGCAAAGTCTGTCCGCGATGGAACCGGTCTTAAAAATCGTTAATTTAGTCAAAGTATTTTTGAGAATTTATAGAAAAAAATCCAAATATGTAATCATCTTCAAATCATCAATTTTTATTTTTAAAGTATATAAAAATAGAGAAGATAATGATTGACAATTTTTTTGTTATTTCTTTCAAAAAGTACGGTAAAAAAAGAACATTTTGAAAAAAAAGTTTGATTTGGTCCATTTTTCGAAAAAATATCGGCATTTGAAAAAAAAAAATCATCGAATTTCGAATAAAAATCATATCTGACTGATGGACAAAATGTTCTGAAAAAAATGAAGAGAGGTTCTTTTTATGTATATTATAACACAAAAAAATTTGAGTCAAATCAAAAAATGAAAGGTTCAAAAGTGGCTCATTTGGCCCCATAATATATATGGGGCATTCCACGCCAAATCGGCCACTTTTGAAATTCGCATTTTTTATTGTGTTGATTTTTTTTCTCTAATAGAGCTCTTTGGAAGGAACTCGTCTGATTTTTTTTAAATTTCTATCTTAACACGTTCATTGGAAACAAATTTTTGAAAAATTTTCCGATTTTTTTCTTCAAATATCAATAACTCTCTCAAAAATTCAGTAAACCCAATGGATGACGGGTCAAAATTTTAGTTTGAAAACATACTTTCGTATGAGAATATGTAAGAATTCATCAAAATATTATATACAACAATTTTTGAAATTCTAAGCGCGAAATGTTATTTTCCAGTGTTGGCCCCCTTCGATTTTGCTCTTGAATTTTTATCAAAAACTATCATTTTTTTAATGACTTTTAAACCTAGTTTGATGATAGGAAATCGTTCTTTATATTTTTTATAATTAAATTGTGGATTATTTTACTATTAATCATGCACAAATCCCTGAATAATCGGACAAACCGAATGGATAAGGGGGCCAAATTTTTCGTTTTGACAGGTGCTTTCGTTTAAAAATATGTCAACAATTATTTAAAGATTGCATAAATCAATTTTTTAATTATAAGCAAAAAAAGTTTTTTCTTGGAGTGTTATAGTCCCTTTTGATTTTGTTGTTCAATTTTCACAGAAAACTATTATTCATTTAACGCATTTTAAGACTAATATGATCGTGGAGAAATATTAGTCTAATCAACAACAAAAATCTAATAACATTAACAATTTGAAAAATAGAACTGGCTATTTTCTCACTTTCGTACTTAGCTTAAAATTCATTAAATGAATCATGCTTCCGTACAAACATTAAAAAAACAAATTAATTAATACAAGCGCTATGAAAAAAGGTTATTTTGTCTTAAAATTGAAAAAACTAGGTGATGTAAACTTGGAATAATTTTTTACATATTTTTAAATAAAAGTACATTTCAAAACAAAAATTTTAACCCCCCAGACGATTCGCTTTGTTCGATTTTTCAGGGAGTTACAGATAAATAATTGATTGCAAAAAGAATCTATATTTTAATTATAAAAATATATAAGGGACGATTTCCTCACGATCACACTAGGCTTAAAATTCCTCAAAAAAATAATAGTTTTTTATAAAAAATTAATAGCAAAATCGAAGGAGGCTAACTATGTAGGAAAAAACATTTTATACTTAAAATTGAAAAAATTGATTCATGTAATGTTTTGATAATTTTTTGCATATTTTGAAACAAAAGTACATTTTAAAACTAAAATTTTGACCCCCTCACCCATTCGGTTTACTGCATTTTTGAGAGAGTTATTGATATTTGAAAAAAAAAATCGGAAAATATTTCAAAAATTCGTTTCCGATGAACGTGTTGAGATAAAGATTTGAAAAAAATCAGACGAGCTTCTTTCAATGAGCTCTATTAGAGAAAAAAAATCAAATAAAAAAAATGCGAATTCCAAAAGTAGCCGATTTGGCGTGGAATGCCCCATATATATAATATATTATAGTGATATTTTGGAGTAGGCATATATCAGAGTAGTAGTAAGTACGCATATTTCTGAGTAGTAATATTTCGGAGCGTACTTTACGATGAGTAGATATATTGAAGATTGGAGATGTTGTTACAAGAGTAAACGTAGAGATGTTATGAATTTTAAGAGCTGGGATGTTTAAGGGCGGAGTTGATAGGAGTAGAGCCGTGAAGAGAAGAGTTGTTGTACTGCCAAATGGTTCGATATGGGATTCCAATGCAAATCAACGTGAAGCCTACTCCCTTGGACTTGCTCTTTATTAATGTGTTTAGTGCATTTATTCCGATGAAAGCAATGAACCAATTTGATAAATGTCGCAGTCAGATTGAACCCAAAGTTTCGGAAAAAGATCTTTTTACTTGTTTGTAAAAAAAAGTCTCTAAATTCGTAATTGTTGTATACACGCGATATACTATATTGACTACGATTAGGAAGCTGCCTCACCAGAAATCCAGCCGGGGAATAAGGCTGTCCGGTTACAATATATATTGTATAATTCATGTTAAACAAAACTTATTGTTTGCGCAATGAAATTTTAGTAGCTTTAGTAAAAGGTTTATTTATTTGAATAGTAACAAAAGATTTCATCCCAATTACTACTAGGTAATTAGCTTAATCACAAATTATATTCCGTTGATCTATGGTGTCATTGAATTCAATTCTCGCAGAGAAGTTTATTCGATGCTATTATTTTATCAAGTCACGGACAAACCGTATACAACTCAACCTCCGTGTGATTATTTCAAATTCAATCGATTGTGTGTCTCAAGTTTTATTTTTTTCCTCAATGTAACCATTTATTGCGGTTTTATCACATGAAATACACTCAACTCAAATAAATTAAAATGTTGCGGCAAAATCGTGATGTAGTTGTCTCAACGACATGACTTTCAATGGATCAACCATCGGGTGATTAACTAAACGTAATATGACTATTAGCGCAACGAAATTTGTCCAACCTCATCGCATAATTGGCAATATTTTAATTTTTTTATCAGTGTGAAATATTTTTCCTAACGATTCGACCAAAGAGAAAAAATGTCAGTTCCGCCCAAGAAGAATCTTAGTAAAAATGTACTGAGAATATATCTCTTTTTTTTTTAAGTTGACTACTTCGGAGCAGAAAAATAACATGCATTTTCGATCGTTGATTCGAGCTGATAATAAAAATTATGTATAGATTGGACAGCTTGTAATGGAAGAAATGATATTTTCATTAAAATCTGATCCTCTGAGTGTCGCCTCGACGTATTTATTGAATAAAAAAGGTTCTGCATCTTCTATGGCGCGATAAAAATGGTATAAAAGAAGTCGCAAAAAAGAAATAAAGAATCAAGAGATGTCATCCCTTAGCCAACTTAAGGAAGTTATATCGTTTCTCATGTAAAAATTATTTTCCAACTTTATACAATAAAATTTTGTAAATAGAAAGCTTAAGACAGTATTAAATTTCTGGCGGAATATGCCGATGATTCATCGTCTCAAAATTGAGATATTTATTGTTGAAGTTCGCAATTTTTTGAAAGCTTCCATAAGAGCCCATGTTAAACTTGTCATTTTCAACAATGAATATCTCGATTACCAGACGGTGAAACCTCTCCAAATTTTTCACACATAATTAAATGCTGTTCAAGAAGATTCACGCCAAATTTCAATACATTAACTTGGAATAATCAAATATAATGTATTTTTCGTATGATGTCATATAAATATCGATATAACCTCCTTAAAGCTTTTTTTGAATATAAGCCAATAGAGTAATTGTGTGAAAAAAAAAGTTGTTTGGGATGGAAAGTTGATGAGGAGCGTAGAAGAAAGCACTAGTAGGAGCGAAAGGGAGAAACCGAGAGAGAAAGAGAGAGAATGCAGGAAACCGGTGAAGAGACGATAGGGTATGTATATTACTGTTGGATCGCGTGATGTTGGTAGCGTAACCAGATTTAGGATGAACGACCTCTCCTCCCGGGAGAAAAGAAAAATGATGCTTTTTGCTGAGCGTATGCTCCGTTCTTCTCTCTCTCTCTCTCTCTCTCTTTCCTTCTCTACTATTGATTTATTTCACTCGGTCGTCAAGGAACCGCACTTGGGTTATATCTATAAAAGAATAAAAAGTCGAAGAAAAAGTTATCTACCATTCTTGGAGGAAGGGGCTGGGGGCCCCCACGATGACTTGACTATATACACTACAATGGCCGCGACGTCTCGTCGATATCCCTTAAACATCTCGGTGGACATTGTCGTTCTCTCTTCAGCAAACTAAACTTTTCGATGTATATTACTATTGGTGCGCTTTATCTTCAGGCATGCAGCGATCGGGCATGAACCTCTAACGTACAATCTAACAGAGACTTCGCAGCGCTTATTAATGATTAAAAGCTGAAGTTTCATCAACGTCTCGAGTGAAATTACGATTATGTCTTATAGTTGTCACAAGAAAGAGCCTCGTAACCTATTTAATGAGCCCTCTTCATTACGGGTACAGTGGCTGCTTTCAAACTCTGGACTTCAGAAAAAAAATCTCTGAGGCACGAACTTTTGTTGCAGGAACAGAGAACATTTGATATTGTAGCATCGCACAGATAGATTGGCAGATAAATGCTTGAAAAGCTCGGAAAGCCCGCGTAATTTAAGAAGATTGATATCCCAATCACTTGGGATACGTTTTGGCCGATCTCGAACTGGTCAAAATGTGATTATTTCTACATAAAAAAGGTTGTATATTCATTTAAAGATTCAAACATTTATTTTTTATCTGCCTGGCAGGAGTTTTTACTGCGAAATTTCGTAAAACCGGAAAAATGTCAATGAAAATCAATCAAATTGATTAACGATTTAAAAAACACGAAATAACGATTGATCGTGAAGATTTGGTGTTATTGTAAATGTGTACGTGTCTACAATAGTACGCAGATAGATCAAACCACTGTTTGCAGAATATTGGTATCTCTATAACCGATACCGATCATTCGTTCGATCATTCACGAGATTACAAATCAAAATATATACGAACAGATTGTTATACGCGAGAGGAATCTGGTCTCCCAAGACGTGAGATCAAAGTTCGCGCAGTTCTGTACTCTACTTAGTATATACGTGATTATTCACACTGCACGAATCTATCCCTGGTTTTTTTAATCTATTATTACTTCGTTCGAACCTCTACTCAATGAAAAGTTATCAAAAATGCACGTTCTTATCCATTTATTTGTCGTTAACGTTCATACGAACGCACACACACACACGCACACGCGCGCGCGCACACACACACACACGCGCGCGCGCGTTTTTCTGTATAACCACGAGGATTGCTGGTTGTTTTGTTGTAACGATTGTGTAACTTCGATTCGTAGCAATGTGCCAAATTAATTTGCATTTATTGTCTCATTAAAGGAAATAAATTTGGATGAAAATAAAAAAAAAAAAGATACCTGAGCCAGCTATAATAAAGAAAATCCATTTAACCCGTCAGCGGTCGCGCTACTGACACTTTAAACGTTGGTCGAGCGATAAGAGATTTTCTCACATGTATAGTTTCAAGTGGTTAATTTGATAAATAAGAACTCGAAAATAATTTCGCTACAATAATTATGAAATTTGAATATGTTTATTTCTCAAAAACCATAAATTCAATGATTATTGATACTGTAAAAAAATAAACAAAGAAAATTTGAAAAAGATTTTTTTAACTCCTTTATCACACTGAAGAATAGATTAGAAGAAGATAGAAAAAATTTCAAATGCTTATGCCGTTTGAAATTTTCGAGTTATTATCGTTTTAATAGAAGTGTGAGAAAAAGTCTCATATAGCGCGACCGCTGACGAGTTAAGATGCATTTCTGGAACATTTTTGCCGGATTAAAGCTCATAAACTGTTCGAACAGTCGTGATCTAGAGAGTGTGAGGAATGAATGATAAACAATGGTCGTCGGGCATCGCTTGAATCCGACCCCGGCCTCTCAAAGTCCGTCGCTGCGTCAGGCATTACACCCGAGGTCATCGCAGCAATTTATCCATAAAACTTATCAACGGGACATTTATACATAATAATTTATTTTACTACGCGTTTTTTTTTGCCATGTCCCATTGAAATTTAATTGCGGTAGACATCATTTTCATTAGACTCGAATTTTCGTATTGAAATTAAAGTATTTTCGTATTGAAAATCGTCGAAAATGTTAGTTATCATGAAATTTAAATGAAGACAATTGTTCCAACACTGGAAAACACTCTGGAGTCACTATTCTTGCAAATCGAATTATCGAACATTTATTTTATTAATAGATTTTTACTTCAAGAAAGGTCGACCGGATAAAATTTGACACAATCAGAACAATATTATGTTGATTTATGTACATGTGATCATTTATACATAACAAAGAATAAAATAAATAAAAAATAACGGTAAAGCGTATACACTTGAACGTTATAAAACAATTAAAAAGTATTACAAAATAATTTATTCGTATGAGACGAGGGAAGGAACATTAAGATGTAGAGCTCGGCGTTATTTCTCGAATTTTTTTTTCGTGCACTATCATCAATCAAAATAACATACAAATAATTATCCCCCCCCCCCCTCTCTCTCTCTCTCTCTCTCTCTCTCGTAGGTCGAGAATTATCCAGAGTTTATTTAATGTGCTATCGAAGAGCAACGATAACGTGCACCAAATCGATTCGCTTCAATCACTCATTTATACATTCTTGCATATGGAAAAACACTTATTATCGTAATTCCTCCGCGTGTTAAGAGAGAAATGAAGCTGAGTATTTGCCCAGTTCAGCATTGATATCGTCCATTTTGTTCAAGTTTTTTGTTCACTTTAATATTATTAGATTATATCACTTTGTGTCGCACTCTTTTCTTCATTGAAAATATTCTCACGCGTTAAGTATTTAGATTACATTTCGAGTGTATTATCGAAAGTCTTGGTCAGTGTTGGAACTAATTCTACTGCTATCAACGTAATCTTCGTACAACTTAATTTAACATTCGTATTTAAATATATATATATATATATATATATATATATATATATATATATATATATATATACACATATATTTAATATAAATTTGTGAGTATGACGTAATTGCAGTCTTTTCTATACAATAAACATAATCCACTACCGAAGTAATTATCCGATAAGCCGTACAAGATCTCTGCATCTGTTCAATTATTTACACATAAGTCTAAGTACGTATATTAACGAATAAACTTAAAGGTCGATGCCCCTTAATAGTCTTTACGTAGGAATGTTCCTGGTAAAAAGATCGAGCTTGAAAAACCTTTCGGACATAAGAAAATAAAGGTAAACAAGTTTTCTCGATGTAATAAATACCTAAGAAATTTTTGTTTGTATTTATGCTCATTGTTTGAGGTTGATGGAAGAGTCTTTTCAAATTCCAAGTACATTTTTCTCGGCTGTACTATGTAATTTAGGACAAAGATATAAACGAGCGAATGATCGTACTTATATCGATCTATTTCAGACTTTCCAGCATCAGTACTGGGTTAGGGCATGAATTTCTACGAAGAAAAAAAAAAAATAGCTCGCTTTTTATTGAACGACACCGAGGGGTGGTTTATGTTGTACCGGTCTTTCCCGTATGGCGCCGGCAAGACGCCTGAATGGGAATTGAAGATGATAATATGCGCAATAGGGCAACGGATCCCAGTAGACAAACAGCGCGTCTCTCTTGTCGAGCATCGGAGTGGATGGTATAGCAAAATGGCCGCTGCTGTCGCTGCAATCTTTTATTCTGGTGGAAGAGTTATCGTCTTGGACAATAGTGGCAGAGCGTGTTGCAGCGAAGAGAGCGTCTATACTGGCGGATCGATGATTCGGGGATGACGTTTTTTTGTATTTCTCGTTGACGACGAGATTGACAGAATTTTGTCTAGAAAAATGTCTGCACGGTCTCCACACGAGTCGCGGATGAATACTTGTGAGACAGAGATAAGGGATTGGAACTCCAACGCGGCACGTAATAGGCACAAGGCCTTGACTGGTTTCCGGATTGAAAGCAAGCTTGAAGCTGAGATGTCCATTGATCCTTTTTGTAAAAGGACCACGAAAGAAAGTCTCCAACCATTGATTAACGTCATTACGTTCTTCCGGTACGAGGCCCCGAGCCTCGTCCAATCGGCAAGTGACATTAGCAACGACCCTCGAATCCTTGACCGTCGTGCAAGTAACCAGTTGATATCCGCTCGAACACGAAGCTGGTTCTCGAAGAATGAGCCATGCTCTCCTCTCGCTGATCTCGTAGTTCTCCAGTTTTCTTTGTAAATTACGGGGCACCGTGTTATCCACGGAATTTGGTAGATGCAACTTAGCTCGTTCCGTCATACCGGCAGGACCAGCGGATATAATGAGATAACGATCGTTCGTCGCAAAATGACCGGCCTCGTAAAGGCCAACCAAAGCCTCCACGGATCTTATGATCCTATGATCAGGCCTTGGAAGACCTAAGCTCGAGCAGCGTTGCATCAATTTCAAAGGATCTTCCAAGCTCGATACGTCCGCAGTTCCAGGCACGAAACACTCGCAGCCCATTATCTCGAGGTGCGACTTTGCCAAGGAATCGTAATAAGCACCGCTCGTGCAACTTACTGGAATGAAGTAAACAACTTTTTCTCGCTCGACGATATTCTTAAGCGCGTTTACGTATTCCGCGGCTGTGCCCGGCCCCGGACGCGGTACATTATAAAACCTCGAGCACGCTGTCGAAAATCTCGCGAGACCAAAGAGACCATCAATCTCACAGACGACCACGCGAGCTCCGGCTTTGTAAAAGTTACGGGCGAGATGGAGAGCCTGAATCGTACTACCACCAGTTATGAGCACGCATCTCTTGTTGCGTGAACGCTCAAAAGACGGAGTATACAGTACTCTTATGAACCACTTTATTAAATTAAGGGGCAATTGTATTATCACCCAAAATACACAAATCCACGCTGATATCCATATCACGGGAGCCCATACGACGTAACTCAGTATCTCGTACGTACGTCTGAATGTGCGAAACACCAGATTCACGTACCAAGCGAATATTCTCGCGGGAAATAATATTTTTTTCACCGGGCCACTCTTTTCGTCACATTCGTCCGTATGGAAGATTCTTCTCGTTGATAAATTCGACGTACGCTCTTCGTTTGTTTCATGATCCAGAGCGTTCTGGCGATGTCGAAAATTCTCAAAACTTGATGTTAAAATTGGG
This sequence comes from Rhimphoctona megacephalus, assembly GCA_963989365.1. Lineage (NCBI taxonomy): Eukaryota > Metazoa > Arthropoda > Insecta > Hymenoptera > Ichneumonidae > Rhimphoctona > Rhimphoctona megacephalus. The sequence continues at coordinate 9,023,189 of OZ022416.1, forward strand.
TTCCCATGGGATCCCAATGATCCACCGTAAGTGTGCTTGCAATGATCCGAAAATATTGGAGACCATGAAGAATTTGAGAGATTCGAAGTCGATCTCTGAAAAGCATCTATCGGTGGCGTATTCGATGGCGAAACAGACGACGGCGACGAGCCTGGACCAATGGGCCACGATAGTGGTGGCGAAGCGCTATTGCTCCTGGAGTTCGGAGGACTTGACGAACGATATCTCGTTCCTGACGTACAAACATCACTCGAACAGGCCGGCATTTTTAATTCCTTATATTTTTATTCTTTATTCGTTTTTATTCAATTCCAGGAACTTTGATCCTTATTCAAATGTTACTTTCACCTCGTCGATATTGTAATCGAAAAATCGATCTTATTTGATCCTGATTTATCTTGAAGATAGCGAGAACCTCGGCACTCGGGTACATGTGCCTGTACCACGATTAACTAGTGAGATATCTCGCTATGTGATTGTAAACGTTTTTACCATTTTTAACGCTTTTGTGCTGTCTGATTTTTTCAGGTCGAATGTTTTGTTCAACACTTCGAATTAATGCAATTTTTCGCGAACCAAATTATCAAGTTTATTAAATTCATTCCCAATTCTAGCGATCGTATAATACGTTCTCGTGACTCCTAGACGTACTTTTTTTTTTTTTTTCAAACACTCGTAGCACCGATTTGCAAAGTCTTGTACGAACTGAGCGATTTTTTTTCCCTCAACAACGTGGTTGCGGTAGTATTTTTATTAACATTCTACCTGATTTGGAATCTTTCTGCAACTGACACGCGACGCAAACTGAGGCAAACCCATTGAAATCCCGCTCTCTTTATGATGTCTGCATCTCCGGCGCACTATGAACCGAGACCCGATGTGAGCTTATCTAATCGTATTAATGTATATACTTTTCACGCTGGTCAACGAGAGGGAGGGAGAGAAGCCCGAGAAAAAAACCGAGGGAAAAAGAAACTCTAAGACACGACGCCGTTCCGAATAAAAAAATAACAACGAGAAGCCAAAGAGGGAAGCAGCCGCACGAGAACGTGTTTGTTCCTTCAATCTTTTCCGTTTCTGTTGATGCTTTCTGTTCTTTCTATATATTTCATTTTCGCTAAAATGACTTCATACAGAATAAATTCAATTTACTTGCTTTTTTAAAGCAAATTAATTGAAAGATTAATCAGAATTATATAAATTCAATTGAATCCAATTAAATCAGTCTCATTCCTTAATGCTTTAACCCTTGCACCATTGATTTCAACTTTTTTTGCACATGTCATTTTCAAATGGACCATTTTAGAAAAATAAATTCATGTAGATGAATTGAGGAGATTGTTACTGTCAAGAATTTAAGTTCAAATAAAATAATAAAATACTGCGAATGCTATAGAAAACATTTTTAAAGTCGTAAATACGTTTTTTGAAATGGAAATGGAATTCTAAGATTCTACCTATTTCATTGAAATATCATGGACTTTTTGCTATTCAATTGTACCTCTGATGTGTCTTTAATTACATTAAACAGTTTTCTCTTAATTTTTTATGCGTCCATAGAATTTAGATCAAGTACAGAAGCTTTTGTTTCAAAGTTATGTGACCAATTTCATCCCTCACGGGAGGGGACGTGTTCCCAATCATCATGGCTGCCATTTTTTCGAACAAAATCCAAATTGCGCGTACAGTTTTATCACAGGTCTGTAACTCAACGAAACAAAATTTTGTCTGTAAAAAACTGCATATGCGGCGAGCTTGATAAGTGAAGGGGATAAAATTTGATTCGTTGTAGGGTAAACAATCCTCAAAATTGTTGAAAAATAACCCCAAACATTACGTGAGTCCCGGTTTGTCCTGTGATCCACGAAATTTCTGGTCCTGGGTCAGAAATAAGAAATCAAAGTCTAAGGAGAACGGCGTTCCAACGGCGTGTGGCGAACGACTTCCAGAAAGATTGCAACCTTCCAATCCGGAATGTATATCGAAATGTATACAAATAAACAAATGCAAAGACAACGAATCAGCGAAGAAGAAATTGACGAATTGTCGAGAGCCGAAAGAAAAAGCTGCGAGAACAAAAAGGTCGTACTGGGAAAGTGCTTTTGGTTCGTTGTCGATAATGAAGAAATCGCCGGATCCAAACACCTGTCAAGTTTTACAACGTAAAAAAAAGATGTGCCGAGAAAAAGATCCGCGTTTAAGTGATCCGAGGTACAAAATGACAGCCGGCGATGTTTTCATTTTTACTGAACGCCCAAAAACGAGATCTTGCAAACCGCGAGAACCTTTACCCAAGTCACCACCTTCCCACAAATTGCCAAGGGCTGTTTTCACCCAAAAATTCGTTAAAAGGGCAGCAACACTGCCCAACACTTGTGCAGCTGCTTGGCAATTTGAAGCAAGTTGCGATACTCCTGTGCCCAAATGTTCCTTTCCCAAAGCCCCCATTTTACCATTCGAAGAACTCAGACCACCGAATAAACGGAGAACTAAGATTTCTTGCAAAATTGGCGCTCGACCAGAAATTACCTCAAACCCAACACGTAACAATTCCGATTGTTGTGACAGTTCGAAATTTAAATCTCAACAACCGAGAGCTTTTATTTCTTCGAAAAAAAATATTCCAACGAATAATCCGACTGAGCTTACATTTGAAATCAATAGTGTAAGGGGAAAATCGAGATTGGAACAATTGAAAAAATTAACTAGAGCCAAAGAAGGTAACAAATGTTCCGAACTCCTTACGAATATCGCTGAGGGCAATTCGAATCGTTGCCCTCCTTTGTGTAAATGAGTACATTCAGTTATTCAATTTTAGAAAAAAAGTGAAAAACATTTGTAGTGTTCATGAAGTGACAATATGACGTTTCGGAGTTTGATTTTTAATGTGAAAAATGTTCGATTTCGTAAATATTGAAAAAAAAAGTGTAAAAATGTATTGATAATAAATGATTTTATAATTTCAAAAGAATGTATCTCATTGTGGTAATAGTTTTTTGCAAATAAAAAAATAGTTAATGTTTTTTTATGTCTGATGGGACCGCTGCAGTTCAGAAATTTGAAGAAATCTTTCTATTATTTTCATAAATCGATAGTTTTAAGTATGCAGAAAAAAGGAAGGGTGCCGCTCTATGACATGGAAATAGCTAATTAAAAGTGAATTTTGAATTAATAAAGAAAAATTGTCCTTAAACTTTTTTGGAGAATGGAATAATTGGAAAAATAAACTAGAACCTGTTAACAATTAGTAAACGGTTCAGCCACCGAGATTTTCACCATTCCATCGGAAAAATCTCTCGAGGGTTTAGCAAAGTTATAAGTCTGAATACGTGAAATAGATTTTTTTTATGGGACAAACAAAACCATTCAACGGTTGAGCAGCCGAATAAATTTTAGTTGTAGTTGGTTAAAACGTAATTAATATTAATATTAATTATAATTAACATTAATATTAATTATTGTGTTAAAATAATCCACGTATTTTATTGAAGATTTTTTTCATGAATGCGACATTTACTCTGTTTATTAAATTTATAAAAATCAACTCAAAGTTCATTGAATTCAAATAAATAAAGGGAATGAAGCAGGAAAATGTAATAAATTAAGCAATAGAGTAATAAATTAAGCAAATGAAGCTGATTTTGGTTCCCGATATAAAGCAAAAACCAAATATAATTATTCAATTCTTATATTTAGAAAATACGCATTTTAAAATCCGCAATTATCGCGGCAAAGATTACAGCGTGGGAGGAAAGTTTTTTTTTTTATTATTAATTTTTAGGGGCTTCGAGCTCCATATAATGTGCTCATGCTGCCCCATCGGTAAAACAGATCCCTTACTGACTAGCAAATATTACAGCGTTGCTCTACAGACACACATTTCTTTTGGTTTTGTAAATCTGGTTACACAAATTGTATGTATCGCGGTCACTGATACAAAATAAATTATATTTATATATGTGTAGACTCCCCTTTTTTTTTCTTTTTTTTTTGTACTTATTCTTACTCTATATATTCTTAGATCTATTCCCAGATAACCAAGACTTCGTTGACCAAACGGCGTAGGATACTAGTACGATCAGAGTACGCCGTATTTTTCCTATACTAATAGCATAGGATCTGCTACACAATCGTACGTATTGTTTACTGGGTTTTATTTATGAAAATGACTAAGACTCGAATAGCTTTTTCGGACTTGGATGCCATCACTGCAGCGATGGTGTATGGCGGAAACATTTTGCACTTGTACGATGAAGATAACAAATTCTTTCTTCGGCTGTTCTGTATACATTGAACATTGCCAGAAAACATGTCTGGTGTGTCTTGATATATAGTTCACATGCACACAAATCACTCTGAACAATATTAAATCTGTTCAAGCTATATAATTTAAAGAGTTATATTAGTTACATTGAATTCTGTTTAGCGACATTATGGCTTTGGGAGGAAAGTTTGAAATTCGAAGCTACTATTGCCCTCTACACAGCATTTTGTCGAATTAAAAACGAAAAAAGAAGTTAAACTCCCTGTTCAACATGGCAGCGACTTCGAGGATGGAGTGCAGTGATTTTTTAGAATTCCAGGTATATTATTGACAAAAAAGTTATACGACATCGATTGAAAAAAGATTCTAATGATTTAGTGATACCTGCTTCATTCCTTTACACCGTTTCGTTTGCATCAGTCATTCGTGATAGAGTAAAAAATTGTTTAACGATACCGGTCGAGCTCTCGTCGAGCAGGCGTGTTTTTTGATAAAAGTGCATGAATTCGTTTGGAAATTCGTTGAAAAAAAAGGGCTTGATTCTCACGCTTTCACTCATATTGTGCACAGACAAATTTTCGTATATTGACGAATTTGTTAATTCTTCAAGCCCCTCGTACCACACTTTAGGATTCTAACCTAAAAATTTTATTTCAACACTAAAACTAGGAACTCTCGATGTTATTATTCTTATTTCAGGACAGCCTGAAGAAAATGAGGCAACTTGATGACAAAATCATTTATCTATTGAACACATCGATCCCGACGGAATCGTTCAGAAGTCAAATGGATGTTCCTGGAACTTGCAAGGACTTGTTTCAACAAATACAATCCGGACACGCGCAGCGCGAGGTTTCAATAAAAAAATGCTTAAACACATCGCGAGAACGCGTTAAGCAACTTAAGGAAGAGAGAGACGCTAATCAAGACGATCCAATGATATTAAAAAAATTACGAAAAGAACAAAGTACTCTGAGAATGTTGGAGGCTGAATTGGGCGTCGAGGAAGTAGTTAAAAAACGCACCACCCAAGTGTATTATGAAAAGTGCCGAAGCTATTACAAGCCTCCGTCCATAGACTCTTGAAAATCATCTTGCAATTGTTAATAAACTTTTGTTTGTTCAACCCATTATCGTCGAGAAAATGCATTAATGGCAAGAGGAAAAAATTGTTCATATTAGTCGCACAGATTAAGACGAATTTTTTAAAACATCGAAGCTAAATTGTATCCCTGCGTATCGTCATTGTGGAATTATGAAGTAAAACATTTTTGAGAAACAAAACTTGTAATGTACATATTGTAATACATGATTTATAAGAGACGTTAAATGTGAGATTATTCCCTTTGAAATTCTTTCAACCTTCAATTTCGTATCGAACCCATTAAAAAATATTTGTGACAACAGTTAATTAGTTATTCTATGGAGAATAAGAATATACCAAGAAAATAAGAGATTTTGCATTTCTTCAAAAATTGGGTGACCTTAAAATGATCTTGAAAACATCTACAGACAAAATTCAAAAATACAGTATCCAATTTATGAATGAATTTGCTATTCATAATGTTTAGGATTTCCAGATAAGAATTCATGTTTCGAATACGCACTTTTTTTTCGAAGAGTACTGTCGATGCATTATTCACGTCCCAAAATGAATTTGGGACATTCGTAAGACACCTGCAACTTCAGTTTGAAATTATACTCGATTTCAATCCGTCAGCAGGCGCACGATGAGAAATTTTCTCACATGTATAGCTTCAAGTGCTTAATTTCATAAATCGGAACTTGAAAACAATTTCGCTGCAGTGATTGTGACTATTAAATATTTATATTTTTAAAAAACCATAAATGCAACGATAATTGACACTAAAAACCAGAAAATAATATTTAAAAAAATTCAAAACATTTTTTTATCTCTTCTATCATACAGAAAAATAAATTTGGTGAAGATGAAGGGTCATTGTTTTCTTGAATTGTCGGACATTGTGTATCTTATTGTTTTTTTTTATTATTAAAATTTATAGTAATTTATATAAATATATATATTTATCAGATGATTTCGTACTTGAATATATATATATATATGCCTATATGCATAAAAAATATGAATGAATGTGCATAAAACAAAAATAAATTTTTAATGTCTTAAGGCGTCTTCTCACTTTGGAAATTTAAAAAAATCGATTTTTTTTTTTTTTTAAATTTTGAAAGTACATATCTTCAAAAATGTCATCTCGAAATTTCATAAAGATCGGACGAGTCTAACTACATTTTTTGGCGACCGTTAGGTGACTACCTGAGAGTACCCGGCGATCCCTCCAAAACTTTAAACGCAGTTATCTCAAAACAAGGTTTTTCGGTGCTTTGTTGATGAAATTTCGGAAACTATCCGGCCGATTGTCATGAAATTTGAATGACATATGCTTCATAGTTATGGCTATAGCGCATATCATCAGATTTTTTAAATTTTGATTTTAAGAATTTTTTTTTTACAAAAAACTGCAAAAAAATCGTGGTTTTTTTTTACTTTTTCGAAAAACGTGCGCCATTTTGTTATTTTCGCGAATATCAAAAATCTGATGATATGCGCTATAGCCACTGACATACTGAATCTAAAACAGTTTTATTTTTTTGTTTCAGACGACCCGTCTCGGAGATACCATCAACAAGCCACGACCATAACATTTTTACACGGGTTTTTCAATGCTACTGATGTATTATAATAATTGTTTAAAAAAATAAAATAAAAATTTTTTCATGTACTTGAAAGATGTGTTTATTACATAGGATCCGTTTTATCCCATAATTTTAAGCAAAAATCCTCGAAAAAAAATCGCAAAAACAGCCTATTTTTGAGGCGCTTAAAGTGAGAAGATGCCTTAATTAAAACGAATAAAAAGATGAAACTCAAGTTTGAGTATCGAAATAACTAGTATAATATTATTATATCAATCGATTATGAACATAATTTCACAACTTCCTTTTAAGTTGTTCTTTTTTCTTATTTTATAATAGCTATAATTTATTGCATGCGTCAAAGACTCATCTCGTGCCTACACACTAAAGAGGTACATTAATTTTTTCATGACTACGTCGTTTTCGTTGCAGCAGCCAAATTAGCTTTGTATTCTTGATTGATCTGGTTGTGCCAATCCTGATTGTCTTTGTATAATGTTTTTCCAGCTTTTGCGTCCCTCTTGCCGGTCACTATAGCCCATATACAACCAATTAATGTGAATACCATCATCAGATTAGCCACACGAATACGAGCTTGAGTCTGGGCCTTTTGCAGCACCTCGAACCTGAATGGAAAATAAAAAATTGTATTCTTGCTTCGATATTTGTTTAGGTAATATGATCAATTTCCTGGCTGCAGTAGGTTGAGTAGATTTTTCAAACTGAACCCTAGACCCCTACAACGCGGTCGAAAACGACCCCAATTTTTTCAGTAAAAAAACTTCTTTTTTGCATTTTATCGAAACTTTTTTTCGTACTATGGAGTTTTCATCATAAAATGTTCACCAAATTCAACGTTACCGTACACCATTCTCTTCGTTATCAAAAGCGAAGAGAATGGTGTATAATTAAACCTTATTATCGCATACGACGAACATTTTGTGGTAAAGAGAAGATTAGGATCGTTTTCGACCCCGTTGTAAGGTTTACATTTGGAACAATAGATTGTAGGGGCCTAGGATTAATACGTTTTTACGTTAAAAATTTTGGAATAAATTTCTGTAAGGACAAATCACTCAACTCATTTTAATTAGTAATTACTATTTCATAGTTTTTCAATCTTGTCGAACATAATTATTTAAAAAATTATGAAGCTGATATGTGGACCACGAATATTCCTCAGAATGATTCTTTAAATCCAGGAATTTTGTATTATAACGTTATTTATTTTATGAAATTATGCAACTTACGATACTTTTTCCGGGACTGCTTCTATGCTCGGGTATTTCTTCATCCAGACTAATACTCGTTTATTGAAATTTCCACATTTGTGCATTCTAGGTCCTGTATTCAAAAAAGATCATATTTTAAAAATATAAGTCTGAAAAATATAAGTTCCTAGAAATTGATAACTTCAATAAAGTCCCCATTCGGGTATCTCCGCCAAATCTGTAATTGTTCAATTATCGACAAAACAATGATGGTGACATCTCTGCTCAGCTTGGCTAACGAGCCGATACTCTCTTATTTTTCGGTTCAAAGGATTTTGGTTCAAATGACATCTAACCCTTTCTTTCATAATGGGAGCGTAGCCCCCCTGTCATCCTCAACAATGTATAGTCTCTATCAAAAATTTATATAACTTAGGGCGGGTTGTTCCAACCTCTAGGTAAGACTATCTGGCAATTAAAGGTTTGCAATTCAATGCTTTTAACCACTAGGTAAGCTACCTAGAAGTTGGAACAACCCGCCTTTAAATCTGTTTTATTAAAGAATCCTTAACATATAAAAAACATTTAATTTAATTGTCTTTAGAAAATAGAAATAATTTAAATAATAATAATTATTATCATTATAATAACAATTTTTTTTATTAATTATCTTAATTAAAAATTAATTCTTAATTTATTATTTTAATTAATTATTAATAATAACAGTTATGGGACTCCTAGCTCAGCCCATCGACGAACATTAAATAACAATAATAATAATAATGACTGATTTTATCGAATACAGAATAGTTTGGTGCTCTCTATTCGTATCAGATGCTTATCTCAATTTCTGTCATGTTTTTGACAAAAACTTAACCTAAAAATTAAGTCGCAAAGGTTAATTCCTTCCAAGAAGCCTAAAAAAAAGAGAACTTAGACTCCACGTGATAAAAAAAGAACGAAATGGAAAATTTTTAGAAAAGAGAAAATGAGGTTAAAATAAGAGGATAAAAAATTAGACCCGAAGGCCTATTTGCGAATTCTGCCAGTCAATTATAATGAATCACACATTAATCCATTCTAAAATGCAATAAAAAATTTAATGCAAAAGTTTGAACCATAAATAATGGAAAAAATGATCTCCATTTTCGTTTATTCGAAATGCGTTTTAAAAGAGAAAACATCTCATTATTTTTACCCGCCAAGGCCATGTTATGTAAACAAAGAAAGGTCGGTAGGACTGACCGAGATTGATAAATGGGGGAAAAACTTTTTTTTCTTTTTTCAATTGACAGAGACAAGAATACCGAATCCAAACAAAGGTACGAGACAGATGAAGAACGAACGTTTGGCATTTTGTCGTGTCACGAACAGCGCGAACGTAACACGTAATATATATGTGTGTAAATTTCGGTTATGTGAATGAAAATATGGAAAATATTTACCTAAAACCTGCTCAGTATTGGCCACTTTTGTTTGATTCGGCACAGCAGTTTGTGCCGCAGTATTCGCACCTGGTGTAGATACTTCTTTTACATCACGTAGTGCAACATTACTTCGGAAATATCTAACATTTCGGCTAAACCTGCTCATTCTCATCAAATATTGGCCAAACATTTTTTTCGGCGAAAACGAACAAGTGCGTCGGAAGAATTTTTTTTTACTTTAAACTCGTGACAAGTACTTTTAGATATCACTGATCAAATAATTTTATTCTTATATCACAGCGGAAGATAACCGTCCGCACGAACGAACGAACGTCAACTAACCAGCTGACCCATTGATGGGTATATATGTACACATCTTCAAATATATATATGTATAAGATTTTAACATTTCGCAGTTAAGTACTTTGAAAAATTGGGCCCCGCGTTACGAAAAATGTGGGGACCCAAGATTCAACTTTACCAATTTCAAATTGTTTGAAATGTGACAATTATAGCTGCGTGATAATTTTTCAACAGATTTCCTTATTGAGATTTTGTAATCATAGATCAATTGCGTAATGGATGAACGACGTAATTTTAAATCGGTAAATATGAAGCGTATTTCATCAAATTACGATAAAGAAAACAACGAAAAAAATATTTGTCACATCAAAAAATGCCTCCAGGCAGCACACGCGATTTGACACCAATTTCCAATCTTTTTGAGATATGACTTATTATATCTTTGCCTCTTTTCAGTTATTTCCCTTTTTCAAAATATTTTCTTATCTGATTATTATATAATATATGAATCGATTCCCTATCTGTATCCTGTGAATGTATCACGTATCAAATGTTTGATTAATTTATTCGCTTTTATTTACTGTTGTGATGATACACAAAAAACAAGGGTCAGTGATTTTATTTGGGTAAGAACCCCCACCCTTTAAACAGCACAAGGAAATTCTTCTATTTGTTTTGCGATGGCCAGAAAACTCAACGATTTATCTTCGTAATAGTAGAGCTAAATGTTTGGCCCGACTGAACCTGCACAATCCCCGTTCGTAAATCTCGTTTTTTAAAACCAAATACCCAAACTGAAAATTAGTTTAAAAAAATGACAGTAGATTTTTTTTGTGAATTGATATTATCTTGAAAACGCCATTAGTATTTTTTTTGAAACAGCACGACTGATCGGAACGAAATGTAGGTCACCTAACAAACATGTTTGCCAAAATTTGGCTCAATACTTTACTCTTCACTATGTTTCGCATCTCTTTCGTAACCGCCCCTGCATATAAAATTTGATCTGTAGCGACGGATCTTAAGGAAATTGACGCAGAAGATCCGAAGATCCAAATCTACTTCTTTGGCCCCTAACGGATCAGCGAGTCTCTAAAATAAGTCCCAAAAAAGTCCCGTTTGGGACTCGGGGCTTAAGTCGTCAAAAGTGACGCCAAATGCAGTCCTAAATGGGACTTTTTCCCCTCGCTCGATGTAAACCGGACGTGACGTCATGAGTCCTAAATAGAGACTTTTTTTAAGAGTGAAATCTCAAAAAAAACTCCCTGTTTGGGACTCCGAGCCCCAATTTGGGACCTTTTCTTTACTTCTCGCTCTGGCCACAGCGTGGCGCAGTCAAGCGTTTTCGCGAACACGCATCATCCGCCAGGTGGGCATATATTGCCGGAGCCGTGACTCTCTTTGACCGTATGAAAAGACGGTCTCGTGCAAAATACGAATAGGTGTACGCATAGCGAATCGCTTATTCTCGTTGCTTCGCTCGAAAAAGTCCCAGACTTTTTTTTTGTTTTCATCCCTAGAAAAAGTCTCTGTTTCAGACTCACGAGTCCCAGTTAGGAGGGACTCGTGACGTCACGTCTGGTTCGCATCGAGCGAGGGGAAAAAAGTCCCATTTGGGGTGACTTTTGTCGACTTAAGAGGATGGATCAGTCACCTAACCTCGCCTCGAATTTTCGAAGTTGAACTTCTTCGATACGGTTTAACCGATTACAAAAAAGCTCTGTCAGCCCATGCAGGACGATGGCAAAAATGGGCTGACAGGGCCTTTTTGTAATCAGTCAAACCGTGTCGAAGAATTTCACTTTCGGAATTTGCAGCTATCTCTCTTGCACTCACGGTGGCGAGATACCGACTGACCCACACTCTTAAGCCCGAGTCTCAAATCGGAATTATTTTAGGGACTTTAGGGACGATTTTTTAAATGAAAAAAAAATCATAATAATAAATCAAAATATGGTTTTTGTGGCGTGATCAAAATGGGAATTATTTCCCAAAATTTGAGCTCAGATTTTGTATGCATTGCCACTATAATTCAACAATCAATTCTTGGAACTTAAAAACAAAATTAGCAAAAAAAAATTGCTACGAATTTGAAAATTAAAAATATATTTTTGTTACGTGCTCAAAATGGTTGTATTTTAAAAATATTTTTTAATATATGGACCATTGTCCACAATGTACCGAAACGACGTCCTCAAATCCAAAAAGACCCTTTAACGATTCGGCCCTGAGTAAAATACGAAGTCTCTTGTGCGAGCACACATCGTACGTGCAGCTGCTCGCGTCTACAGATGATATACTGAAAACCATTCACTTTTTTTTCGAATCTTACTTTTCATGTCCTTTACATGTGTTCTTCTTCGCAACAGAGAGAAAAAAAGGAACGGCGTGTGGTACATGCAGGAGGTCATGTTCATCTCTGCGTACGTGACTGTCCACCAAACGACAAGCGAGACAAAAGGAGTGGGGTCCGGAACACGCTACTTAATCTATTTATTAATTTCATTTCTCCGTTCAAATAGAATCACACAATCGCATTATCATTGTACACTTTTGACCCTACTCTTTTAACTCTATATCAAAAAGAAGGACAAAGTTTCTTTTTTACAGGTGAAATTAAAATATATTTCTACATATAGGACAGGTCGACTTCTGGCTTGTCGTGAACCACTTGTACTGCAAATAAACAAATTTTAATTAATATATTATTCGTAGATAAAATAAAATTGTAAAGGTATATGTAAGTTCTCCCAAGATCGCCGGACATCCTTGAAAACTCAATTTAAAGTCCAACTTCCGAGTCGATAAGTGTAATTAATTGTAAACGTTATTAATTATAAAATTTGCCAAACTTGTGCACTTTGATCGCTCCACTGTCAAAATGGTTAGAAATAGAACAAAAATGCATAGGAGCAATCTCGTAGAGCATGAAATTTTCTACAAAAAAGTTCTAAACGAATTTTTTGTCTTAACTAATTCGGTCCTGAAAACGTTTCTAAAATCACCCTAGTTTTCCAGGCGATTTGGCGGATTTATTTGATTCGTTTTCAGCACTAAATTATTGAAGATGGACAAACGAGGTCAATGACTTTTTTGTAGGAAATTTCATGCTCTAAAAGATTGGTCCTATCCATTTTTGTTCTATCTCTAACAGTTTCAACACGGTGTCCTGTAAACGTGCGCGGCTATGGCAACTTTAATAATTAAAAACTCATTAGGCGAGTGTCCGATTGAAAAACACTATGAGAATTTTCAACATTGAATTTGGTCTTAAAATTCGGTTCACCAGGATCATGATCAGTTTCGGGACACCTTGTATATATTCATATAAATAACTCACCAGGCAGGGAGCGTGGAACTTTTTCCGGCATGTGTGACACGAGAGTTTCGGTATCTGATATGTATTTATATGGAAAATGCTGTAACATATGAAACACTCCTCGACGCCCGAAAACTTTTTATCCAAATTTTTCTTCCACATCAGTAAACCGTCCCATATCGAACCGTTCTAACAGAGAAATATTTAAATAAATTTTTTGAAGAAAATTCATAAAAATCTTTACATTTCTATGAAACGTTAACGTGAATTGAATGAGTCGCAAATTAACAATAATTTACACTTTTTTGTCCGGTATTAGCGAAAATGTTTGAAAATTGACGAAGCACTATTTTTTTCAACATTCTTTGAAGAAATTGAGCAAAATGTGTAATTGTTTAAAGAAAACATTGCTCACCTGGTGAGTGAGGAAAATGGAAAGTTGCATGTGACAATTTCTCCAATTTGCAGCACCACCGGCGTGTTGACCAGGTTCTACGGTGACTGGACCCAAGGGATGATTGATCGGCAGAACCATACTCAACTCGAGTTTCGTGTCGTCCATCTGATACAGTGCAACAACTTCTCGAGCGCTTGGAAGTACTTTTATCTGGGAACGAGAAAAAATGTCGGTTTAAAAAAGAAATTTGGCCACCGTACGAAAATTTTTCAGGCTGATTCATCAATATTTTGATATTTATATAATTAGCATTTTCGAAAATCATCTTGAGAGCAATCTGCACTCGTACTTAGAAAAATTCAATGCTCTTCATAAAAAATAATATAACATTCAAAAACAAAGTTAGTTTTTCACAGTTTCGACTTTTGCGAATTGCATGTAAACATAATAATTATCAGAAATGAAACAGATAATAAAATTAAATATTCACAATGACGTTTTTGAATTAATGAAAAACGAAAAATCGTTTTTATCATATGCAAAAAATACATTTTTTTATTTATTTTTGACTATTTCATTTTACATAACTTTTCTTGATGCCTTTTAGAAAAATTCCTGCCTCGAAAAAAAAAAAAAAAAAAAACATTTTCATATAATTTTCCTAAACAAAATTCCCTTGCATAAAGTTGTCTCGAATAAAATGGGCTTAGATAAAATGTACTGTATATGATCTTTTTTTTTGTTGTTAACGGACTAAAAGAAACAAAGTCAAGGAAAAAATTTTGTAACCTATAAGTATTGCACATTTTCTTGGCATCTTGATCACTGTGTTCGTCGAAATAATTTTAAAAAAGTCTTGCATGTTTTGGAAAGTCCTGCAGGTTTTTACAAACCTGCATGTTTTGAATATCGACCAATCGATTATTGAGAAGTTCCTCTTTACAGAGCATAGGGCTAACGTAAAGTGTAGTTATTTTTTCAACAGCTGTGCTGATTCTGCTATCAGCCGTTCCCCACCATTGTCTCACGAGTACCGGCAAATGTCTCAGGCTGTTAGTGAACAGCCAGCAAACGATATGATCCAATCTCCACTCGGTCCAGCTCTCTGAGCAATGTAAACAATGGACGTAAATTTCTAGTGTTCAAAATAACAAGAATTTTTTTCGTGTTAAAAAAAAAAAAACATACCTCGGAACTCTAAGGACGGCAAAGTGCTGAATATTTCTGTAAATTTTGAGGATTTTGTTTTACTGTCCTGGAGGATTTCGACAGGCATTAGCCTGAAGATGTTGTTCAATAAATACGGAAAGTAGTGATCTCTGAAATGAAATAATAGAATGAATTTCTCGATTTTCTTAACAATTTCTGTGAAGCATATTACTCGCAATTCTGTCATTGAATACATAATGAATTTTTATTGGAAAAAAGTATTAAATCATAATAAAAAGAATAATTGAGTAAAACTTATTCATTATTTTTTCCAGTCAATTTTTCAGGTTTTTACGTTTTGACATAAAGTAATTAGTTTTGCATAATTTTACCCAGTTATCGTATTTTTTGAAACAGAAAAAATGTTTTTTTTCTTTTTTTTATATCTACTCAAAACGGAAAAATTGAACAAGGCGTTGAAGAAAAAAAATCGGAACATATTCGGATTGGTGACACGAAAAAAAGCCGAGTGACTAAATACCAGCGACTATACACCGAACGACTATATGCCGACCGGACTATACGTTGATCGCAAAACGTCGATGCGACTATACGCCGATGCGAAAAAATAAAAAAAAAGTGAATTAATCGTGTGAGAGAATCACTGCTATGGTCTACAATTATAGAATGAGAATGATTGTTGTGATCTGGAATTCTCTCACATTATTATCATATTATTATTATGATCTGAGAAATGTTAATAAATCGTGTGATAGAATTATCATATTATTATGATTTATAATTATATAATATCGTGTGATTTTATCACACGACTGGCAGGCAATCTGTGTACAATTTTAGTATTAAACGATCCTCGGATCGTGACGTGCACGATGCCACTTAAATTACTTTCAAGCCAATTATTTGTGTTTGTTGGTTGTTATTGAAAAAGTAAGTATTGCTGTATGGTTTGTTGAGTGTATATCTGTTGTGTTTTAGTGTTATGGTGTGATATGATGGTGTATGGTGTAGTGATGACGTACGCTGTAATATGCATACCTAGGAGGGTTATTCCTTAAATAATGACCTGGAAACCTGGAAACTAATATTTCCATTGGACATTACTACTATTTGTATTTTGTCACATCGGCGTTTTGTCGCTCGGCATATAGTCGCCGGCATTTAGTCACTCCGCGTTTTGTCATCGGCGTTTTGTCATGGACCCATTCGGATTATTTTACATTTTTAATCACTCACTTCAAAAACTCTGCGTATTGGTACCGAACATCAGCGTGGGCATGGGCACACATGTCTAACACATTTGCCCAAGCGAGAAGATATCCGATGGTGTATGTGTAAGAATCCGTGTGTGGTTGAATCGTACAGCTTGTTGTGTCGCACAATCTGCATATCGGAAAATTCGAATAATTACTAAAACGCAATTGTAAATAATAACGTAATTTTCTTGGATGCAGTACACAAATAATGTTTAATTATTACTAACAATTCGGATAAGAAAGTGAGCACATATTGGCACGTTGAATTGAAAACCCTTGGAACGGTTGTTCATTATTTAATTAAATTCAATATTATAATATAAATATTAATTAAAAAATATTTAAAATAAAATGAATCATAGAAAAATAATCAATACTGTATTTGGATTGTTTTTTATAACGATCGAATTTTACTAAAAATGAACTCACTTGAATCCCATGAGCATGGTGTTTACAATTTTCTGTGTGCTAGAAAGGACGTCCTCGAATTTTCTGATGTTCAAATCCTTTGTTTCCCAATTTTCATTCTCGAGTAAGAGTTTATCCTGCTCAACCAAGGCAGGTATGATTCGGCGGAGTACGTGATAACCAGCCAGTTGTAAACTGAGTACCGGAGAAGGTAGCAATTTGAGAGACAATTTGATTATCTCTTTAGACGTAATTTTTGACGATTGATCAGCTGGATGATTTTTGAAAAATGTCTTTCCGTCAATCACGCTCATGGCTTTGCCCAAATAGTCGAGCACGATTCCTGGCATCAAAAAATCGCTCTTTTTGTTGTATACGCCTGTAAAAAAAACGTGCAAAAATCGTTAAATCAAAATATATAAACAAAAATAGTCACAAAATATGGAAATACGTTTATCATTTTTTTTTTAGGATTGCGGATCACTAACCCACAAAAAATATCCATGTGCTGGCCATTCCGTGATGTACTTCATCAGCAAACACATTTTTCCATTCGTCAAGGAGCGTCGATGGTAAACCATCGATAGTCTCTCGTTCATGTTGCTCAAATAAACTTTGAATCTCGTAATATAGCTCGCTTACCGCCACCGTAAGAGCTCTCACCTAAAAAAAAAAAAAATTATCATACGAACAATCATTTTGTTCTCTACGATTTTTTATTTAATTACAAGAAACGTAACGAACCTTCGAGTCTTCGTGTTTGAGTCTAGATTTGTTGACGGAATTCTGCCAGGAAGCAAGGAAAATTATAGCAGCGTCCCACAATCCCGGGCTGAGTTTCGTTGGTGCTGTTTTTACGAATTTTCCAAAAAGTCGAATTATCTCGAGAGGTAAAACTAGTTCGGACCATTCCACTGCACTGACATCCCTGAAATATATGCATGAAATTTTTATTAATACATCTTGACGATTGATATCCTGGCGATTAATTTCTTTTTTGCCCGGATCGTGCTAAGATTTTGATTATCTTGTGATTTTTTCCGAGTAACCGAACATGATTTTTTTCATCAATAACTGTATATTGTGTTCGATTGCATAAATACAAAAAAAAACGTTCAAGAGGATGTAAATCATAAACTTACGAATCCAGGAGCAAAAGCGCAGTTTTGGATTGGTGTCTTTTGACCATCCTTCCAAGAACTTTCAGGCAATCGGCAACATTACTTTCTTTATTGAGAATACACCGCGCCATCACAACTGCATTTATATCACGAGCCAGTTGCGGAACTTCCTCCGATCCGATGTATTCAGCCAACATCTGGAATGAAGTACAACATTCAAAAAATTGAAATCTTTTGTTATATTTTTATGGGATAAAAAAAATGAATCGTTACTTGGGGACCCAGTTGTTCGACTTCCAACAAATGTTCGTCCGAGCCGTGAAACAGGCGCAGAAATTGTGAAAATAAACTGCCATACTCGATCCAAGAATCATCCACACTGTTCAAAATAATTAATACTAAATAATATACATTCATAAATATTTTTTAAGTCATAACTTACTTATCAACAAATTAATTAAACGAAAAAATCTGTAACGAACAATCTAACGATTATTTGGTCGTCATATAAAATGATTTTATTGATTTTCCTGAATATCTATGAAATTAAAAAAAATCTTTTCTTTCAAAAGGTTTTATTGAATATTCGAATTATTATTTTTCGACAAATATTTTGTTGAAACAATCTAATGATAATTGTTCTGCATTATTATTGAAAATCAATTTTCGTAATGTGTTTTTCAAAATTGTTGTTGATCTCTGAGTATTGAAATGTGAATGAAATTTTTGGTTATAAGTACATATGTCAAAAATCCTTAAAACAGAAAATGAATTAAGGGAATCGCTTACTTCAATGAATCTGTCAAGATTCTACTCCAGATATTCTTCGGGACTGATTCTCGTAAATCAACACATTCGGCGACCAGATTATTGAGTGTCGTCTCGATTCTCTCGTAATTTTTTGACTGAAAAAAAATTATATGTAATCAAAATTATATGTAAACAATAAAAGTCAATGTAATGTCTCCCTCGAAAAACGAAATAACTGAAGTGACAGGAAGAAAAAAAAAATCGTGAGACTCACGGATTTGTAGTGATAACTGTAAACGTGTCCGAGACTCGCAATGAGTAAAATATAATTGAGCATGTAAGGAAGTTCAGTCAAACAATCAATAACTCCGGAATCGACTTCGTCGTTCATATCCTCTTCATCCAATTTCCGGATTAATTTGTTCAGCAGCTTCGAATTGAAGGACGCCCATTTAATACAATTTTCCGTTTGATCGGGAAGAAATTCTTCTTTCAACGTGACAAATTTGACAGGACTATCAGACGGTACACTTCGTAGTGGATTTGAGAGATAAAAATTGCCACTGAGTATTTCACCGTAGATCACAAGACCCAATGATTGTGGTATCCATTCCTCGGTGAAAATTTTGTCACGAGTATTAAATTCTATTGCAGATCGTAAAGAGCCGCCTGCGTAGAAATTATTCGCTGCGTCGATGAAATCAATCGTATAGTCGACTATAACATCTTCGATTTGAGGATCATGGCTACAATGGAAAAAAAAAATATGAAAACTAAAAAAAACTTATTAAGGCGCTCTATCAATTGCGTGAGTGCGAGAGAGATATCTAGAAAGTAGATACAGGTTTTTCTCGAACATGCTTGATATTTCGAAAAAAAGAAAAGTTTCACCTTATTCTCTGATAAAAGGAGAACAACGTGTAACTTTTCTTTTTCTTGAAATATCAAGCTTCTCCAAAAAAAACATCCAGCAGGATTTTTACCGACCGTACGGCTTCTCACCTTAAATATTTAATCGTTTATCCAAATACATTTTTGAAGATGTTTCATGAAAAAGTAAAAAATCGATTTGATAAGGGAAAAATATGAAACGAAGAAAAAACATTGCGAATCAGACTTCTGCAAATTATTTCGTAAATAATATAATTATGAAAGAAATTTTTTTATTTAAATGAGAATAACCTAAAAATCGGTGATAATTACAAAGATATATTTAGCTTTTTCAGTGACTGGTGTATCGATGGAAAAAGAACGTTAAAATTGACAAACTACAGTCAAGGTTCGAGAGTTCAAGGATTACTGTAGGAGATAGACGACAATGTGGAAAAAACAATATCGAATAAAAATGATGAAAAAATACTTACGAGCTGTAAATCTTTTCGTGAATAACATTCATGCACTCCTCATGAAGTTGTACGAGCTCTTCACGCTTCAATTTTTCATTGCACATTGCGACACCAGATTTCCAAGAGTTTCTAATCATATCAACAAAGGGCACTTCACCCGTATTGAGAGGATCGCGGAGACTCAGTTCGAAGAGTGATTTCAACATTTTTATCGAGCCCTCGGTCGGATGTTTGTGATTCCAAGTTAGTTGAAGTAACCGAGATATCAATTCAGCAACGTTTGGCAAATCTGTCAATTTTTCTTGGCTCAAGTGTTCACAGAGGGTCGAGGAAATGCTCGAAATTGCCTCTTTGCTTACACAGGGTTCTAAAATAAATGAATAATCAAGATCAATCGATGATGCGATGAAATAATGAAGATAATTACATTACTGAAAAAGAAAAACAAAATTTAACGAATTTATAGAAATAAGTTGAGTAATTAATAATTCTTTGTTTTTACCGTCGTCGGATGAAGTTTCAAAAGCCAGAATGAGAATATCTTCATCATCGTTCAATTCCTTAGTTACATCTTCGTTGTTAGCAACGTTTTTCGCAATAGCTGACAATTGTTCGGTAATTCGAGACTCGCGACACCATTTTCTTATAACTGGATCATTTCGATTTTTTTCTAACAAAGCGCAGGTTATGGCACTTCTCAATATCGCCGAATCATTGAGCTAAATGATCAAAGTTAAATAAATAGTTGATGCTTCAGTTAACGTTGAAATTTTACTTAATTTATTTGATTATTGTTTTTGAATGATAAAAATATCCAAAACATATAAACCCGAAAAGATTTTGTAATATTTTAATTGGAAATTCAACGAACGACAGGTTGGAGCGACGAGATCGATTTAGATCACATTACGAATAAAACAAATGTGCAATTCAAATTGAAATCTATTTTAATTTAGACTAACGTAAGTGTGGAATTGAAACCTTTTGAAATTCAGTGACTAATGTTCGATGACAGAAAAATTACAGTCAAATATTTGTACGATCGTTCATCCTCAATGATAAAGCATTTTCGGCATTTTTCTTACCTCTGTCAAAGATGTGAGGACAGAATTTTTGCTCGTTTCATTCATGTACCTCAACGAACTGAATACCAATTGAACGGTGGCACTTCTGGCTTCTGGTCTTTCGAGTAGCCAATTTTTTAAAACTTGGTCATAAAATTGAAACAAATTAGCGTCATCTCTGTAAGCTTTGGCGATGCCAATGAAGAGTTGTTCGCTCTCGAAACTCGTCACGAGGTGATTAAGAATCTCGACATTTTTATCGGACGATTGATGAGTATTCTTATTGAGATAAACGACGCAAAGGTTATTGACAAAGCGATCGAGTTCCGCGAGGAAAATCAAATCTTCCTCGGACTCTTTTGCTTTAATTTGTGATTTTTCTTCCTGTGGCCCGTTGGGATCGGAAAATGTAACCCGTAAATTCTTGCGACCGTGCGTCGGAGCGTTTTTCAAACTGCACAAAAGTTCAATTTGCGTGTCATGTATGTTGAAACTTTTGTCGTAGTCTTCGCTCATTCGTGTCAAAAGATTGACGAACGTTATTTCCAATTCGTGCCAAAATTTATCCACGATTTTTGCGTACGTTGGATATTCGACGTTGTTACGATTTTTACTCCAGTATCGAATGAGTTGGGTCACTTCACAGAAAAGCACCGTTTTCAACGGTCCAGTTTCCGTCATTGATAATTCGATGACGGGCATGAGCTGAAAAAAGCAATAAATTTTAAACAATACAAATTTTCGTTGCCATTATATGATCTTATTTTTTTTATTTGCCAAACATTTACAAAAATGAATGCCATACTAAGACTTTATTTGCCGAAAGTCTCTCAAATTCTTATGATGTACCTGATCTTTGAGTAATTCCTCGCACAGTTCTTGATCATTTTTGTGCAATAATATCACGTATCGCAAACACTCGATGAATGATTTTGTGACAGCGAACATTTCCGAGCGACTAAGCAGTACACTTTTGGCCGTAAATCTAAAAGTAATTTGTTGAGTAAAATTCTAAATAAGGTAAATTTCGGTACATAATCGATGAATAACAAAATAATAAAAATAAATTTTCAAATAAATACCCTTGACGCATGTAGGTGAAGAAATTTAAGAAAAGTGTTTTGTGATCTACATCAAACTTTGGAAATTGGCTGACAAATGGCAAAAGATTCGGATATACGACGCTCGCGCAACATTGGCCACCGCTTTTCAGAACTCGCCACAATTTTGGCAAAACCAGTTTTTCGATGCTCACTGAGAGATGCCAATCCTGAAAAATCGATTTATATTACTAGTATGTTCAAAAAAACGATTAACGAAGACAAAATTTTATAAAATTCTTAATAATAACGTAACAAATATCTTTGAAATTATTTACATAAATAATTTTTTTTAGTTTTCGACAAAAAATGTGTGTTTCACTTTCTAATCCTTACGTCGATTTTAGTGATGGCAACGATCATAGATTCCCACACGGACGACAATAAATTTGGTTCGGTTTCGTCCAGACTGTTCATTATCGCAGTTATAGCTCGTTTTTTCTCTTCTATCACCAAATTCGTCGCATTTTCTATCAACGACGCCAAAGCGTTGAAAAACGATGTTTTTACTAGCATGGAATCATGCTTGGCAAGCTTCCAAAATTTAGCACTACTGATTATCTGTTGATGGGACTTTACAGTTTTCTCAATTTGAGCTGGCGGAACTTTCTTCAGATACGCGGAATACGCTTGCAGACTTGCTATCAAAACCCTCTGATATTTCGTTTCCAATTCTTCGGCAGTCAGAGTCCTGGAAATAAATTGTATATTATACATATAAATTAATTGATTAACTAGTTAATTGACCTTTCAGCTTGTAAATAGCAAACATCACAAAGCAAAATCGTCAGCCAATGGACACAAAAATGAGAGTTAAAAGCCTCTTTATTGGTCTCTAAGAATGACAACGTGATTAGTAAAATAAACTGAATAATTCATGTATAATTAAAAAATATTATAAAAATGGTCCTCTACTTTCAGATTTTTTACTCAACCCGTTCCTCCGTGAGAGCGGTTTGAAAAAAAAGGGAAGCCCGAAAACCGTCATATTCGAGTATATAAGAGTGCGGCAGGGCTCGCGCTGTTTTTTTTTTAATACTTGGCGTCGAGTCGCTACCGCGGCTCTTGATTATTCGATTCTAATTTTTTTCTAAAATAAAAATATTTGCAAAATGTCATTATTATTGTACAAATTTTTCTAGCACCAACTGAATTTAATCATAGAAAGAATGATCAACATTCAAATTAATATGATTGTAATTAATTACACCGGCACACAAAAAAAAAGTGGTCTGTACATTTGACCAGACCCACCTACCTATATGTATTTCGACGCGCTGAATCCGAATCTGAGGTCCGTTTCGTTTGTACACCCTCAAAATTTTGAGTAAATGGCAAAAAATCGCTAAAAATGGCTAAAAATTGCGAAAAATTGCAGTTATTAAGACGAAAAAAATTTTATGGAACTGGATCGAGTATGATTTTTATGTAGTTGATCCGTTGAATCTGAATCTGAAGTTTATTTGGCCCATTAACCCTCCAAAATTGGAGCAAATTGCGAAAAACCGAAAAAATTGCAAAAAATCGCGAAAAACTGCATTTATGGAGATGAAAAAAATTTTGTGGACCTGGATCGAGTATGATTTTCATGTAGTTCGATCCGCTGAATCTGAATCTGAAGTTCATTTGGCCCGTTAACCCTCCAAAATTTGAGTAAATTGCGAAAAACCGAAAAAAATTGCAGAAAATTGCAGTTATAAAAATTAAAAAAATTTATTAAACACGATTATATATGTTTCTTGTATATTTTGATGCATGAAATACAAGTTTAGAATCTGATAATTTCAAACATTCATAAATCTATAAAAAATCGTGAAAAATAGCATATAAAGAGAAGGTAGGAAACGATCTTCATGGATTTCAAACTGTTCTTCGTTTGTATCGAACTCTTTTGTCTTCAAATGACTCACGCAGCGGGTTCCTTTTTAGTTTCCTATTTTCTCTCGGTATTTCTCTTTTTAGCGTCCAGCAAAAATCTGCCATCATGTTGATATTCCAATTTCCTTGATACCTACTCTCCGTTTCACTTTTGTCTTGATGGAATCGTTCTCCTTGTTCTTCACTGTAGTCTCCAAGATTTTCAGGAAAATAGTCGAGGTGAGAATGTAGAAAGTGCAATTTAAGATTCATCAAGCAACTCAAATTTTTGTAAATTTGCGTCCTCAAATTCGGACTTTAGTCCGAATTCCTACCCCACCCCACCCCACCCCAAATTCGGACTTTCGATGGACTCGGGTCCATCGAAAATTCCCTCTTTAGCAAATATTTAGGAAGATCAATCAATAGTGTTCGTATAACATTGTGACTACCAGTTCTTGTCTGATCCGAATACTTCATTTTATTCAATACTATTTGTAAATTTTCATCAGTCTCTTTTAGTTGTATGAGCTATTGAAATAAATGCATATGTGTTTTTGTTATGAAGCAAAACAGCTTTGAGATTTTGTGTTTGACGAATGAATAAAAAGTCATCACTCATCGTCTTTAGATGGCCTTCGGAGACTTGATTGCTTGTGCCTGTAACCAGGGCACCTCCACGTGGTGACGGTGGGCAACAGAACCATCTGGCAAAGTCCCTGGGTTAACGGCGTGTGTGCCGTCATGGCAGGTACAAGAGATAAGTACTTTACGATGCAGGGATTCGGAAACCCAGTATCGGCGTCTGGTCAGGGTGAGAAAGCAGGCTCACAGGCGTCGTCATCAAGCGACTGCAGCTCATCATTAGTGGGTAACTTGGCTTCTGGAAAGTATACTATTACAAGAAGTAACTCCCATCTATGTAATAAAAGCCCTGATTCGTTTTGTTACATTTGTGGGGAATATCAATTGGCAAAATACCGCAGACCGTTTTCTGATAAATTAAAAAAAATTTATGAAGAATGCTTTGGTATCCAAATTACTAATTGGGATACGGCTTGGATTCCACATACTGCTTGTGGTCGATGTAACATTATGTTAACCCGATGGGAAAAAAGCAAAAAGCAGGAAAACTTGAAATTCACAATACCAATGATATGGTCTTCACCAACAAGTCCACAAAATTGTTATTTTTGTATGACTGATATTACCGGTTTTTCCTCGAATACTAGGAACAAAATCCAATACGCCAATGTTTCATCAGCTGTTATGGCACAGAAAACAGTGGTCGTGGATAAAATTGTAACTGCTGAAGAGATAGATGTGGAAGAAGAAGAAATGCAAGTTGACGAGGTCTCCGAAGAAGAAAGTTCCGAGGATGAAGAATACTTGCCAGACGGGAAAACAAAAGATCCTGAAACATTTAGCCGAGAAGAACTCAATGATCTTGTGCGAGACTTAGGATTACCTAAAGATGGAGCTGAATATCTAGCGGCAACACTGAAAAAAAAAATTTGTTGGCTAAAGGAGTATCAGCTTACTTTTATCGAAATAGAGAAGAGGAGTTCCGGCAATTTTTCACGAACGACGATGAGCAATCGGTGGTATACCGTTCGAATGTTAAAGGTTTGGTTGATGAATTAAAACCGAACACGTATAGAGACGATGAGTGGAGACTCTTTATTGATTCATCAACAAGAAGTCTCAAAGCTGTCTTGCTTCATGATGGAAATACATATGCGCCAATTCCAATAGCTCATTCGACTAAACTAAAAGAGACTTACGAAAATTTACAGATTGTATTGGATAAAATAAAGTATTCGGAACATCAATGAAAAGTTTGTGGTGATCTAAAAATTGCAACACTACTTTTAGGTCAACAATCGGGGTTTACAAA
Source organism: Rhimphoctona megacephalus (assembly GCA_963989365.1). Lineage (NCBI taxonomy): Eukaryota > Metazoa > Arthropoda > Insecta > Hymenoptera > Ichneumonidae > Rhimphoctona > Rhimphoctona megacephalus. The sequence continues at coordinate 9,048,755 of OZ022416.1, forward strand.
ATATCCCTGCTTTTTAGGTTTGTGGGATAGTAGGGACAGAAAAAATCACTATGTTAAGAAAGAATGGTCAACGAGAGCAAAATTTGATCCAGGTACTCACAATGTTATACGAACACCATTGATTGATCCTTCTAAATATTTGCTACCACCACTGCATATTAAGCTGGGTCTCATAAAACAGTATGTCAAAGCTCTGCACAAAGATGGCGATTGTTTCCAGTACTTAGGAGAAAAGTTTCCCGCGATAAGTGATGCGAAGTTAAAAGAGGGAATTTTCGATGGACCCCAAATTCGGACTTTATTTGAGGACGCAAATTTCGTGAAAAATTAACGACAATGAGAGAGCAGCTTGGGTAAGTTTTAAAAATGTGTCACAAAACTTTTTGGGAAACAATAAGAGTGAGAATTACAAGACTTTAGTTGAAGAGTTGCTGGAAAATTACAAAAATTTGGGTTGCTTGATGAATCTTAAATTGCACTTTCTACATTCTCACCTCGAATATTTACCTGAAAATCTTGGAGACTACAGTGAAGAACAAGGAGAACGATTTCATCAAGACATAAGTGAAATGGAGAGTAGGTATCAAGGAAATTGGAATATCAACATGATGGCAGATTTTTGCTGGACGCTAAAAAGAGAAATACCGAGAGAAAATAGGAAACGGAAAAGGAACCCGCTGTGTAGGTCATTTGAAGACAAAAGAGTTCGATACAAACGAAGAACAGTTTGAAATCCATGAAGATCGTTTCCTACCTTCTCTTTATATGCTATTATTCACGATTTTTTATAGATTTATGAATGTTTGAAATTATTGGATTCTAAACTTGTATTCCATCCCTAGAAAAAATTTACAATCGGCTCAACATAGGTTAAGTATGGCCCAGTGTTGGCCAATGTTGAGCCGATTGTAAATTTTTTCTACGGATGCATCAAAATATACAAGAAACATATATAATCGTGTTTAATAAATTTTTATTTATTTTTATAATTGCAATTTTTTGCAATTTTTTTTGGTTTTTCGCAATTTACTCAAATTTTGGAGGGTTAATGGGCCAAATGAACTTCAGATTCAGATTCAGCGGATCGAACTACATGAAAATCATACTCGATCCAGGTCCACAAAATTTTTTTCATCTCCATAACTGCAGTTTATCGCGATTTTTTGCAATTTTTTTCGGTTTTTCGCAATTTACTCCAATTTTAAAGGCTTAATGGGCCAAATCAACTTCAGATTCGGATTCAGCGGATCAACTACATAAAAATCACACTCGATCCAGTTCCATAAAATTTTTTTCATCTTAATAACTGCAATTTTTCGCAATTTTTAGCCATTTTTAGCAGTTTTTTGCAATTTATTCAAAATTTTGAGGGTGTACGAACCAAACGGACCTCAGATTCGGATTCAGCGCGTCGAAATACATATAAGTAGGTGGGTCTGGTCAAATGTACAGACCACTTTTTTTTTTTGTGTGCCGGTGTTACTATTATAATTAGTTTTTTCTACACGTTCATATGTTGTCTCAGCTAAATAAAATGAATCGCCGAAAGAAATAAACAGAAATCTCTCATGTATTTAGATGAATTCCTTCCGAGTGACTATCCAAACAAATATTTGGCAGATTTGTCTGATTCACTTACTTGTGTGTGCTCATTGATTGTGGTGTTTGAACTCTGATAGTATCACTGATATAAGACAATATTTCTTCTTGACAGTGAACAATTGCGTCGACTATTTTTCGTTGCGGAAAAGTTTCCTGGAGAAAAGAGGTTTTCGCTTAGCAACAGAGCTCTGTAACTTGTGAGTGGTATTGTAAGTGAATCGTAAGCCAGTTCAGGCCTATTGTTGAATTACCTGAAAGGAATTTGTAGCGGCGGATGCAGCAGGTGGATATGTATCGAATTGTGAAATGAACCAGGGACCTGCAAGTTGTTTAAGATAAACAGCAATGTTTCTGCCCACTCTTTTGGCCAGAGCCGCATGAGCTACTTGAACAGCTTCGCGAACTCTGTGCTGTTCGTCTATGCACAAAAGAGCGTATAATCGAGGCCAAAACGGCAATACAGCTTCTACAGAAGGAAGCGCAGCATCTCGACAAAGTGCAGCAAATTCTTGCAGAGCCTGAAAGAATTTTAAATATTTTTATTTTTTTTCCGTTATTCATTACAGAGATACTGTCAGGACACATGATATGTCAGTTTTGTTGAAATTTGGCACAGCTTGCGCACAAACTTTTAAATGAAAACTAGGATGTGATGGTGTTGAAGAAATAGAGTTGATGAGAAGTCAAAATACAATAACGTCATGTGTTCTCACACGGCCAATTTTAAATATTACAATAATAACGTTTAGTTCATAAAAACTACATGAAAAGCTATCGCTAATAAAATTTCAAAAAAAATCTTTGAGTTATCACATTCTTGCAGCAAATGAGCGATATTTAATCCCTGACATGTTAACATCTAAATAGTATTCCTCTCATGGCAATGAGTGTAAAAAATACCCAGTTGCAATTAATTTTGAATATCTCGGCTTCTAATAGAGCTAGTGATTTTTTTTTTTTTCAAATTAAAGTTCAAACGATTCTGCATAAAAAAGTTGAATTATAAAAGTGATTCAATTTAACTAAAGCGATGAAAATGAACGTTAAAGCTCAAAAATGTGTTTTTTTGAGATTTTTCTCTGAAATATTGTGTCTTCGATTCTACTGCGCTAAAAAATAAAACTCAGTGATTTGGAAAGCTGAAAAAGAGTACTTGATAATAGTGAAAGTCGTTTTTCGATACGTTTCAAAAAGTATATTTTGTTATAATTATAATTACTGTGTTATAATATTATGTATATTTTTTTGTTTATATATATATATTTTTCCCCTGCCTAGAGGCTTTCGCCTATTACAGGGTCGGCCCGGGTCAGTAGCCAATCCCCCCTGGGGGTCTGGTCTGGATCAGTAACCAGGCCCCCATGTAGCCGCATCCAACTTCCCCCTCTGTAGAATGGTATTGAAGTTTGCATCGTTGGAATTCAACGAAAAACGCTTTTTTTTATTAATTATTTTATTAATTTTTTAAATCGTCCTATTTTTCCCGCAGATTTAGTTTTTAGGTCCCGAAAAAGGTTGGCCAATTATCGTAGCCAAATAGTGCAAATAGATTTCATGCTCTGCTAAAGAAGAAAAAAGGAATTTCGTTGCATTTCAACGATGCAAACTTCAACATCATTCTGTAGAGCCTTCGCCATGGCACTCGATTCCATGGGCCCAAAGAAACTGCGGAAAATCTGCATCACTACAGTTGGTCCTGGGTTCGCCTTGCGGTGCCGTAGCTACGTCACGCTTTGTCATGAGCATGTAAACATGAACTACAGCTGTATACATGACATACACATGTACAGGTACTTGTGTATGCCTCATATATACATCTGGAGCTGGTCACGCTCATATTTAATTTTCGTGGAAAGGCTATGGGACCAGGATTCGAACCGAGGACCTTCCGACACTCTGGCTTAGAGGCAAGCACGCTAACCACTACACCAGAGTGCCGGTTTATAATATTATGTATAATGTATGTATATTATGTTATAATATAATGTTATGTTATAATTATTTTGTAACTTGAAAGCCAAAAGTGGTGTATTCTAAACAGATAAACGACGGGCTTTGAACTTATAAAAAAAATTTTATTCATCATTTTTTTTCATGATTATTTACAGAAAATACATAGAAAAAAAATAAAAATATGATTTTCAGTTTTAGGTACATGTACATTTAGTACAGGTACAGGTACATTTAGTACATTAAAATAACTTACACTAGGTACACGTCTCATGGCACGAGCATATTAAAATTATATTCTTATTCATGGGTGCAAGGAATGTCTTATTTTATGAAAATGTCATTTTGATTCTCTTTTTCAAAGGGATAGAGGAAGATCTATTAAAATCAGTTCGGTGGTTCTCAAGTAATTAACAGTCAAACTTTTTTTGCATGCAGATTTCTATATAAAGAGAAGGTGAGTAAAAAAAAATCGAACGAAGAATTTTTTTTATCAGGAAAAAGGAAGTCATTAATAAACAATGTATTGAAATGTTATACAGCCTACCACTTAGTGTGAATTATGAGCTTTCTTCCTGTAAAAGATTCATTAAAATCGGTTCAATGGTTTTCGAGTGATAAACGGTCAAACTTTCGCCTACAAATTTTTATATGTAGAAAAGAGATAGGAAGAAATGGAGATATATTTCTGTAGAAAATTGAATTTAGTACATTTTCTTACTATGAATAATGAAAAGAACATTCGTAGAATACAAATGAAAGTTGTTGGGAAATTTTTTAACTTCACTGAACTGATAAACAATGTTAAAAAAATCCACAATTTTTTTTATTTCACTGCTTTACAATGACTGAATCGAAATGACGACTATTCGACATGGCTCCCCAAAGTCTCACAAAAAAACTATTTAAAGGGAGAGTCATCTGTTCAGTATTTACCAGCTGCTCCAAGAATGAGAAATTTTAGTGGGATAAAATTTTATACTCATTGCACGTCAGAGGTTAAATCTTCTTGGTATATATGTATTCTTTAAGTTTTAACATCCTAATTTTACTGTATAATACAGATTCAGAATTTGAATAAAACAATATGTCAAGACGCTCAGTATTAAAACCAAACAATAAAAGGATATGGTACAAGAGGATACATAAATTATTTTAAAAAAATTAAAGATAGCAAAGTACCTTGAACTTGGTCGTAGCATCTTTTTTGTTCATCTTTTTCAAGACTAATTGAAAATTGGTTTCAATTGCGTTGATTTCAATGTCATTCAATGTACACAAGGACAAACCTGGTAGAACAGGAATGTAACCTCCATCCTTAACAGCCGAAAAACCAACGAAATTTGGCATCGAAGTGCCGAGCAATTCAGCACTTCGACTGCTGTTCGATGGCTAATATAAAAATTTGCATAACATTAATCATCACGAAGAGAAAAAGAAATCAACAGAAAAATGTGTTTTATTTTTTTTTAATTCGATACTTCTGCTAGGTTATGTCACGATTTTGACGTTTCACACACCTTCGCATTGTTCTTGGTTCGTTGAGCTTTATTTTTACCCATAATTATTTAAATAACGCATCAGCGAAGTAGTGTCACAATGAAAATATCGTTTTTATACATGAAATTTAACCTATTTCAATCAACCAGCTGTAGAACTACATTCCGCAATACACCACAATAAAAAACCAATCGAAAATATCTGAGGAGGAAGGGCGGAAGAACAATCTTTTTTTCCCGCATACAGCACATTTTCGCATAACTGAACTTGAAACCCGTTTTGCTTAACTGCGCATGCGTTGAATATGTGCGGTAAATTGAAATTGAAATTGAAATTTGGTGATTATTTGATTGATTTACCTACGGGCTTGTGAACATTTAATTGTCTGAAAGATTCATTGTTTGAGATTGATGACCTTTCCACTGGTAATTAATATTAAATCGAATGGAAGATTAAAGAGTGATCGAACATGGCTGTCTAGTGCGCATTTAATTGATAAGTAGAATTTAGAATTAAGGTGATCTATTAGTTACATGAGCGGGGGATCGATAACTGAAAAGTAGATACACGTTTTTCTCGGACACGCTTGATATTTCGAGAAAACGGAGAGTTACACGTTATTTTTTTTCTCATCAGAGAACAACGTGTAACTCTTCGTTTTCTCAAAATATCAAGCGTGTCCGAGAAAAACGTGTATCTACTTTTCAGTTATTGACCCCCCACTCATGCAACTGATAGATCACCTTAAACATTAACTCCACGTTCAGTTGATTGGTATGTTTGTGAAGTAAAAAAAAAAATTAAAAAGAGAAGATCAAATGAAGAAAAGAATAAATAATAAAAAATAAACGAATAAGAAAACAAGCACCGTCGCACGTTTTTTCAGTGAGTTTGGTGCAGCATGCAATTGAGCGATGAGCGATAAGCAATGAGCGATAAGTGATATCGAATGGAAGCTGAGGTACACCGGAAAACCATTAAGAAAGTGAAGTTCTGATTGGATATCGCTCATCGCTTATCGCCCATTGAGTGCAGTATGCCGGTGCCATGAGAGGCGAAATGTGAAAGTTAAAAATTCGTCTGTAGAAATGGCATGCATGAAAATCAGCTTCCTAATTCTCCCACAAGCATCTCTGTAATCTGCATGTTATTGAAAATAAAGAAGATAAGGAATCTGATAACAAATAATGACAGCATTAGTTTTCAGTGTATTCACCTAAGATAATATACACATATTTCAACACCTACATATGAACTTTTAGCATGCACTAATGACACGAATAAAATGCATACTACGATAAGTCCCATAAGAAAGCAGCGCCACTAGAGGTTCCTACGATTTTACGAACGTATTTAAAGTCCAGCGTTTCTACACCTCTATCTAGGTTGTACGTTTTCGTGCATTCGTGGCCGGTGTCGGTAGTCGTCGTGCTCCGATAAAGTTCTCGCTACGTGTCGTACCGGGGATGGGTGTAAATTTTTTCCACGTATGGCTATACATTTCCCAAATGATTTGATGAGTGAAAATCTCAAATAAAGTACTGTCGTTTCGTAATCTCGGAAAGTATATTTTTTTTCTTTTCCTACAAAGCAATATTACGGATCAAAGGGAGAATAAGTAAGAAGAAAAACGAAAGAAACAATGCAGAGCAAAACGGCCACAGTGCCGTATACGAAGAAAGTCATGTTTCCGGATAAAAAGCCATCGTCCAAGCAGATGAAATCTTCGACGTTGACAAACGCCGCGGGTTTCAGTTCCCTCTTGACTTTTACGATTTTATTACTCGCATGGATATCCGGTTTTGCCTCTCGTTTGTTCGCCGTTATACGTTTCGAGAGTATAATCCACGAGTTCGATCCATGGTACGACGTCTCTATATATCTTAACTCGATTTCAATAATCTCTCCCGTATGTAAATTCATGAGGAACACTTTTTGTCGCCTTGTTTTTTTTTTCCTTTACCAATAACCAGTCGTTGATACATGATTTTTTATTTTAATTAAATTAATAGAAACAATCGCGATTACGATTTGACTATTTTTTTGTGCCTGGAGTAACGATTTGTTCCTTTTTTTGTGCTTTTACCACAGGTTCAATTACAGAGCTACGGCGTATATGGTGCAACATGGCTTTTACAATTTTTTGAATTGGTTCGACGAACGAGCCTGGTATCCTTTGGGCCGAATTGTTGGAGGAACGGTCTATCCGGGTCTCATGATAACTTCTGGTTCGATACATTACATTCTCCACTCGCTCAACATACCTGTTCACATAAGAGACATTTGTGTCTTTCTGGCGCCGGTGTTCAGTGGCTTAACGGCAATATCGACTTATTTATTAACCAAGGAACTATGGAGCGCCGGAGCAGGTCTCTTCGCTGCTTGTTTCATCGCCATTGTACCGGGTTATATATCAAGATCGGTAGCGGGTAGTTACGACAACGAGGGCATAGCCATATTTGCCCTACAGATAACTTACTATCTTTGGGTGAAATCAGTGAAAACGGGTTCTATTTTTTGGGCAGCCATGACAGCTCTTTCTTACTTTTACATGGTTTCTGCATGGGGCGGTTACGTATTTATCATAAATCTCATACCGTTTCATGTTTTTGTATTGCTCGTTATGAATCGATACAGCAATAGATTGTTCACGAGTTACACGACTTTTTACATACTCGGGCTTTTGCTAAGCATGCAAATTCCTTTCGTCGGCTTTCAACCGATACGCACTTCCGAACACATGGCTGCCGGCGGTGTTTTCGGTTTGATTATTTTCGTTGCTGCTCTTCGTTATTTACGTACGATATTAACGAAAACTGAAATGAAATATTTCGGTGGTGTCGTCGCCGCCACCGCTGCTGTCTTACTCGCCGTTCTCGTTGGCCTTACTTACGCCGGTATCGTCGCACCATGGAGTGGAAGATTCTACAGCCTCTGGGATACCGGATATGCCAAAATTCATATACCTATCATTGCCTCGGTTTCCGAACATCAGCCAACAACCTGGTTCAGCTTTTTCTTTGATCTTCACATCCTCGTTACTACCTTTCCCGTTGGACTTTGGTACTGCATCAAACGTATCAATGACGAACGTGTATTCGGTGAGAATAATTCACTTTGCATTTTATCCATAAATAAATAGTTTCATAAAAGAAAAAAACAGGGAAAATAAAACCAAAAACAATTATAGGGATCGAATACTTAACTGAGATCTTTAACGGGGTTATTTGATATTTCGGATAATTTGTTAAAATAATTCCCCGCAAGCTATCGGATATTGTTTTATTTCGATGTTTATTCCTTTTTTTCTAATGTGTCACATGTGCATTTAGAGTAACACTGAAACGCCTGATAGCGCCATTATTATATTATTTTAACTGTTCAAACAATTATACCAGAATCCCTTATACAAAGTTTTTGCTATGAACAGTAATTTATATTGAAGACCTTTAAAAAAAAAGTCCGGAATTTCGTGAATAGAAAACTTTTTAATAAAATGAAAAAAAAAAGTAAAATTATTTACATTTACGAACAGCTATTCCATTAATTGTTCATATATTTTATTGTTTTATTCATGAGGTTATTTAAATTTCAAATTCGTTTTCGTGGTGTTTAATACCGTGCTTAAGTGGTGCTTAAATGAAATAAATAAATTGATATTTTTTACTTAATCTATAAAATTGACTTGTTGAATTAATAGATTTCTGGATTTTCGAACGTTTTGTAAATTAAAAACACATTTGTTTTTAATTTTTATTTTCATGAAAAGAATTTTTTTATAGTGTAGAAGCAAAAGTAGAATGCTTTTGATGTTATCAAAGGTACTAATTTTAATATTTACAGTTTTTGTCAAATATAAAGAAAAAGCTTTTGGCCAAATCCTTGAAAAAATAATTTGCATCAGATTCTGTCTCTCAATTCTAACAATTCTTATTATTTTTGCAGTTGTTCTTTATGCCATAAGTGCGGTATATTTTGCTGGTGTGATGGTACGTTTGATGCTGACCCTGACGCCGGTCGTTTGCATGCTGGCCGGTATCGCGTTCAGCGGTATCCTGGAACTCTTCCTCAAAGAGGAAAATCGAGAAAGCGGTGATCGCGAGGGTGGCGATGGAAGCGAAGAAGAAAGCGAAGAAGAACGCGAGAGAAGTCCGGGTCGGGGGTTGTACGACAAAGCTGGCAAATTGCGGAGAATGAAACACGAAAGGCCGAAAGGAAATGGCGATGGACTGGGTGCTAATCTTCGTAATGGTGTCGCGATCGGTATTCTTATGCTACTAATGATGTTTACCGTACATTGTACATGGGTCACGAGCAACGCATACTCCAGTCCATCGATCGTACTCGCCTCGTATACGAATGACGGTGGAAGAACTATTCTCGACGATTTTCGCGAAGCTTATTACTGGCTAGCTCAAAACACAGACAACGATGCAAGAGTCATGAGCTGGTGGGATTATGGTTATCAAATTGCTGGAATGGCAAATAGGTAAACTATTCCATTTCTTCCGAATTCAATCTTCCGAATGCAATTTTTTTTTTCCCAGAACCCCAACGTTTCCTGTAGATTCAAACAAAAAAACTTGATCGAACTTTTGTTCAGGTCTTCGTTAGAAATTCGCGGACAAAATCTGCAAAATAGTTTTGACAAAAAATTAATAAAATTAAAAATAAAAACGTTCCTTGCATTGAATGCCACAATTCTCAAAGAAAAAAATATTTTTTTAACTACCTTTTTGATGCTATAAAACATAATTATATTTTATTTAATGAAACGATGAATAAGGTATAGCACGAATATTTTCTTATGATAATATTCATATAGATAAAAAAAAGTGGGAAAGTCCTTTTATTTATACGATTGTATAGAATTTTTAATCTAATTGATTTGTTCTATATCTATATTTTCATTGTTTCAGGACGACGCTCGTTGACAATAATACGTGGAACAATTCGCACATAGCGTTGGTAGGAAAAGCGATGAGTTCGAATGAGAGCGCAGCGTACGACATAATGACGTCGCTCGACGTCGATTACGTTCTAGTCATATTCGGCGGAATGATTGGTTATTCCGGTGACGACATAAACAAATTTTTATGGATGGTGCGGATTGCCGAAGGCGAACATCCTCAAGACATTCGTGAGAGCGACTATTTCACCGAGAGAGGTGAATTCCGCGTCGATTCAGAAGGCTCACCTACTCTTCTCAATTCTCTTATGTACAAATTGAGCTACTTTCGATTCGGCGAAGTTACCGTCGATTATCGGTCACCCGCCGGTTACGATCGCACACGAAACGCTGAAATAGGAAATAAAAATTTCAAATTAACGTACTTGGAGGAAGCTTATACGACGGAACATTGGCTCGTTAGAATTTACAGGTAAAACTATTTCATTAATAACGATTTTACTTCAGCAAAATAAGTCTGACTTCAAAGTAATGCTAAAATTGAGAGAAACCAGCAAAAGCCGTGCTTAGCATAATTAATGTTTCAAAATGTGTGTCAAATTTGAGTATAACTTTTTTCGATTGTCTAAAATACAGAACATGTTATAAAAAACGTGATAATCGCTAAAAATTCTGAAAATATTGACGGTATTCTACAGTCATAAATATCGCAAGTAACTTTTTTTGAAAAATAAATATTTGCTATTGTAAAAATGTATTATTTAAAAAATTATTTATTATTTACATTTATTATTGTAAAAAAAATCACAAAATTACAATTGTTTGCAGAATATGTATTTGCTGAATAATTCTTAAAAAATAAAAATTACAGGGTGAAAAAGCCAGACGAATTCAATCGGCCGAGAATTCCAATATCCGATCGTACAATTCCGCGATCGTCGAGCAGATATCAGAGCAAAAAGGTGAGTAAAAAGTTGCATGGGACGATTTGACGGGACCAAGAATATTATTTCGAATTATAAATGTGATTTTTTTTCTTTACTTATTTATTTTTTTATTTTTTTAACGAGGGGTCCCGATCGTATCGTTTACATTTTTTTAAATCGTTGAACTAAGATAGATCTGGAAACGTAGTTGAAGTTATGGGGGGCCGGACATTGATGTTTCAGACGGCGCGTCGCAAGAAAGGCTTTATCAAGGGCCGACCGAGCGTCGTCAAGGGACTTAAACCCCAAGGGAAAGCGGCTACTTAAATGTAAATATTCATCGACCCGCATTCCCCCCCCCCCCCCCCCCTCACAACATCACCCTTCGACAATTTGCAGACGTGAAACGTTTTTATAATAATAATAATAAACAACAAACAACTACGGTCCTACCCCCTTAAGCCCCTCAAATCAACCACAAGAATTCATCACTAATTGTACCTCGGATTTCTCCAATGAAAAACAAAAGAGGGGCTGAGACAGAAAAAAAACAAACATCTTTTTTCATACCGTGTAACGGAATCGATTATCTCGATTCAATTAAAAATTACGGAAAACGTGATTAGTCATTAAATCTGTTGAATAAAATTGGGGTGTAAATTGTTCTTTACGAGAGTCACACTTAAACACGGGTAATTTAATAACCGATGCGTATTGCCTTCCACATAAATTCAATCCTTTTTTTTATCCACCGTCGAATGGCAAATATTAAGGTACTAAACGTTTTTACACTTATATTTTTGGCCAGAATTTCAATCAATATTTTGGTACTCAACGATTTGACGAAAATTTGAAAAAAAATGAGACATTCAGATGGTGACAACATCGACTTTACATAATGGTAATATCGAAAAATAATCACCAAATTGTTTCAACAAAAAAGCTTCTAGAAATAATTAGACTTTTTTTCTATTATACGAAATCAATTTTTTGACTTTTCTGAATATCTATGAATTTTTTCAGTATTTTTCTGTTAATTTCTTTTTCTTTAATTTTGAAAAGTGGATTTAAAATTGCGAATTTTTGGAACATTTTGTCGAAAAAATCAACATCGTTTAAGACTATTTTTAAGGCATTGAATGAATAGTTCGTAAAATCAGCTTCAAAAATCTTCGAAACAGGCGTTTCAAGAAAGAGAAAATCCTGACGAAATTCGAAGCCTCTAAAAAAAATCAACGGATTCATTTTGTCGACAAAAAACACAAAATTTATGATTATTTGTTTAATTTTTTTGTTTAAACTCGTCAAGTACTGAAATTTTGATCGGCTAAAATGTTCGACTAACGGTGTATGTGTGACATATCCTTAAACATTTCCCCGTTTTTTAATTTGTCTAAAACAATAATGGCTTCTCAAAAATTTGAGAAGTGTCCGTAATATTCTTCGTGTCATGACTGAAAATATTCAAATCAGCATTTGAAAAATTGAAAACAAAGTGCAATTGTTTAGAATATATTACTTTTTCAAACAAAAATAGATGTTTGAGAATTTTTTCACATCGAGCATCACCAACGTTCGCTCGTTTGAATCTTTCACTTTTTTTTTTGCTAAGTTGAAAATGACCGATTGAGTTCTTCTTGGAAGGTTTATAGAAATAAAATTGACACATTGATTTTTATGTTTCTCATGAGCAGCTCGATAGTGTTTAATCACAGGTTGTTGAATAAAAACTGTTTTAATTTTTCACCTAAGATTTAATTGCTTTGCACAGGTTTTATTGCAATGTTGAATCAATGGTGAACTATTTTGACTGTATTCTAACAGTATAGTTAAAAATTATAATCATTCCAGTGGATATATGTTTTTGTATTGTTTGATTATTGAAGCAAAAAATGACTATATAGATAGGAAAAAGTTGTGATTCTTTAGTGTGAACTACATTCCACCTTTACATTCCACAACAAAATCACCTGATTAACAAAGAACTGAAGTTCACGAATAGTCTGACAAAATCATTGAAAGAAGAACAACAAAATTCACAATTTCATGAAATTGAATGCGACTAGAAATTCCTATTGCATTCTCTTTGTACGCGGAAAGAGAAAAGTATAGTTAAGAATTGTAATTCTTCAATTACTTGCTGATTCAATCTATTTGTTTACTTCATTGATAAATATTTTTCAATATTATTCCACGAATAGGGTTTTCAAATGAAATCGATTGATTAAAATTTAATGACACACAGTTTTCATTTTCCTCAGGAAAATACTAAACTTTTTTATACCTGTCGATTAAAGGAGAAGAAAATAATATAATATATAAAAATAAAAATGGATAAATAGAATGAGTGGGAGTATTGATCAGATTGTGACCTTAATTGGTTAATAAATTAATGCAAAAACAAGCAACATACAACGTTGTTACGGGGCAGTTTTTATGTTTGGTATAATTTTCGGTGATGTACAAGATTTATATTGTGGAAAGGTTTGAAGCTTTTCCGAATATTGCCTATGAAATTTGTGAACGAGGAGAGAAAATTTCAACCAAAGTTTTTTAAGCCTCTTCAGAGCACGTTGCTCATTTCCTAATACATAAGCATTTTTGTTATAGTAGAGTCATTGCATACATTACTACAAATATGAAAAAAATAAAGAAACAAGAAACAAAAGAGTGTCAAAAGGACAAACACAGCTCGACACTTTTGAAATAATCACAGGAGCTCCGTTCCATTTGAACATGTGTACACGTGCGTTTTGTTTACATAACTTGTATAGAGTCTTGTTAAAAAGATGAACATTCGCAATAACATTATTACCCTTGTGTTTTTATCGCATGAAATTTCCTCTACCCAATAGAATATATTATTGAAATACCGAGATATAATAAATAATTAATCGTTCAATCGACACACAATTGCCGATGTCGATTTTTTAAAATCACTATATCGTAAAACATACGTACGAGTGATTATCGCGTCCATGAGAAAGAATAACTTTTTATAAACGAAATAATAACGAATAAAATGTTAACAGTGGGAAAGTTACGATGTTTTTTTTTGCGCGAAAACCCTTGATATAACACGATCACACAAAAAAATAAGACTGAAACTTCATAATCAAATCGACACGTTGCGATTTTTAGGTTATAACATATTCAACAGACAAACGTCAAAATCAGCTGATCGAAGCTTCCCACTCGATCGTAAATGAAAATAGCTGCGTGATAAGACTAAATCATTGTGATTTTTTTCAATTGACACGTCGAAGCACGAAGCTATATATATAATTGTCGACTGGAGTATTGTAAACAATAAACACGGAAAAATGTATTAACTTCGGTTTTATCCGCACTCTTGATAACTTTGTCGCTCTGCGATGCTAAAAAACAATGTTTGTCTTGTTATTAGCTATAACCGTTAATTCATATGAAAGTATAAATTAATAATAATCAGGGGAACGGCAATGTTGATTTGCGCCATATCGCAATTGCGTCAAAGCTATAATTAACGCATATATTTTTCACATTTTCACTGAATATACTGCGCCATAATATCGACGTTCGTTCTTAGAATAAACGGATAAAAATGCACGTTCGATGAATTCGGGGATGGATTCAGTTTTTCAAGAAATATTAATACGTGTAGCTTTCCAATGGTTTGGGGTTCCAAGAAGTTTATGAATCGCGCTGAATCATGAACGTGAATTATTCTTTAAACACGTTTGAGAAAAGTGTAAAAATTTGTCAACTGATAAGTGCGATATGCGCGCGTTATGAAGTTTCTATTTATCGAACGGTCGCCCAAAAATGAGTCGTTTGAGGAAGTTTTGTGTTTGAATCCTTGACGAGAGTTTTGTGTTTTGACATTGTCGAAACTCGTTTATCGGTCATATCGACCACGGGAAAGAACTACACCGCAAGACTGTGATTTAACAATAACTTTCGAGCTTGAATTCACGCAATTTTAAGGTTATGTCGAACAATGAATTTACAATTGTGCCACGAGTTTTTAGCGTTTGGCGAGTCAAAAATAACTGAAACTAAAGAACAGTGTAAAAAAACGGAATAATCAGAATTCGAAGTAAAGAAAGCGTGTTCATCATCAAGCGTGTGCGTAAGTGTAAAAAAAAGTGTTTTACGCTCTCCTCGCGGCATGATCGCGAATCTAACAAATTTTTTCGCGCATACCATATCGCGTCTCCTACTTGTTTTTGTGTGGTTGTGAGTGGCCGCCATCTTGCTGCCTTCACATCTGACATGTCTTTCTAATGTTATTATCGAAAAATATTGCAATCAAATTTTGCGTTTAACAGTTGCCTTATTTTCGTAATAAACACCTCCTTAACGAGGTGTCGAAGTTTGCGTGAAAAAAAGCACTCGTTGCATTGTGATAATTGAAGGAAGGTTAAAATAAAAGGCAAACGAGGGGAAAAGGAAAAAAAACACGAAATTCATCGAATCCAACCTATACACACACGGCTTGTGCCAACGCTGTTATCCCGTGTGTGTGCTTATAGCGCTTTTAGACGAAAACTTGAAGTGTGCGCGGCCGATCGAGCTTATTTTGTTTAACCGTCGAATAAACGATCAAAAATTCAACTTTAATACCGAGTGAATTATTATAACAAAGCTTCGTAAGAGTGAGGAAAAAAGTTTAGACGGGCGAAATGTGAGTTACCGCGGTTAAGAACAACTCTACATAACCTCAAAGATCTCTTCGAGCGTTTGTCCTTTTGATTCTGCGTGTGTTTTTATTCGTTTTTTTCATTACAAATGAACGAAAAAAACTGTACACTCGATGGTATTTAAAAAATAACTCCAACGAGAGAAAAAATAAAACAGCATAAAAAATTGCTCTTTTCCAACAATCTATGGAATAGAGATCAAAGGATGCTGCGCTAAGTTTCTTAGAGTTAATATTTGACTATGGAATAATGTTTCAAAAACCTTAATACGACTGCTAGTTTACACCTGCTACAGTTGACGATACACCGAGTAATTATCACTGCCAAAACATTTTCTCTTTTATCTTACCTCATAGAGGCTGGAAAGGACAATTTTATAGATGGGTGGATGGAAATAATGGAGTTTAGTAAGCGATGTATAATTGTGTAACTAAAAATCAACATTCCTTCAGCATTAAAGCCCCCCGTACGTCAATGAACAAGTTGCTCAAGCACAAAAGTACCTGAAACATGTATATATAGCTTGTTGGAAGATAAAAAGAAAAAAGGAAAAAAAACCTTTTAGAGAAAGTAGAAAACCCGAGTGTTTTTCTTTCAGTTAAATGAATTCAATGAAACTCTTGGCAATCGAAGAGGACGTATTTGTTGTCGAGAGCGAGGGAGCGCATAAACGAGCCGTCCGTATAATTAGAAGAGTTTGAGAATGCAGATGGAACGAGAGGCGACAATAAAAGCGCCAATCGATGAAGGTCCCAGCCGATCCGTCTTACCTAAAAATGGACAATAACAAGCTCAAGTTTTCAGATCGTTTGAAGGCGTTGCTTAAAACGGAATCGCGTCAGGATGTCGATCCTTATATATTCAGTGAACCGGAGCCTTTTGTTACTGGGGCTGGTAAAAATATCAAGCTGACGCAAAGCAAAACTGCGCATTCGGTTAAGAGCAACAAGTCGAGAGGTAAAGGTATCAAGAGACATCTTAAGCTCGAAGGTACAGGGATAACGCCGCTGTGCGTAGAAGCGATCGAAGATGCTAGAGAGAGTTCCGAAGGATTCGTAGATCCTGCAGAGAGTACGAGGAGTTTGGAGCTCAGATACCCCGTTGGTGAGAATTCTTGCGACACCGACAATCGCACCATCGTCGAAGATGTTAACGAGAGAAATTCTGATGCACGTAGAAGCAATCGCGATCATATGCTTCTTTATTATCCTCGTGCCGGCGACGAGATTTCCGATAGTGAATCTAGCGGCGATGAACTTAGCATCTATCAACGTCATTGGTTCAGCGATGTTACGAGTAGTTCGTCCCAAAATCGTACCGCCAGACTATCCCAATTACGCTCGCAATTACGGCGACGTCTCATACAGCTTCACAAAGGTGGTCAAGAATCTGAGATACTTTTGCGCGAAAGAACGCGTTGCTTGCTTGAAGAAGCTTGCAAAAAACCTCCTGCGAGCTTAGCCCGCTCTCTTGACGAGTTCGTACCGGCAAATGGGAAAATAACTACGGGACCTCTACTCGTTGGTGGTCCGTGCGTCACCGAAGGTTGTCGCTCGACTTCTCTACCCTGCACTCGTCATTGCTCCAGACATATTATGCTTAACGCCGATCAACTATTGTTCGAACACTGTACCGCTAAATTCAGTGACAATACGCAATGTTGCGTACCGGTTTTCGACGTTGCTCACGAGCTGCCCCTTTGCCCGGAACACGCTAGAAAAAGGGACAATTATCATCGCAAAGCTCAAGAATTGAAACCAAAGAAGTCACGAAAAAAACCCGTATCACCCACCGTACCGAGGCCCAAGAGTAAATCAAGACCGAAAAAACGAAAGAGACCACCCTCCGTTAAACTAGAGACTAAAATTGCCAATTTGATTAACGAGGAAATACATTATCCGAGCCAAGTCATATCGATCAATGAAAATCACACGAAAACTCTTAATAATCTCAATGTACCTCAAAGTACATCCAACACGGCGAGTTTGAATCTTGGTCTTGGCCTCGGATCCCTCGGACTTGGTGGTGGACTCAAGGTCGAATTAGGAGATCACGAAGTCTTCGCATCTCTCGATCCTGCCGAACATGACTTTGGCAACGTTCTCAATAATTTACCCGCTGACGCTTTCAATGATATATTTATCGGTGAGAGCAATAAATTCTCTTATTTTCTTACAATACTTTCTTCTGTATTGTCCAGAATTTTGTCGCTATTTATTCGCGAAAACCGTCAAAAGGAAATCCTCATCTTCATTCTCTGCAATTCATAATTCGCAACTACAATCATTTTGATTAGTTGGAATTTGAGTATTTTTAATTTTACAATAATAACTAGAATCGAAATCAAATTTTTTAATAAATTTCAAAGTGGAAAGAAAATATTAGCACACGAATTTTAAATGTTTTTTTCATTTTGATAAATTGTTATCCTCCCTCCTGAATCTTTAGAGGAAAACCGTAAAAATAAACTCAGCATCATTTTTAATACTGGACAATAAAAAAAAACATGAATTCCGAAAAAATAGCAAGAAAAATTGGACGAATATCTGAGAAAAATAACAAATAAATATCATTCTTTTTTAAGATATTTAACAGTACGTTTGAAAGAAAAAAATCTTCCAACTGTATGTGGTATTAAAAATCGCATCGTTGTAAAGCTATATAATTTTTGTCTGTTATTTTATTTTTCTAATTTTTTCATCTACAAGCATTTTTTTACGATTTTGTCTCTGGTTTTCAAAAAAACGAGGTAAATTTTTTTATTTACATCTTATAGCAGAAATCTGCATATAAATGAAGGACTATATTCAAAAAACTATATAATAAGTTTTTTTTTAAATAATTAACGCTAGTTTCGGAAAAAAAGACTCTAACTTTATGTGGTATGAAAGTCTGCATCGTTGAAATGAATCAAAAATTCTTTCCATTACTCTTCAGTTTTGTCATTTTTTAATGTGCCAGCATTTTTTTGCAGATTTTGTCTGAGGGTCCCTAAAAGAGGCCCCAAAAAAAGTTCGACCATTTTTCGTAGCTTAAATCTGCATATAAATTGATGAGCAACACTTATGAAATAAATAAATAAAAAATAATAATTGCAATAAAATAAAAAAAAATGAATTTGGAATCACCAGAGAGTCGAAACGGGGAGTACGAGCCCTCGAGGGAAGAGGAGGAAGAGTTGGAGCGTGCACTTGAAGCGGTTGACAAGGACGTGAGAAATTTGGAGCGTATGGGACAGACGCACGGTTTATTAGAGCCGGCTTTGCTTGCCCAGCTGATGTCGGACATTGCCTCGTAGCCCCCCCACCGTCAGAACCAGGCCGAGCAAATAATAGATTAATCAAGAAGTAAAGGAAAAGGGAGCAGGAAAAAACTTCGCGCGCGTGTTTCTCGTAAGCGTAGAAAGCAAAAAAGCAACAAAAAAAGTTTTGTGTTTGTGCGCTGGTCAATGTTAAACACTGTATTAACTAACTGTATCGTTGTATAGCAATGCGTGGTGAGTGAAAGAAATGAGCCAGAAAATAGTGTTTCGGATGAGATAAACGAAAGAAAAGAAAAACAAAAAAAAATAGGCACGTTGTTCGTCGTAAATGTGAAAGCCAAGAGAAAGCGAAAATTGGGCGAACAAAAAATAATGCAAGCACGTGTAGCAAAAATGATTAGTAACATAGAGAGAAAAAGAGAGAGAAAAAAATAATGCCACATAAATCGCGCCATATTTTTTGGCAATGTGTATGTCAGGGAGTTTGTTTGCTTGTAACCGCTAGATTTTAATCCTTTTCACGTATAAAAGAAAAAAATGAGGATAAATCGGGAAGAAAGAAAGAAAGAAGCGGAAGCGTTGCGCGACGTCCGGTGCACGTGTTTATCTTACGAGTAAAGAAAACCCAAAAAAAAGATAAAAACAAATCAAAACCGCGTTCACATTCGTTCTAATCTCTAAAGAACGGACGTGCGGTTACGTATACTTTTCTTTTTTTAAGTAACAAAAAAATCCTGCAACTCACACTCGAAAATGAACACTGGGCGCATAAACAAAACATAAAATTTGATACACAGCAAAAAGACGCATTGTGAGATGGCTAGATTAGGTGTAAAGTCGATAAAACAAGCGAAACACGATAAAACACAAAGAAATTTGTAATTAAGCACCACGCCTCGAAGAATTGAATTCGTACAGTGTGTGATCGAATATGAGCGAAGGCAGTGAAGGAGAAAAAAAGAAAATTAGGCTTTTTAATTTGGAGGGAAGGTCAATTGTGAAACAGGATCGGCATTTAGGGAAATGTATTATCGAATTCAAAACCGATCGTTGTCTCAAGTTCTACGTAGGAATCGCGAGGACGTTCTTTTATTTTTTCTCACTTCTTCTTGTATATGTTCAGTATAAGAAACACAAAAATGTTGAGGCTTTTTTTTCTCACACAAAAAAAGAAGAAAGAAGATTCGAAATGAGGACGTTCCTATTCCGGATGATTATTTTTTTTTAAAGAAAATTGTGGATGTGTTTGGTCGAGCGGGTTTTTCCAGGCTAAACGATTCCTTTGAGCTCTAATTGTTTGAATGTCGCTTTGTACATATCGCTGTAACAGTTGATATTTGTAAATTATAAACATTACACATATAATATTGTATACCCAAAAAATACATATTTATACATGTCTTCGCATGTATATTTATGTATAAACACACGTCACTGTAACGCGCATTTCGCGGATTCGTTCACAGTGCATTAAAAAAAACAAAAAAAATCGTTTCAAGCGTCGAGTCTCTTTCTCTCTCTCTATCTCTGTCTCTCGCGTACGTTTCGTGATATAAACAATACCGGATTTTAACGATCTCTTGCATTTGTATAAAAATTTCATTAACTTTCGTAATTAACGTTGTGAAAAATTGAAAAAAAAGAAAAAAAAACAAAAACAAAACAAAAGTACATATTCGTCGGTGTGCAAACTCAGAGAAGAGTAACGAACCTCCAATTTTTTTCATCGTCAATTAATAATCCGAGTATATATTTATACATATATACGTATATATAAATCCATTTCTGTAAATGATTTCACTATTCATCATCAAGCACATTGTATCGATTATTAATATGAGACAAAGTCATTGAGATACATTTTAAAAGAGAAGAAGTAACAAAAAGAAAACAAAGTAACGCGAATGAAACTCGAAAGAAACAACAACAACAACAAATATATATATATATATATATATAAATAAAAAGTAATATGGGCTAAAAGATTTTTCATTGAGATCATTTTTCAACTATCAGCCTTTGTGCCACTGTAATAGAACGAGGAAGAAATTCCATGAGAATAAATTACACCGTAAAGGGATGTAAGTCGAGCGACAGAGATAAAAGCTATTCTCGTATAAATATCGAGATTATAAGAAAACAAAAAACGAGATTGTTTGTATTAGCCAAATATTGACTGATTTTCTTAGGCACGTGTGAATATTCAATTCGTCAAGCGTAAAACGAATTTCGAATGATGAGAGAACGGAAGAGAGGAAAAAAATTAAAAAAGAAGCAACAGGAACGATATATTTAAATTGCAGCACACACACACACACACACACACCCCATATTGGGGAGAATTAGAATTATCTTTCTATTTGTGCTAACGTCTTTAATTGTTATTACTATTTACTGTTAATGGTAGTTAGTCAGTTATACGATTATACACGAAAGAAACAAAAAAATCACACACACACACACACACCCTGAATATTTAGACAACGGGTTCATGAGGAAGATAACACGAATAAGGAACTTCACTGCTCCTCCCCGTACCTATATATATATATATGTATATATATTGCGTATATATATATATATATATATATATATATATATATATATATGTGTGTGTATGGCTCTTGTAACATATTATCATTACTATTCTTGGTTAGGCAGTAACAATTACAATAAGCATATTTTTTACATTGCCTCGTAGTGCTCTGTTGTATTTGACCCCCGCCCTCGCCTTGAATA
Organism: Rhimphoctona megacephalus; assembly: GCA_963989365.1. Taxonomy (NCBI): domain Eukaryota; kingdom Metazoa; phylum Arthropoda; class Insecta; order Hymenoptera; family Ichneumonidae; genus Rhimphoctona; species Rhimphoctona megacephalus. Next base: position 9,070,325 of record OZ022416.1, read on the forward strand.
TTGACGAATCCTTCGGAAATGAAGGAAGAAAAAAATGTTGCTTTTGTCACAAGTAACATCGTGTTTCTCATTTTATTTTTATTTTTTCGTACACAAAAATTAGAACAGTCGAATGATATTTTCCATCGTGGTATTATATGTTTTCATTCATCACATACGTTTTTTATTTATCAATCGAGCGTTGTTACTATCGAAATTGTATCGGCATGTTTTTCAATTTGTTTCATTTCACGCGCTATCCACTTTTGCCGCGCTCTTTCGCGATCTTCGTTGTGACCCCGGCATCTTGAATCTATGTTTTCTGTTGGAAATTCATCCAGAGTTTCGACCTTCGATCCGTACCCAGGCATTCTCGTGCCACTTCGGTCAGGTTGCTTTTTTAACATAAATTGTACATATTGTTTTTTTTTTTTTATTTTTTTATCATAAGCTTGTCAATGACGATTCGGCAAACGTACATTTATTTTCGATCGAGTGGAAGGATTTTTCAATGAAATAATATTGCAGTGAAAAAAATGTTGCAATTTGAAAAACGAAGAAGAAAAATTTTTAGTATTAATTAATTAATAATAGATTGTGTTATTTTGTATTCAGTTTTCTTAAACTTCAATTTTTTGTAACACTTCGACGTTGGTTTCGAAAAAAATAAGAATTAAATGGTCGAAAAACCCTTCCACTCCTTTCGTGATATGTTAAATTTTTTTTTTTTTTAAGAAATTAACAAACAATTTCATCAGTGTACTTTAGCGATAATCGATATTTGAAAAAATCTTGACATTTTTTTTCTTCTCAAGTAAGAATCGTAAATGCCTCAAAATTGACAAAGACTTCGATTAAAAGACGATCAAAATCGTGCTTAAAAAATTTAGGATATCCAAATTTGAAAGATGAAAATCGTATTTTTATTATGCAAACATTTTAACGTAATTTTTGGTCGTGTGCATTTTGCACAGTATCAGAAAAGTAAAAAAATTGATTGATTTATCAACTGAAATTAATTGAATTATACATATCGGAAATATGGATTACCATGCTTTTGAGTATTCTTTCAGCCAGTGAGCTTTTACGTTTTTCCCATTTATCTTTTTCGTCTTCGACCTCTTCGATGGATTCCTCGCTATCCGATGATATGAGCATGATATCAAAATCGTCCCGTGATTTTCCGAGGATCCCAACTTTTATGCCTAATTCGGCTAATTTTTCCTCCGGAGCGAGAAGAGCATTTTCCAGGTAAATTATTCGAGGATCTTTTGATTGAATTATTCCTGCAAAATGTTTGAAATATCTCATATTCGCTATGACCAATAATTTAGAAAATTATAGGTTTTGAATAATAAGAAAGAAAAAAAATAACGTGGCCCTGCTGACCTAAGGAAAGAACACGGTAGTCACATTCTTGAGTAACTATTTGATGAGGGAGAGGCGAATTTTTCAAAAGTTTTTTCCCCATTGACCTCCTCGGACCTTGCAATATTCTCAACTCGTCGTCGAGCATAAATCTATTAACGATGCCACCGCTGCGTCGATCAGCCATGTTAAATGCATCGGTGCGAAGAAGTCTGTGCAACTCAACTTCTGGAAAAAAAAAAAAAAAAAAAAATTATCTGTTTATCGATTAATTTTGGCTACGCTGAAGAAGTACTGAAGTTTCAATTTTTTTACGTAAGCGTTCGCAAATGAACAACCTACTTTTTTTTTCTTTCGTAATTATTTGAGAAACAAACCGATCAAATTGTAGTATTTTCGTTGAAGAGCAATCCACACAATTCTGTGTGACAAAGCAATAAGATATTCAAATATTCTAAGATCTTTTTCGCCTTGCGATTGAGTCTGTGAGGGACCAGATTTTCTGCTAGCCATCATATGATGATAACAAGCTCCATTTTCGTGTCCAAGAAGCAGCTCGCAATACTCGCGTCCAACGACACAACGAAGAATTCTCATTTCTTCAGCACGTCGCAGTCTTCCACCACCTGCAAGTGGATTCGGTGCTTTTTTCGTTGTAGCAGCTCGTTTTTCTGTTAATTCTTCCCACACGTCGACATAATATTGGAAATAAAGAATGAGACCACGAAGAAAACGATCGACTATCGGCAAATGGAAGAAATTTATGAATTGCACGGTCATTGGACTTGTGGCCAAATATAAAACTAAATCTTTGATATCTTGCAGGATCACGACGTTGGCCTCACTCGGTGATACTTTTCTTAAATAACGTTTTCGAAAAATGATCTGCAAAAAAAAGAAGCAATTAACAATACAGAAAAATCTTTAACAGATAATTACAGAAAATCGCGTTCTTCGAACCTTTTGACTGGGACTTAGACCCTCGTGAAAATTGAGAATCAAATATCCATGAGGACAGTACACTTTGGATATTCGATTGCTTCGAAAATGGCTTTCATTTCCCTTGATCGCTTCATTCTGTTCCTTGGATACCCTGAGACCATCATAAACACTCGAAGAATCAATATATTTCTATAGAATTTTTCACTTTCATTCATTATCTCAAATTAAATATAAACAATTACTTACCCGGCTAAAGTCAAACTATCCGTAACTTCGTCCCAAATGTATCGTTGCTCCGGTGCTCCCGAAAGTTCCGGCATTTTCGCATTTTTTTAAATCGATTTTTTAACGAAATATCAACGCGTATAAATCTCTGGTTATTTTAACCAATAAAAAAAAATTCAAATACTCCAACGTGAATGGCTAAGGTAACTGAAGTTGTAGCTAATTCGTGTTTATTGATTGTGTCAGGCAGTGCTGGTGGTCGTCGTGATTGAATATACGTCGCTTTATATTTACACGTGAAGATAAACGATCACGTGACAGTTTTCATGTTACTCAAAATATAAAAATCTATGTATAAATGACATTTTCAATGCAATTTTCATCTCCCAAAGTTAAAAGATCTTATAGCTAGTCATAGATATTTTAAATTCAATCAGACCCTTCAAATAATGGTAAAAAACTTCGATGTTGAAATTTACAAAGATGCAATCCAACAAAGTTTTTTTTTTTTCCATAAGCCAATCAACTGTTTGCACTTGTCTACAACGACTATCGCACAGACATTTATTAAGCTTTTAAACGACTTGAGAAATTAAGAAATTACGAAATAAATAAAATAATTTTCTAATTTATTTTTAAAATAATCGATGCAAACTTCAATATCATTTGAACAAAATGTTTCGTGATATACTTAAAATTTATTTGCAAAACATATAAATTATACAGTTGTAGTGATATTTTTATTGTCCCAGCGTCTATGACCAGGCATAGAATCTAGAACAGCCTGATGCTCAGGGAAAATAGCCGGTTCTGGCTTCTTCCAGAAATCATTGAAAGGAAGTTTCTCATTTTCCTTGAAGGTGAAATGATGAAGTCTACATCTAACGTTGACTTTTTCCTTGTTATTTATCGTTACGACGACATAAAACTCTTTGTTCTGTTTGTTGAGATCGGGTCCTGTGATCTCATTTTCAGGCATCGTTATAGCGTAATCGGGAACGTGAATATTGATCTTTCTGAAAGCTGCTCTAATGTGAAATTTCTGAAGGGTCCAAGGATTATCTTTAGAAACTACGACACTGAGAAGCAACGTTGAGAGTACGCCCTGCGTTCTTGGTGCCCATTTGGTGCTCCACTCAGGCATGTTACTCTGTGCTTTCTCTATTGCTTCTTTGTACTGTATCAAATTCTCAGGAGTTGCATAAACGGCCAATCCAGGAAGTAAGAGATTGTTGTAAGCCTGATTGCACTTCAATGAGATTTTTTCTCCTATGTTACCGATATTAGGCACGTAGGAAGTGAGAATCACGTCAATAAACTTGTGCGGTCTGGTGTTAGTGTCTTCTACCAATTCATAGATCCAATTTTTTGCTCGAAATCTTTGAGGCTTGCCATCTTTTGGATGAAGCTTCAATGGATACTTTCGTCGAAAAATAAATGTGTTCTAAAAAAAAATCAAATAACCATCGGTCTGTTTAAAGTAAACAAAAAATTATAGAAAATAATTTTCAGGTTAGGTCAAGAAAAATCGGATTTTATTTCTCTCGAATCGTTAGTTTTATTGTTTGACATACCCGAGTCTGCTGAGCCAGTAATCCACTCGATGAAGCGAACACTGGCTTATTTCCCCGACAAAGAACACCGGTTAAAATGTTCGTAAAACTCATATTTTGCTATTTCAGTGTTCAAGATCTGAATCTGATTTTAGGTTATGTTCGTATGGTCAAAATGAGGGTCGGGTACAGATTCGCCGAAAATGGCGTTTTCGCTGTTTCCGGTCTTGCGAAAGTCCCTAGCCGTAAAAACATGTGTCGGAAGCTTTCAGAATGCTAGCATAGATGTCGCAACAAGCATTTTCATCGATAATTCGAAATTTGTAGTCTCTGCAACAGGGGTTCTCAAATCAATGAAGATGAGTGCATCCGAGTCTTGTTTTCGTCGTCTGCACGCACGTCATAATAAGTGAGGTTAAGTTGTTTTTTGAAGTGACATCCGCGATTAGTGAACAGTGAGTGTCGTGATTATTTAATAATTATAATAATGATAACAACAACAACAACACAACAATAATAATAATAATAATAATAATAATATTAATAACAACAATAATAATAACAATTACTTTCGAAATAATAAAAATAGGTACAGCGATCCGGAAAATGTGATTGAAAAGAAACTCGGAGAACCCGTCAAGGCCTACGAATATCGGCGAAAATGCAAGACTCTGGATCAATTGAAGGCTATCAAAAATAATCGTAATGCTATTCATATGGAAGGTCTCGCAATTAGGGAAAGGATATTAGGTAAAGAAATTCAGATATATATACACATTCGTCTGTGATTTTAATTTCAGCTGCCTGCCGTTCGACAAATTCATGCATATTATTTCAAATCGTTGTACGTTTCAGGCTCGCACAATGCTGAGGTACCGCATCCGTTCGCTTCTGTCAGCGGTCGGTGATAAATTACGGCGACGCCTGTGTGATCAGTTTTCTCAGTTACAAGCCGAACTCGAAACCCTTCGACGAACGCAGAAAGAACTTACAAATGGTTCGTCCCGACTCGCTGATTTGTTCACCAAACTCAAGAAGGAAAAAGCTGAATTGCAAAAAAACATAAATATTCTACAAGACAAAGAGGCGGAATCGGAGAAAGAGATTGCCAAATTATCGGACAGTCAATCAATCGATGTTGATGAGGCAGTTACGACGATCGCACCTTTGTATAAGCAGTTGAGTAATACCTTTTTAATTTTTTATTGTGATTGTCACTGACAAATTTTTCAACGAAACGTGATTATTTCTAAAATTCTGATCGTTAGATTAGACATATTCCCCAAAAATTTACATGTTTTTACATTCCTCTAAGATATAACCTTTATCAGTAGATTATTCTGCAAATTGAATCCCAGTTTTCAACCAACGAGCGGAGAGTTAACTTTTGAATGTGACTGCAACGAGTCTATTATCTTAACAAATTTGATTCTAAGATAGCTGGTATCCCGTCGAGCTGCATTTTAATAAAATTCCAAAAAACAAAAAAGGACCTTATCACAATAAATTATGAATCGATTTGCTTGAATCGGTACAAATTTAATATTATTATTGTCATTTTTGATTGACAGAATGTTAAACGCATTTGCCGAAGAAGCTGCAACAGAAGACGCCACCATATACTATCTTGCTGAGGGTTTACAAAGCGGCATAATCGACTTGGATGTATTGTTGAGGCAAGTTAGGCATTTATCGCCTCGACAATTTATGCTTAGAGCTTTAATGTTACGCTGCCGACAGAAAGCGGGCCTCGCTGGATAAATTTGTCCTTAAATGAAGCGTGATAATATTCTATAACGGGCTGGGACACACGCAGTGTTCCACACCTATCAATATATATTATTTTACTATCGCAAAGCAGAAGAAATTTAAAAAATATAAATAAATACGTAACTAGCAATAAATTTCAATCCCTTTTTTTGTAAGGCGAGATTAAATTTTTCCCAAATATCGTGAAATGCTCGTTGAAAAAAACGAATTAAATTGATCGTCGAATCTCTCGATTCAAAAACATCTGTCGAATTTTTGCAAATTAATTTTTTACCGTATAAACGATGTTACAAGATGCAGGGTCGTAGACAAACTTGTAGTCAAACGACATTAAAAACTTGGAAACAAAAGATAACGAAGAAAAAAAACAATAATATAATTATTCGAAAAATCTGATATTGATTTGTAAAATTTTTAAACAATTTTTTAAACGTTCGAAATTCAGTCGTTTGTTTATCACTACGGCCATTAAAATATTCAAATAGAAGAAAATGTAGGAAATTTTTTTTTCTAAACTCAACGTATTTTGGCACAAACTTTTTGACTAAATGTAAAAAAAGAGAAAACATACTGCATCGAGTAATAATATTCAATCTATCTATATGACGATGTACAAATTTATACGTAAATAAAATGTCAAGGTATCAACATCTAGCATCCAGGATTTGGGTGTGACTGAAAGAAACAATGAAATGTTCATAACCCTAAGTTTCATTTCAGGGGAGTTTGGGGTTGGTCTTGCCCCACGTCCTGGCCTCAGAGTTAGCGCTGCGTGTATGGCATGAACCGGAAGTCGCCAACGTGACACAGCGTAGTTGGAATGCACACCGACCGGAGTGCAAGGTCCTCGTTCGCACAGTGGATTTTTCTCGACTTGAAGAGCACTCACGATTAGAGCTGCACGATTATGGTACCTGAAATACATTGGCTGGAAACTTAAACTCTAATCCTGAAATATGGCAAAAAAAGTATTTCAATTTACCAAAGTTAACGGAAGACTCGATAAGACGGATAGGCTTATAGAAAAAAAATCTCAGAGTCGCGAGTCGAACGAGATAAATTGCAAAAGAAGAAGAAAAAAATTCATAACGCAAAGCGGAAGAAAGAACACCAAGGTAAAACGAAATCGATCGTTTTGAGGCGTCTACCGAATATTTCCCATTGCGCTTTTTCATCCGTTTGTAGCAAAAGTTCGGAACGACGATCGCGCGAACTCAAATTCATTCGAAGAAATTTTCATAGCATAATAACGACGATTGGGAAAGATAAATTCCGATTGCTCTTCGAGTTTTCGATGACAAATTCATGAGCGCGATTTTCTCGTTTTTCGAAGTCGCGTCCACGAACAATCGTTCCAAAATCATTTCGAATGGTTTCTCGTTCGAGCTTTTCTCGACCGATATTTCCCCCGCCCCCCCGCGTATAATAAACCGCTCACCGATGGGAGCAATATATTTTGGTTTCCGAGAAATCGTTTCATCGACGAATCAAAATGAATGAATAAAAGTGAGTAAGAGCAAGAAAATCCGTCTAACCGGAACCGACGAAACGCGTGCAAATTACGCTTCAGACGCGTCTAATTAATCTAGGCTGACTGACGTAGACTTATTATACTTCCTCGCGTTACGAAAACGAATTCAATCGAAATACTTTGTAAAAAAAGAAAAAAAAACAAAACGTTTTTTTCTTTTTCATCCTTTCGTCGTAAATTGCAAAGTCGCTCGATCGCCGAACTAAAACTTCGTTTAGTCAAGATTCAGGGGTTAATACGGTTGGTAAATCGATCGTTGCGCAAGCACGAAAGGCATTGGCATTTTTAACGCGGTCAATCGCTGCTTCGTCTCGTAATGTTTTTTGATAGTCTTTTTTTTTTTTATTATTTTTTATCAAGATCGACTCGAACCGCTCGAGTCGAAACGTAAACGAGATGATCGATTAATCCCCCGTTTCGGAATACCGCCGAATCCAGCGAAGCGCAAAATTTCTACGTAATGAAAAACTCGGCGTTCGTATAGCTCGAATTTATTTAACTTTGGCAAACCACCCACGCCCGTTGTATCCTCTCCTCTCGTTCCCTCAACATTTCCAAGTCCGCCCTCGACTATACAAAACGAGAAACTTCCTACGTACTCTATTTTTTATTTAATAGTCATTTAAGTTGTTTATAACTGTTGTTACACTATTGTAAAGATACGAAAAATACATACGATATTTTCAAGTCCATTCGTTCAACGAGTTATTATTTATTACGATTTCGTTATACGATTATAAAGATAATGAATCGAGTTGCTTTTAACATCGAAGTTTGAATAATTATGTCACGCGACATTAGCGCGAAGATTAAAAAACGGGGTGGGGTAATGCTGTTTTTCTTGTAGCTCGAAACCAAGCAGCGTCCGAAATGCTTGATTATTTTTTATCCCAGTCCGCTCGCTCGGATCATTGAATACTTAAAGGAATTCATAATAAAAAACGATATTTACAAGAATGTATAAACTCTATACAAATTATTGAGGGATACCATCTGACAATTGGTAGTGTTCGCCGTCTGAACTTCTGCTGTCCCGGTGAATTTGTAAAATAATTAAGTGATAATACAGAATAATCGATAAATGCTAATATCCTTGTGATTTTAAAGTTTTGACAAGTTTAAATCACTATTGAACATTCTTTTGAATCGTCAGTTCAATATTTATTTCAATCGGCAAATAATATAGGCTTATATTATGTTTCGGAAATCATTGTATCAAAGGGCAAACCCTCAGCGAAAGTATGCCGCAGGATTTATCGATCTTTTGTATACTTTTGATGAGGACACGGCGGAGATTTTGATGGAGAGAGCGTTGATAAATATGTATCATTTTTCAGCATTATCGTCAAACAAGTCCTTGTAACACATTGGTTCCGTGCTTCGTTGAGATTCGGAAGGTCGAGGGTTCGATCCCGCTTCATCGTTCTTTTTTTTTTCCTTAAAATAAAGTAACGAAACTGTTCTAATGCGACTTTACGAAACAACAATTTTTTACATTTATTGTTGTAATTAATTATTATTAATATGCCTAGTTACTTTTGTCACTTATGACTTATGAAAAAAGAGATAGTATTGTTAAAATTTAAAAAGTCTATTTAGGTGCAAAACCAATTTTAAATAAAGGATATTTTTTTGAGTTTGCACATTTTTCTTTAAATCTACTGTTCATTTAACTTGGATATATAGTCATAAGTGACAAAAAGTATGAATTATGTGATGTACTTTTAATTTTCATGTACCGGTTATCATCAAAAAGAAGAAAATATTTTTTATCTGAATAATTTTTGAAAACGTACTTTCATTATATTATTATATTATATTACACCGGCAAACAATAAATGAGAAAAGTTTAGTTTTGTCAGCGATATTTTTTTATTCCATAAACCTATTGGCAGCAGGTTGTATGTTTGACCTTCAATTTTGAATTTAGCAAGACATTTGTCATAGATTTGCAACATTGTTGCAAACGATTCCAACGCCCGAACGTGCCACTGTGGTTCCCGGTGCCTTTTTTGTTGAAAATTTATTGCATTGCTGTGTTGCGCGAACTTCATTAGGGAAAAACAATAAAATTTTTTTTAACTTTTCCACAATGAGTGTTAATGATGTTGAAGGAAAAATTGTGAAACGTCCATACAACATGCCGGACACAATTTATGACGGCTACGTATATCACCGGCACAAAAGATATTGCACAAGTCAAGGTGAAGAATTAAGGTAAGTATCAATAAATATCTAGATTTTTTATTATTAATTTAAAATTAATAAATATTATTTATTTTTCACTGCAGCTATCTTCGGTGCAAATTTCATACCAAGGGTTGTCCTGGGAAGGGTACTTTGAGTGAGATGACCGATAAATTTACAATGACCAAAGGACACATCGAAATTTGCAAGGAACCTTTTCGCCACGAACAGGCAGAGTTCCGTCAAAAAATTTTCGAAAAAACGAGACAAGAAACCATAACTCTGAAAGAAATATTTGATGCGGAAGCAAAAAAGTGAGTACAGCGCAGATATTGATGAAAATTTTTGTTTATTTAGAAATATGTAACAAAATATAGTTGGAAATTTTTGAAAAAAGACATTTTTAATTTTTTTAATTTGATTCTAAATTGGCATCAGTATGGTAAATGCTTCTATGAGCCCCGCTAAGTGGAGCAACCGTGTTTCTGTATCTGAGAAAAATAAATCTATATCTCCTGGCGTTGTCCGGTTTCCTGCAGCCAAGACCGCAAACTTAGCTGTCGTCTTCGTAATCCATTCATTCAAGAATTCATTCAAGAATGGATTACGAAGACGACAGCTAAGTTTGCGGTCTTGGCTGCAGGAAACCGGACAACGCCAGGAGATATAGATTTATTTTTCTCAGATACAGAAAAACGGTTGCTCCACTTAGCGGGGCTCATAGAAGCATTTACCATACTGATGCCAATTTAGAATCAAATTAAAAAAATTAAAAATGTCTTTTTTCAAAAATTTCCAACTATATTTTGTTACATATTTCTAAATAAACAAAAATTTTCATCAATATCTGCGCTGTACTCACTTTTTTGCTTCCGCATCAAATATTTCTTTCAGAGTTATGGTTTCTTGTCTCGTTTTTTCGAAAATTTTTTGACGGAACTCTGCCTGTTCGTGGCGAAAAGGTTCCTTGCAAATTTCGATGTGTCCTTTGGTCATTGTAAATTTATCGGTCATCTCACTCAAAGTACCCTTCCCAGGACAACCCTTGGTATGAAATTTGCACCGAAGATAGCTGCAGTGAAAAATAAATAATATTTATTAATTTTAAATTAATAATAAAAAATCTAGATATTTATTGATACTTACCTTAATTCTTCACCTTGACTTGTGCAATATCTTTTGTGCCGGTGATATACGTAGCCGTCATAAATTGTGTCCGGCATGTTGTATGGACGTTTCACAATTTTTCCTTCAACATCATTAACACTCATTGTGGAAAAGTTAAAAAAAATTTTATTGTTTTTCCCTAATGAAGTTCGCGCAACACAGCAATGCAATAAATTTTCAACAAAAAAGGCACCGGGAACCACAGTGGCACGTTCGGGCGTTGGAATCGTTTGCAACAATGTTGCAAATCTATGACAAATGTCTTGCTAAATTCAAAATTGAAGGTCAAACATACAACCTGCTGCCAATAGGTTTATGGAATAAAAAAATATCGCTGACAAAACTAAACTTTTCTCATTTATTGTTTGCCGGTGTAATATAATATAATAATATAATGAAAGTACGTTTTCAAAAATTATTCAGATAAAAAATATTTTCTTCTTTTTGATGATAACCGGTACATGAAAATTAAAAGTACATCACATAATTCATACTTTTTGTCACTTATGACTATATATCCAAGTTAAATGAACAGTAGATTTAAAGAAAAATGTGCAAACTCAAAAAAATATCCTTTATTTAAAATTGGTTTTGCACCTAAATAGACTTTTTAAATTTTAACAATACTATCTCTTTTTTCATAAGTCATAAGTGACAAAAGTAACTAGGCATATTAATAATAATTAATTACAACAATAAATGTAAAAAATTGTTGTTTCGTAAAGTCGCATTAGAACAGTTTCGTTACTTTATTTTAAGGAAAAAAAAAAGAACGATGAAGCGGGATCGAACCCTCGACCTTCCGAATCTCAACGAAGCACGGAACCAATGTGTTACAAGGACTTGTTTGACGATAATGCTGAAAAATGATACATATTTATCAACGCTCTCTCCATCAAAATCTCCGCCGTGTCCTCATCAAAAGTATACAAAAGATCGATAAATCCTGCGGCATACTTTCGCTGAGGGTTTGCCCTTTGATACAATGATTTCCGAAACATAATATAAGCCTATATTATTTGCCGATTGAAATAAATATTGAACTGACGATTCAAAAGAATGTTCAATAGTGATTTAAACTTGTCAAAACTTTAAAATCACAAGGATATTAGCATTTATCGATTATTCTGTATTATCACTTAATTATTTTACAAATTCACCGGGACAGCAGAAGTTCAGACGGCGAACACTACCAATTGTCAGATGGTATCCCTCAATAATTTGTATAGAGTTTATACATTCTTGTAAATATCGTTTTTTATTATGAATTCCTTTAAGTATTCAATGATCCGAGCGAGCGGACTGGGATAAAAAATAATCAAGCATTTCGGACGCTGCTTGGTTTCGAGCTACAAGAAAAACAGCATTACCCCACCCCGTTTTTTAATCTTCGCGCTAATGTCGCGTGACATAATTATTCAAACTTCGATGTTAAAAGCAACTCGATTCATTATCTTTATAATCGTATAACGAAATCGTAATAAATAATAACTCGTTGAACGAATGGACTTGAAAATATCGTATGTATTTTTCGTATCTTTACAATAGTGTAACAACAGTTATAAACAACTTAAATGACTATTAAATAAAAAATAGAGTACGTAGGAAGTTTCTCGTTTTGTATAGTCGAGGGCGGACTTGGAAATGTTGAGGGAACGAGAGGAGAGGATACAACGGGCGTGGGTGGTTTGCCAAAGTTAAATAAATTCGAGCTATACGAACGCCGAGTTTTTCATTACGTAGAAATTTTGCGCTTCGCTGGATTCGGCGGTATTCCGAAACGGGGGATTAATCGATCATCTCGTTTACGTTTCGACTCGAGCGGTTCGAGTCGATCTTGATAAAAAATAATAAAAAAAAAAAAGACTATCAAAAAACATTACGAGACGAAGCAGCGATTGACCGCGTTAAAAATGCCAATGCCTTTCGTGCTTGCGCAACGATCGATTTACCAACCGTATTAACCCCTGAATCTTGACTAAACGAAGTTTTAGTTCGGCGATCGAGCGACTTTGCAATTTACGACGAAAGGATGAAAAAGAAAAAAACGTTTTGTTTTTTTTTCTTTTTTTACAAAGTATTTCGATTGAATTCGTTTTCGTAACGCGAGGAAGTATAATAAGTCTACGTCAGTCAGCCTAGATTAATTAGACGCGTCTGAAGCGTAATTTGCACGCGTTTCGTCGGTTCCGGTTAGACGGATTTTCTTGCTCTTACTCACTTTTATTCATTCATTTTGATTCGTCGATGAAACGATTTCTCGGAAACCAAAATATATTGCTCCCATCGGTGAGCGGTTTATTATACGCGGGGGGGCGGGGGAAATATCGGTCGAGAAAAGCTCGAACGAGAAACCATTCGAAATGATTTTGGAACGATTGTTCGTGGACGCGACTTCGAAAAACGAGAAAATCGCGCTCATGAATTTGTCATCGAAAACTCGAAGAGCAATCGGAATTTATCTTTCCCAATCGTCGTTATTATGCTATGAAAATTTCTTCGAATGAATTTGAGTTCGCGCGATCGTCGTTCCGAACTTTTGCTACAAACGGATGAAAAAGCGCAATGGGAAATATTCGGTAGACGCCTCAAAACGATCGATTTCGTTTTACCTTGGTGTTCTTTCTTCCGCTTTGCGTTATGAATTTTTTTCTTCTTCTTTTGCAATTTATCTCGTTCGACTCGCGACTCTGAGAATTTTTTTCTATAAGCCTATCCGTCTTATCGAGTCTTCCGTTAACTTTGGTAAATTGAAATACTTTTTTTGCCATATTTCAGGATTAGAGTTTAAGTTTCCAGCCAATGTATTTCAGGTACCATAATCGTGCAGCTCTAATCGTGAGTGCTCTTCAAGTCGAGAAAAATCCACTGTGCGAACGAGGACCTTGCACTCCGGTCGGTGTGCATTCCAACTACGCTGTGTCACGTTGGCGACTTCCGGTTCATGCCATACACGCAGCGCTAACTCTGAGGCCAGGACGTGGGGCAAGACCAACCCCAAACTCCCCTGAAATGAAACTTAGGGTTATGAACATTTCATTGTTTCTTTCAGTCACACCCAAATCCTGGATGCTAGATGTTGATACCTTGACATTTTATTTACGTATAAATTTGTACATCGTCATATAGATAGATTGAATATTATTACTCGATGCAGTATGTTTTCTCTTTTTTTACATTTAGTCAAAAAGTTTGTGCCAAAATACGTTGAGTTTAGAAAAAAAAATTTCCTACATTTTCTTCTATTTGAATATTTTAATGGCCGTAGTGATAAACAAACGACTGAATTTCGAACGTTTAAAAAATTGTTTAAAAATTTTACAAATCAATATCAGATTTTTCGAATAATTATATTATTGTTTTTTTTCTTCGTTATCTTTTGTTTCCAAGTTTTTAATGTCGTTTGACTACAAGTTTGTCTACGACCCTGCATCTTGTAACATCGTTTATACGGTAAAAAATTAATTTGCAAAAATTCGACAGATGTTTTTGAATCGAGAGATTCGACGATCAATTTAATTCGTTTTTTTCAACGAGCATTTCACGATATTTGGGAAAAATTTAATCTCGCCTTACAAAAAAAGGGATTGAAATTTATTGCTAGTTACGTATTTATTTATATTTTTTAAATTTCTTCTGCTTTGCGATAGTAAAATAATATATATTGATAGGTGTGGAACACTGCGTGTGTCCCAGCCCGTTATAGAATATTATCACGCTTCATTTAAGGACAAATTTATCCAGCGAGGCCCGCTTTCTGTCGGCAGCGTAACATTAAAGCTCTAAGCATAAATTGTCGAGGCGATAAATGCCTAACTTGCCTCAACAATACATCCAAGTCGATTATGCCGCTTTGTAAACCCTCAGCAAGATAGTATATGGTGGCGTCTTCTGTTGCAGCTTCTTCGGCAAATGCGTTTAACATTCTGTCAATCAAAAATGACAATAATAATATTAAATTTGTACCGATTCAAGCAAATCGATTCATAATTTATTGTGATAAGGTCCTTTTTTGTTTTTTGGAATTTTATTAAAATGCAGCTCGACGGGATACCAGCTATCTTAGAATCAAATTTGTTAAGATAATAGACTCGTTGCAGTCACATTCAAAAGTTAACTCTCCGCTCGTTGGTTGAAAACTGGGATTCAATTTGCAGAATAATCTACTGATAAAGGTTATATCTTAGAGGAATGTAAAAACATGTAAATTTTTGGGGAATATGTCTAATCTAACGATCAGAATTTTAGAAATAATCACGTTTCGTTGAAAAATTTGTCAGTGACAATCACAATAAAAAATTAAAAAGGTATTACTCAACTGCTTATACAAAGGTGCGATCGTCGTAACTGCCTCATCAACATCGATTGATTGACTGTCCGATAATTTGGCAATCTCTTTCTCCGATTCCGCCTCTTTGTCTTGTAGAATATTTATGTTTTTTTGCAATTCAGCTTTTTCCTTCTTGAGTTTGGTGAACAAATCAGCGAGTCGGGACGAACCATTTGTAAGTTCTTTCTGCGTTCGTCGAAGGGTTTCGAGTTCGGCTTGTAACTGAGAAAACTGATCACACAGGCGTCGCCGTAATTTATCACCGACCGCTGACAGAAGCGAACGGATGCGGTACCTCAGCATTGTGCGAGCCTGAAACGTACAACGATTTGAAATAATATGCATGAATTTGTCGAACGGCAGGCAGCTGAAATTAAAATCACAGACGAATGTGTATATATATCTGAATTTCTTTACCTAATATCCTTTCCCTAATTGCGAGACCTTCCATATGAATAGCATTACGATTATTTTTGATAGCCTTCAATTGATCCAGAGTCTTGCATTTTCGCCGATATTCGTAGGCCTTGACGGGTTCTCCGAGTTTCTTTTCAATCACATTTTCCGGATCGCTGTACCTATTTTTATTATTTCGAAAGTAATTGTTATTATTATTGTTGTTATTAATATTATTATTATTATTATTATTATTATTGTTGTGTTGTTGTTGTTGTTATCATTATTATAATTATTAAATAATCACGACACTCACTGTTCACTAATCGCGGATGTCACTTCAAAAAACAACTTAACCTCACTTATTATGACGTGCGTGCAGACGACGAAAACAAGACTCGGATGCACTCATCTTCATTGATTTGAGAACCCCTATTGCAGAGACTAAAATTTCGAATTATCGATGAAAATGCTTGTTGCGACATCTATGCTAGCATTCTGAAAGCTTCCGACACATGTTTTTTCGGCTAGGGACTTTCGCAAGACCGGAAACAGCGAAAACGCCATTTTCGGCGAATCTGTACCCGACCAAAATGAGACCCGCATTGTAGTTCCAGTTTATTCCATATAGATAGCGCAGCAGATCTGATTGATCTTTCGCGCGGGAAATTTGACGAGTAGGATTTAAAATGTATTTTCAAAGCAACAATAGTCAGCAAGGTCGAAAATCAATTTTAACTTAAAAAAAATAATTGAAACGTAAAGGATGTATAGAAGGAAATTTAAGTAAAAATTCCGAAAATATCATGTTTAAAAATTCAATAAATCACATTTTTTAAAGTAATACCAGAAATATCTCGAGAACCTCATCTGATTGGTTTAAAAAAATTTATGGACGTGCTATTATTCATTTTACCACTTTTATCAATTAAAAAATGTATAAGTGTTTAACAAAACGTATGTTTTTAACTACAAAAACAGAATGCACTATGATATACGAGAGACGAAATTCAGTTAAAACTAAAGAAATCCCAAAAATTTCGTATTCCCTGATCCAAATTTGAATAAGCGTCCAGAACAGGTCGTCAGAGACTGACAAAAGTGGATGGGAACTATAAACCCAAGACGAGAAAAAACGTAAACAAACAATAAATTAAATAATGCGAAGATTGTTTTTTTATCGATCTTAATAAAGATTACATGTTCAGAAAAAATGTCAACTAAGTAATAAAATGTCCTCGCGATTGAAATGAAACGCTGCATTTTTTAAAATTCTTATTGAAGGACAAAAATACTATAACGCTGCTCCGAACTTCGTTCTTCAACTTTATAAATAATTCCATTATACACGCACAATTTGCTCAACAGCAAACACAGGATCCTTTTTAAATCGACGACCCAAAATCATTTTTTCGTGACTCATACAATAACTGTTTAATTCATTATTTATTTTATTCTGCGGCTACTTAACATCAAGCCTTTGTTTAAACTCACTTTGCAGAACGTCGTTTTTACTGTTTTTCTTTATATATACATATGCATGTGTATTATTCATGCATATGAATACATAAATTGATGTATGTATATCAATGTCTGTACAAATGTAATCACGTATACGAGCAGCAGTTAATTTCTCATATAAATCATACACCTTGAATATTTACGTAACAAGCCTTGCTAAATATTAGGCTTAGAATGTATGGTATTCAATCCCTTGGAAAGACGTGCGACGTGGCGATCATATTATATATATATATATATATATATATGTATATGTATATGTATAATTATCGGACTATCTTCGAATGGACCAGAGGGGATCGAGTTGACTCAGTGGATCAACTTTGTCAGTCTTCTCTTGTGGCGCCGTTGTAATCTTCGACTGTGAACTTGTTTGTCCGATAGATTGTTCGCCTGAAACATTAAAAATAATTTTAAAAATCAATAAATCAGCATCTCTAAAAAAA
This sequence comes from Rhimphoctona megacephalus, assembly GCA_963989365.1. Taxonomy (NCBI): domain Eukaryota; kingdom Metazoa; phylum Arthropoda; class Insecta; order Hymenoptera; family Ichneumonidae; genus Rhimphoctona; species Rhimphoctona megacephalus. The sequence goes on from OZ022416.1 coordinate 9,087,740, forward strand.
TTATAGCAAACGGAGTGAAATCTCGTTTACCTGGCTGCCTTATGATTCCGTGCTGAATACCGACACCGAGATTATGTAAAAAATCATCGGACGGATGGCACTGTTGTGGTTTCTTCATGGTTCGACCTTTGCTACCTTTCATACTTTCGAAACACTCAAAAGTTGACCTCGTTGACGACAGAATACCTCCTGGTGAAATAACAGAATTTATCAATTTCGCGTGGTTACACTTAACAGGGAAAATATAGTTCAAAATAACTCTTGCTTCGCACAAATAATAAGCCTGTAGAGCAAAAATTAAACACAAAAGGCGCAGTTAAGCATAATTAAGCATTAGTGTAAATTAAGCCATATCTAATTAAAAAGAATGAATCTTAAATAAATCAAGATTAAATTCAAAATACTATTTAAATGGTACTGACGGCTGGTAATACCGAACGATCCAGAGATTCGTAAAAACCAAAAATTTCGCTTTAATGTCGGTTTAAAAATTACACCAAGCAAGAATTACTTTCGCTTTAATATCACCTGATTCTCGGCTTACGCAGCGTGAATAATCTGGTATAGTATTAAAGTGATTTTTTTTTTTTTTAGAGAATTGAATATCAAAAGAAATTACGATTAAATTAAAGCTTGCGTTCCTTTGTTTTGGTCTTTGCTTTATTAAATAGTTTTTGTTTACTCACGTTTCATGAGAGTATCCTGAGCATGATATAGCACCATTCGATAACCAAACAACAAAGAATCCTTGTCAATCATACACCTGCGATATTTGACGAGCGTCGAGAATACCAGCGGCACATCGACGGCTCCGTGGCCCGCTCTGACGTGACAAACTGCTGCTGCTGCGAGAAGGAACAATCCACTGAGTGAACCACCGTTTAAACAATGAACGACTATCGGCTTCGGAGAACAATGTCTGAGTGCCTGCTCCGATAGTATATCTGTCGCGAAAGTCAATAGGGAACCGGGACTGCTGGGTAATCCACTGGAAACAAAAAATTGTTATTGCTACTTCGATTCATTCATTTTTTTGTATAATCATACATAATTTGAGATGTCTTCTCGATGATTATAAATTTCTAGAAAAAAAAAAATGAAGTGGGAAATTGAAGAATATTCGAGATCATATTGCACAATCTCAAAAAGTTTTTTAGATTATTCAAGAACCTTCCAATGCGAGAAAATTTTTATAGGGAAATTCTAGATTATTCGAGGATATATAAAATTGAGTGCAAATTGGAGGAAATCGCTTAGATTTTGTTGAAAAATAAATGAATTTTGTGGATAACTACGGAACGTTCGAGATTGATTAATTCTAGATTTTTTTTTTAGACAAGTAAAGAATATCTAGTGAAATTCTAGAATGTACGTAAACATTCCGAAATCATGAAATTTTCTTAGAATTTTTTTAAATATCAGATAATTATGAAGATTCTTGATTACTTTAGATTGAAGAAAGCAAAAAGTTTGACAACATTTTGAAAACAAAACTGCCGTAAGGCAGGTCAAATGACAAGTGAATAAAATATTAATTTCAATATTATTTTTAACAAAAGACACCATCTTTTCCGTTTTCGATCTTTTTATTCGTTCATTAGGTAATTTCGATTTCAAAACCGATTTCTTTGAGTAAACAAAAAAAAATCGTATTTTTAAATTTCTACATTCGAGACTTCGTTTGAATATTTAAAAATGAGGTTTAAAAAATTATTGAAGACTTACGTGGATGGCCAAGCGAGATATTGCATGTGAACAACGACTCTTTCGATTCGTTGATCGGATTTCACAACAGATATAACTCTCTGAACGTAAAAAGTGTGATTTGAAGAAATTTTCAACGATAGAGTGAATTTGCCGATCGTCAAGTTGTTGTCTTTGTTGGTCGGCCAATATATTTCTTCGTTCAACTATTTACGAGAAATAAATAAAATTGATGATAAAAAGTGCTAAAAATTTTGAGATTTCAATTGATTTATCTAAAAAATTTGTACCTGTGAGTGTGCGCATTTATTTACCTGAGAGTCTGTGGCCAAACAAGCCACGACTTCGGCACCTTGTTCCCAAATCATAGTCCAAAAAGCTTCATAAGATTCGGGCTTAGGTGCTTGAGCTACGATAAAAGCCGCTGGTGTCCATTGGGTCAAATCATTAACGTGTGAGGCATTGATGTAATCGATCGAACCATCGGTCGTTGAGAGCCTCACTCTCGTCGAGTCGTAAGGTACTAAATTCGTTGTTCTATTGGCGCTTGCATGAGTGTGTGCCACGTAGCACGTTTGTTTTTTCATTTCTCGTTCCTGAATAATGAAAAGAAAAAAAAATGAAAACTCTAAACATTGTAACATCGACCTTAGTCTGTATTTTTCATTAATTTTCCAAAATGCCACTAAGAAAATTTAGATTTCGTAACATTAACGCGGGCGAAGCCGAGGGACAGTTGATCATTGAATGAATTCAGTGAAAAAATAGAGGCGATTCAAGTCGTATCGAAAATTATAATAAATTTTACACGGATAGAAGATTTTTGTTACCTCAATGTCGGTTATTTCGCTCCATTTGATATCTAAACTGGTCGAACCACTGAGAGTTTTGACTGTCAAACTATCCACAAATTTCTCATACTTTTCAATGTCCGTAACAAATTTTTGCAGTGCTATTGGATCGCCAAGGGGATCACGTTTCGGTTGAACATCGGTGTACCACGTGTCCCATACGATTTGAAGATTCTCATGTTTATCATCGAAATTATGAGAGCTTTCGAGACTTTCTTTTCGTTTGTCATTAGTTTCCGATAACTTCGGGCCCGTTACTGGCTCTTCCTTGGGTGTTTTCTCAATGGAATGCACTTCAGGCACCAGAGGTGCATGGTTTATCGTTATGTCGAGTTCAGCGAGAAGATCCAAATTTGATTTGGGTGCTGCGGGCTTTATTTCCACGGGTTTCGTAGTAACTTCCAATTGGGGCGTTGTCGAGACCGTTGGATTGCTACTGGATACCTGCTGATAAGTTTGTTCGTTGCTGACGACTGTATTATTACTCGCAGTTGTTGGATCTGAAACAAACGAATGATTTTATTTATAAAAATACATATTTCCAATATTTTTCACAATTCTTAACTATCAAGACTTTTTGAAACTTTCATTGAAGTTCATAAATCGAAACTGGTCTGTATTCTCATGGTTTTTGTTTCGAAAGTAAAAAATCTCAAACTTAAATTTATTTTTTTCCACTGTATGGACCTTTCAAATGGTATTTACGAAAAGAAAAAAATACAGTACCTTGGTTTTGCGTTTGATTGTCGTATGCCGTTGTATAATAATTCTGATCGGAATTTGGTTGTTGATAAGAACCATTCGAATACTGGGACGAAGGTGTGAGATTGGTAGTAGCACCGTTACTAGCACTCGTGTATCTCGAATGATTTTCCGGTTGGATATAAGCAGGTTGTCCAGGCATGTGTCCATCCTGTGGTAAAACGTACGAGTTCTCGTTGATCACGCTGCTTGGTGTGGTAGTTTGGGAGTCTTGATAACCGGAACTGTAGGAATAAGTTCCAAGGACCGGATCGAAGGCATAACCGGGATGGCCTCGGTACGAGTCTGTCGAGGAAGTTGGAATTTGTCCCGGAGTTGTTTGGGAACTATTGACATAATTGTCGTAAGGCTGTGAGTAATTTGGATACTGTATTATTCCAGCATTGTGTGCTTGAAGAGGATATTGATAATTGTGTAAAAAGCCCGGATTGCTCGTTGATTTAGTGTGACTCTGGATCATTTCCGTTCCATTGGAGTAACTCGCGGTACTGCCGATTTGCGAAGACATCGAGCTCGCGATCGGATACTGATGCATCCCAGAATCATTGGGATAATTAACATAAGCGTTTTGATAATTGGGCACAGGTTGACTCGTTGGAACTGGAGAGTTGTGAATATTCTGTGTAATCGATGTGTCCGCGTAATTCTGTTGATTCTGTGACGTATAATCGGTTGAGTACTGTTGCGGTGTATTGGTAGGTTGGCTCGTAGTAGGAGCGTAATACACGTTGGAAGAGACAGAACTTTGTCCCGTAATATTGGCCATACTCGATGGATACAAGTTTCCAGGATGAGGAGAGGAAACGGCACTAGTTGGAATCCCCGAAATTTGTTGATTTTGCACATACTGCTCGGGAATCGAGTACGGTGGGTTCGAGGCTGATATCTGAGGAGAAAATTGTGGATTTTGTAAATTGACGTTTCCCGCGGTATTGGAATATCCTTGAGCAACTGGGCTGCCGGATGGTTGCAATATTTGTCGAGAAATAGGCTGTTGGGACAAAGCTTGATAAGCATAATTCTGGCTACTGTCGTAACTTTGAGGTTGTCCTTGAGGATGATGCAAGTTGCTTTGTGTCTGTAGTTGCGTCGAATCTTGCCTGAGATCTTCGATACGATAAGGATTTGATGGAGGAACTATTTGTTTTGGCGGAGTTTGAACGTGAGATGGTGATTGATTTATTCCCATTGGTGTATTCCCAGAGAGATTTCCTTGGTTATAAACAACTTGATGGTTCGATGGAACGTTGTGGTATCCTGAAGAGGAAACAACCGGTTGTTGCACGGACATCGGGGCTTGAATCTGATAACCACGATTGTCCTGAACCACGTTGTACTCGTTGGCGTATTGACCGTATTCGACATGTTGATTCTCGTAAGAAGTTTGTCCTACAGTTGGATATTGAGGTTGTTGCGTGGGCAATGGAGAAGCTGAAACTTGTTCATTTCGCGGAATATTATAACCAGCGTAACGCGTACTGTTGCTTGAGACTTCCGTGCCACTGGCAGAATGCCTCGTAGCCTGTCGATACATACTGTCCGTGTTCGTCGTTCCCGTCTTCGGAAAGCTCTGCGTTCCACCGTTTGTCATATTCGAATCATCGCTATTGTACTGTGGATATTGTCCCGAATGATACTGAGTCTGCTGCTGCGTCATGTAATAATTCGTATAATCATTTGGATAGTATTGCTGATACATGGGTTGGTTAGATGGTTGTAATTCGGCTGCGATCGGTGTTACAGCATTTATGGGAATTCCGCTCGGATCGGTCGCACATGCCGGATCAATCGGATATGTCTTTGTTGCAGCATGGGAATTCGGTTGGACCGAGGCAACGGGACTCGCGTATTTCTCGTTTCCATAATTGTTTTGTTGGTGATAATTCGCGGGGATATTATTTTTCAATCTCGCTGCTAAATGATCTCGCAGTTTCATGCCCGAACCTGGTTTTCTTTCTATACTCGTCGTCGGTGTTATCGGAGATTCCGTCGATACACCGCTGTTTCCTTTGTCGTTCCGTGCCATTATCTGTTCCCGCTCTTCTTCTTGTACGCGACAAGTGCTCTTCACTCGTTGCAACAATTTCGTCACGTTCACTTCGAGCTTTCGATAAAATTCGAGTCCTTTCGTTGATTTTGCCAAAAGATCCTCGTATGCGTCGTACGACGTTATCAACGAGGATATCGTCAATTCTCGACGCTTCAATATTTCGTCAACAGCTTTTCGAGTTTCTGCTGTACGAGCATAAGCATCCGTCAATGCAGAAAGTATATTGTCCTGTGCCGCGATATTCTGATCTATCAGATTTACTAATGCTTGGTGCTTGCCCAGCTGCTCCGAAAATAGAGTCTCCAGTGAACCCGTTTCCGCTGTTGCTGTCACTAATAAACGCGTCAAATCATCCTGCGCTATTGAATCACGGAGTTTTGCATGCAATTCGTTTCTTTGGCGCTGCATCTCATCCACTTTACCCAATATACGCTTCAACTCCCGTGCGTTAATTTTCTCGCTCTCGTTGTCACTCTTTTGACCTGTTGAATTATCGACAAAATTTTATGGAATTTCTCAAAACAAATTATACCTAAGTTTGCATCGTTGGGATGCAACAAAATTTCTTTCAATTATTTTTTTGTTACCCCATTTTTTAAATAGTCGGAATCTTTTTACCAATTTTGTCAATGGTTTTCTAGAAGAGGCTATAAAAATATTCAACTATATTTTTCAAGCGAAATCTGCATAAAAATTTGAAACATAAAAAAAAAAAAAACAAGAAATTTCGTTGCATTCCAACAATACAAACTACAATCCCAGATAAATTTGAAAATCTTATACCTGAAGTATTCCCGTTCGGTGACGGAATTTTGGCCATAAGATCAGCGAGCGGTTGAGCCAGAACTTGCAAATTATTAACATGCAATGTCATAGCTCGATGAAGAGCTTGGTTGCTCTCGGAAGCTTTGGCGTGAGCTTCCTCGTATTTTTTAGCCTCTCTAGTAAGATCAGTCGCCACAATCGTTGGTGGCCTTTTACCCATTGCTTCTTGATATCGTTTTTCACTGTGGGAAGCAATATTATTAATAATATAACAAAAATCATATGTTAACACTAATTTGTTAACTTAATAATAATAAGATAAAAAAAAAATATTTTATATATTCTGGAAATTAAATACTAGTGATAATTTGTGAGGGATGAAATTACCGCTGTTCCTCTTCGTTGAGCAAACCATCGATTTCTTTTAGCATCGCCTCAACATCGCGATATGTGTCCGACAATTTTCCCATTATATCAACGAGGTCCTCGATTGCATTAGGTCTCGCATTCAAAGCAGCGCATCTTTCGGCCAATTCGTCCGGTAACGGGAGAAGTTCTGATTCCGAACTTTGTGAATCAGGATCCCATAAACTGAGATGCTGAAGTTTCAACGATGCGAGATACGTGTCGAGTTGTTGATCATGTTCTTCAATTTTCGTTCCTACCGAACGAAGAATTTTCGCTTTTTCCTCAGAATACAAGGAACTCGCCTCATGAACTTTCATTGGTACTAATCTGCGTGACGTTCAACAAAAAAAAAGTATCTTTAACTATCGAAATTTTTATCAATAAAACTTATCTTTCTCATCAAGTTGAATATTTTTTCGCTTCAAAACGGTTTTATAAAAGTATCAAAAAAGTTTTCAAGAAGATTTGAATACAAAAAGAATAAGCACTCGATAGAGTTCAAACTACTGATAAAAAAAACGTTGCAGGCATTTTTATACAGTCGTTAAAATATGGAAAGTTTTTTTAGTTGTATACACTACCGGCAAATAGTTTCCGAACAAAATTACGAAAACGTCTCGAAACCATTTTTTATGCCATTTCATCGGCAGTGTACATACTCAAATTTAGTGAATGGCATTTGAAAGGAGATGAATTCAGCTTTACTTCGCTTTGTTGGAAAATTGTTTACGACATTTTTTACGTCCGATACGTTATTTTAAACATGAATGTTTTTCGCCTTTTTATTTTACCTCTACAGTTGGACCGCGTTTTCAGGACAAATTTTTTTAATGAGTTCCTCCAACCAAAATCTCAAAAAGGGCAGCTTAAACTTCAATTTCGTTTTTTAAAAAGTTTTGTGCAATTTTTTTTGCATTGTTATTCTATTTTTGGTAAAAAAAGACCGAATTTAGAAAATGCCGCGTACCACGAGAAGTTGTGGGTTTGAAAGAAAATCTCAGCAAAGTAAAATTTGCGTCCGTTTTCCTTGATTTCGCAAGAATTTTTTCAGAATTTTTTTTCGACTATTTTTTTTTTCAACCATTTTTGGTCATAACTTTGACTAATTGATTGTTATTCCTTGAGAACTATGGGGTTTGTGATAAAATACCGAGAGGGAAAAAAGTTTTACTTTTTAGTTTTGAACGCATTAGAATTTTTTAATATTTTTTTCCCCAAAATTTTTTCTAACAAAATTGAAAGGTGAAAAAGTTTCCAAAAAAAAAATGTAAAAACATTGCACCGTGTTCGGAATGGAAAAATACAACTTTTTCTCCCATTGGTATTTTATCAAATATCTCATAGATTTTGAATTACATCAATCAGTTTATCAGAGTTTTGACTGAATGTGGTTGAAAAAAAATTCTGAATAAATTCTAGTCAATTCAACGGAAACGGACGCAGTTTTTTACTTTCTTGAGGTTTTCTTTTAAACCTTATAGTTCTCGTGTTACGCGGCATATTCTAAATTCAGTCTTTTTTCGCTAAAAACGGAATAACTATGCGAAAAAAAATCACACAAAACTTTTTAAAAAACAGAATTGAAGCTCGAGCAGCCCTTTTTGAGATTTTGGTTAGAGGAATTCACTTAAAAAATTCCTTCTGAAAACGCAGTCCAACAGTAAAGGTAAAATAAAAAGGCGAAAAACATTTATGTTCAAAATAACGTACTGGATGTAAAAAATGTCATAGGGAATTTCCAAAAAAAAGCGAAATGAAGCGGAATTCCTCCCCTTTGAAATGCCGTTCACTAATTTTGTTTATGTATATTACCGGCGAAATAGCATCAAAAATAGCTCCGAGACATTTTCGTAATTTTGTTCGGAAACTTTTTGCCGGTAGTGTATATTTTTTCAACAACTTATCATGAAGTATCTTTATCAAAAAACTTCGAAATACTACTTTTTTGAACTTCAAGGTTTGTAAGAAAACTTTAAAAAATAATTTTTAGATATTCTTTGGATTCTATTTTAACGTTCGGTTGGGAAATCAAATTTTCTTTAAAAATCTTTGTAATTTCATAAAAATTAGAAAGTCACAAAGGTCTGAATTTGAAGCAACGACGCAAGCGAAGCCGGAGTCGTAGATAATTTCATGTAAAATTAAAATTGTATATTATCGATCTCTGTTTACCTTGCAAATATGTCCGGTCCCGAAACTTCAGGATCATTGACACTAAAAGGAATTCCTTTGACGAGAGATGCACCGTTAATCGTCGGTAAAACATCTTTTTCCGGTACTTCCTCGTGATAAATAAATTCATTCTCATTTTTCGCCGCCTTTCGTTTTCCCTCAATAACGTCATTGGTAAAAGTCAATGCTTCCTCGATAGCCTCTTTTTCCCCAGCAATTCCCATAGTTCCTTTCGCACTCGCGTACATTGATCTTGCATCGTTAAGAGCCATCAACGAAGCGTTATAAAATGCCACACGTTCACCCATTTTCTGTTGCTCCTCAGCTGCTAAACCTTGATACAACTGAGTCACAGCGAGATGATAAGCTCTCTTGAACTTCACGTATCTCTTCCAATTCTGTTGGATAGTAAAAACAATTTTTGTCAATTTTACAGCGATCTTTCACATAAGTAAATTGAATCTTAAATTTCAAAATCTCTTTTAGATTACAAAAAATGTTCTCAAATATTGTATCATATTCATCGTTGGAGTTAAATCGTTGGAGTAAAGGCTAAAAATAATGATTGCAGTCTGAAATCGCGGTGCAAATTTAAGGATAATTATTATCATAAATATTGAAGAATTTTTAGCAGAGTTAAAATTACAATTGTTTCCAAGACAAAGAATATAATGATCGCAAGTATAAAATACAATTCATGAGAATAATTACTTTACTAATAAAAGAAAACCAAAGTAATAATTGTAGAAAACTATGACTAGCAATAACAATTCAATATTCCTCACTCAATCCCTTCAATAAGTGTAATTAATAATAATAATTGAAAGAAAAAATGATGAAATTAGATTATTTCTACCTTGTATATTTTGGAACCGACGGTATCCGCAATTGGATTATCCTCGCTGTTGTTGGGTTCCAATGTAGCGAGAGATTGTGAATAGTAGTCGATAATCTGTTTAGCAACTTTTGCTGTAGGGATAAGAAAATTATTGTTTAATAATTAAAGAGGAAACTGACAGAAAAAAAACGATAATGATAAAATAACAAAGATACTTGCCCACTATAGTCGGCTTTCGATTATCGAGCATACTTTTTTCCAGTATACATTCCTGAGCCTGAGCAAGGCAAAGCTGATGCATAAAACTCGTGAGTTCCGGAGCCAAATCCAGACTCAATACATTGCTGTGTATGTGTAAATGCTCAAAAGCCCAAGCTGCACATTGGAAATGAGCGCAAGCCATTTTCATACCCTCAGCTGAGGTGCGCTCTATTCTAGCGCCCATTTGGGTGTGAACTGCTCCGATATTGTATAAAATAGACATTATCTCAAAACGTATATTAGCCGAAGAACAAACCATATTCCCGTATGCGTCGGTCCTAGGAATATAAAAAATAGAGTAAATTCATTAATTGGAACAATAAAAAGTAGATTGGAATTCGTTTTTTAACATTCATAGCTATCACATTTTTCTAGAAGTTTGATAAACGCCAAATTGATAAAATATTATTCAAACCTTACATAAATAGGGAAACTCTAATTGATAATCGATAATACTGAATTGTATTTTGTTTGTAAATTTTTTTACGAACATATTTTTTTATGTTCAAAAAATACCAATTTGTTGCATGCAAATTCAAACATTATTGAAAGAAGCAATCCTTTTTAAGAATCCTTTAACGGGAGAAACCAGTTTAGGAGGCCGAAATTTTGGTGTTTTTCGTGAATTTTTTTTAACAGAGAAGGAATAATCAGAATTTGTTTAAACTTGGAGGATATTTTATTCATATATTGAAGTACACTTTGTCATTTTTTCAAGTCATTTCCGCCGGAAATAATGGAGTTAGAAGCTGCTGTCCATGGACGACTTTTTTTCAACTGGTGAGCATTCTAGCTCAAAAAGTTAGTGACCAATCGTTCTGAAAATTTGTGTGAATATTCTTTATTCAATTACAATCTATATGAACCTAACTTTGGGATGATATTATTATTAAAAATATTTTTTTTAATGCAAAAAAGGTGAAAAAACATGGTATTGTGTTCAAACACCTCAAAAATATGCAATTTTCAACTTTTTTGATCACAATTAGGTTCATATTCTTAGGAAATATGTTGTTAACGAAAAAAGAAAATTGTAATGATTACAGATAAAAATTGTGACTTCAGGAATGCCCACCAGCAAAAAACTCGGATGGCGATCGTCCATGGACAGCAGCTTCCAACTCCACTATTTCCGGCGGAAATGACTCGAAAAAATTACAAAGTGTACTTCAAAACATGAATAAAATATCCTCCAAGTTTAAACAAATTCTGATTATTCCTTCCCTGTTAAAAAAATTCACGAAAAACACCAAAATTTCGGCCTCCTAAACTGGTTTCTCCCGTTAAATTACTTATGACGGATTAACTGTTGAAAATCAACGCATGGATTATTAAAAATAATTGAAAAAAAAAAAAAACTAAAACAAGCAAATTTTGCAAAATAATTAAAAGACAATTTGAAAGTATTTAAATAATTGGAATGAGAAGAAAAATTTTTAATGAAAATTGAATTATGAATTTCAATTTTAGAAAAAAAAAATTTGATAAATGATTTATTTTTATGTACCAAGTGAATGTAACTGCGGCAGCTTCATCGGCTCCCATGGGAAATCTGCTCTGTAGAAAGTGTAACTGACAGTAGTATTTTTGAAGTAAAGTACAGTCGGTGACAGCGATAGACGGCCGAACCACCATGGCTCGCAATTTTTCCAACTGGTGTATCTCATTGGAATACGATTCGGGATCTTCGTTATAAAAATCGCGTATATACTGGAAAAATAAATATAAAGAGAGTCACTCATATATAGACAAACGTCACGAATATCGATATAATCTAATAAATGTAACGTGAAATTAAACGGAACGAAAATGGAACGTCTAGAACAGAATATTTTAATAAATATGTTGAAGGTTTATCGAAGATCAATCGTATATATGATGGGAAACAATCGATTAATCGTTGGCTCACCTGTTTTAATTTGGGACCGAATGCGGTTGGTTCGGGACTGACTTTTAATTGAAACGATATCATCGGCAACCTCGGGACTGCCTCCATCTTTGCTAGCTTTGATATTACCTTGTTTATCTTCGAATTAAAATCTTTCTTTAAAAGGGCGAACTAAAGTGTTTTTTGTTTTGTTTTTACACTTCTCGGTATAAAATTTCAATCCGTCAATCGTAAGAAGCGCTTTATTGCGAGTTCCACGAACAATCACACTCCCAAGAACGCTTTTTTCGGAATACGAAAGTATTTTCTCGTGACACCCTGTATTATGACAAACGTCAAAATTTTTCTTGCGTTATGGATGCCATGAATGCCGCAGTAGTATTGCACTCCCCACCACTGCAAGATCCTTCATTATGGTAGAAACCGGTGTCTCTGATAAAAAAAAAGGGACCAAGGCAATTCCGTTGCACGAAAAATATAAAAAGATCACTCAATTTTTATCGTACGCAATGTTCAACGCGGTAACCGAAATTTTCTTGATAAAACGTGGTGGATTCTACAGCGGGATTTAATAACAGACTGTTTTCCGTGAAAAAACTACAATTTCAAGTCACACTTCGGAGTGCTTCGGAGTTACGAATTGGGGACAGAAAAAGTGGTGGGAATAGAGAAAGAGCTGCGATCATTGCGGTGAGTTTTGGTACTATTCGTCATCATTAGGGAAGAGTGAAACGGACATAAGCTGCCGTCTGCTAGTGAAGTGAAAAATAAAGTCTATGAGTTGCTCCCGCGTACTCTTATTGTTTTTCAACTCTTTGAAACGTACATTTTTTAGTCCTAAAAAAGTTTATAGACTTTTTAAAATCTTTTTTCTGTATTTTTTAACAAATCAAAAAATCCTCGTGAATCCAAGCGAGCGCGCGCTAATTGTATAATTAGTACGACGGCTGGCCACGAGAGACGCCACTTGGCAATGACGGTTAAGAGGTAAGAGGAATAAATAACGGAGTGAGGGAACACGTCAGCTGTGATAGCCTTTCGCAATGTCGGAGCAGTCGGAGTTGCGGTAGGGGAGGTTTCCGCACAGTCGTATCCATCGTATCTTGATGTGCGCACGTTACACAGATATATATAGTTCGATACACACGAAATTACAAATTACACACCTCCTACTCTTCACATAATATCTACCACACTGTTGCCATTGCGAAAGGATATATGATTTCCATTCATCAAATAACAATTAGCTCGAGTTGTTCCAAAAGTTCATCCTATTAAAAAAAAAATAAGCTTATGTTTTGGTGTTTATATTTGACGATTGTAAGATTGTAGTTCGTTGAAAGAATAATTGTGCCGATATAAAATATCGTTTTTGTTTTTTCGTTTTCGTACTAGCGGCAAACGTTCTTTCGTACTTTATATGTAAAAATTGTTTTAGTGTCATTTCGTATTCTATTTATCCGCTCGTCGAAGGCTAAAGTTCTCGAGTGAGTGTGTGTTTATTTTTCTTATTTATTCATCGATACATATCGTGCGAAAAAACTTTCAAATCGTGTTTTCGGTCACATACGTCATTCCTACGATTCGACTCTAAAGTCGAATATATATTTGTGTTTTTAAACATGTGTTATTTATCGTAAAATGGTGAAATTGAGAAGACGCGGAGATCTGGAAAGAAGATCACTGAGGATATTCTAGTCACGAGCATTTAGATTTCATCTCCTGTCATCATAGACTTTTGCAAGGAAAATTTATAGTCTCAACGAACATTATGAATGGTTTTCAAGAAAGTCCTCTCGCTGCGGAGACCACAGAAATGGAGAAACAAGATAAGGATGCTAGAGCAAGAACAAAAATAAGAAGAATGCGAAGAGGTAACTGCAAACTCAATTCCAACGACGGCCTCAGTCTCCACGATATTTTGCAATGTTTCAATGGCCCTATCAGCCGAGAGCAAGCCTGGGCGCTGTGTCATCAAACCGTTAAGAGTCTTTCTCGTCTTCCCTATGATGAAATACGAGAAATTACAGAGTTTTCACAAATTATACTCCACAAAGATGGACATATAGTGTTGGAATTGCAGAAAGGTAAACATTCCAGAACACGCTTAAATTTCTTTTTTCTTCACCCTGAAATTTGATACTATGTTTTGGTTCTTATTTCAGATGCCCAGAGCTCTTTGCCAACAGAGCAAAAGGTGAGTCAAAAGAGAACACATGAAAGCTTTATTACTATGGTAAAAATATTTTGAAAAATGTTGATTACAAAATTAAAAACATTGGGAATTAAAATTGAGCTCGTGGCTTTGCGCACATCACTGTTACAAAGTCTGAATTTTTGTTCAAAGTACAGCATAATACGCTATTTTTAAAAATAATTGAAAATGAAACAATTTTTCACATTTTGGAGAATAATCTAAAACAGTTGTAACTTTTCCACAAGAAATTACAATACCAGCCATTGCTCATTCTTCATATATTAAGTAATTCTCTTCAGAATAGGGCTTGGTTTATATTTTTATCTTCATTTTTTTGATATTTGATGGAATTACAATTTTTTAGGTCAAAGTAAATAGGAGAGTGGATTTGGAAGAAGAAAAATCCAATCACCAACTCAACTTTTGTAGATTAAATTAAAATTGGAAATCTTGAAAAGTATTTTTGATAAATTGAATAGAAAAACCGTCAAACAATTTTACGCAAAATTACGATTACAGGTGATTTTCTCTCTGGGAATTTTAATATTCAAAGCTCTTGATTTTGGGATGGATGAAAAAGAAGAAAGGCCTCTCTCCCCCGACCTGGAAGATCTTATAACAACAATGACTCATGGAGATGAAGGTGAAACTCACCACAATCGAGCAGAATCTTAATATTCTGTGGTCTTTTGCACGAATAATTGACAGTAACAAGTTATGGTTTAACAAAAACTAAATTTTTCGTTTTCATTTTGTAGAATGTGAACCAGATACTGAGGAAAGATTGCAGGAAACGGATGATGAGGGCATAGAACGTGATTCCGGGGAAGTAGAAATGGACGATATGCCAATGTCAAAAAGCGATGGAACTTATCAAAAAAATTCGCCGTACTGTAGTCTCAAAAGTATTTTACAGGTAAATAGAAAAAGATACCATTGAAACGTACTGGTTCACATTAGATTGGAAAAATCGCATTAGAATTTCGATAAGTCAACGCGTTTTTGAATGGCGTCGAGTTGAAGTCTGAGCGCAACGATCAAGACGCTGCCGCGTCTCTAGATATCTCGTATAGTGTCTTTATCTCACGAGTTTTGCTTTTCAATACGAAGTACTTAAAATTTTTATTTTTTTAAATTCAAGATGTGCACAAGACACGCCCAAGGTTCCGAGGACCACGTCGACACTCATTATCGCGCTGTCATACGTGCTTTTGTCTCTGAAGCACTTGAACTTTCGCAGTTTCTCGAAAAAGTAACGGCCGAAAGAAAACAGGCGAATTTGAAGAATTTTTCGAGCTACGCTGGCACAAGACACGGAGCTACGTCGTCGCAGCATCTCGAAACTCTCAGTTTCGATGATTGGGTAAAACTTCTGATTTGTTTAAAATCTTCAACTTGAACGACGATGCATGACTATTATTTGGCAAAATCAAAATATTCAATTTACCGGCTAAATTTAATTTGCTGGCTATAATTCTTTAAAGTGTTCAAATTTTTTTTAAATAAATTCAATGCTATGTAAAATTTTGAAAAATGCTATGAAATATCGTGAAATTTAAAAGAAAAGAATAACGAAAAAACTGCGCTGATTTGAACTTGGAGATTTTTCGACATAATTGAAAACTAATTTTGCTTTAGGGGAGTGAAGGAATTTTAGATTTAATATAATTCACGACAATGCTTCTGTTTTTTATAGACAGACATTAGGATTTGGCGAGCGATACAAGTACGTAAGCATCGTGACGTATGCTCGCGTGGTTTTAAAATATCAAGCACGATAAGCATGCAAAAGAGCGATGAAACTCAAAAAAATTGATTAATTTGTTTAGAAAATGTAATTTCGCGTTGACCATCAATTTTATTTCGTTATTTGACAAAAATGTGTTATGAACAGGCACGATTTTGGGTACAAGTTATCGGTGAGCTCAGAAACGGTGTGAAACTGAAAAAAGTTGAGGAGAACTTGGGCAAACGAGGCCGATCACGTGGACGAGGAAGAGGCGCTGAATTCGAGCTCACACCCTACGAAATTCTTATGGATGATATCAGAGAACGTCGATATCGTTTGAGAAAAACTCCTGCACCTGTTCCAAATGCGAGGAAAGACGCGAGAACTATCGTACTCGATTTTATACGGAGCAGACCCCCTTTGAAAAAAGTGAGTTGCAATTTAATTTGGAATAAAAAGAAAAAAATCGAAATAAAAAAGCAAAAGCGTTTTATAATTTTTGTCGTTTTTCTAGAATTTTTATTAATTTAATATGTTAATATGTATTTTTCCGAGCTCCTTTACATTGCATTTTTTCAAATATAAATGCTTTTACACATATATTCTAAACTACATCCATGGGATTAATATTTCTTTGAACGAATAACGTATATATATTTTATTTTTTAATATTTATCATATGTGATATATTAACTCTAGACCCCTACAATATATTTTTTCCGAACGTAAACCCTAAAACGGACTCGAAAACGACCTCAATCTTCTCTTTAGCATAAAATGTTCCCCATATGCAATAATAAGATTTAATTATACACCATCCTCTTCATTTTTTTGATAAGGAAGAGAATGGTGTATGATAAAGTCGTATTTGGTAAACATCTAATGAATAAAACTCTATAAAACGAAAAAAAGTTCCGATAATAGTGAAAAAAGAAGTTTTTTGCTAAAAAAACCATTGAAATCGTTTTCAACTCCGTTGTAGGGGTCTAGGATTAAAATGATTCTGTTTATTCATGGGCTTTTCTTATTCGATATTTTTAAGGCTTCAGATCGGCAGCTGCCACCCGCCAAAAAGCAAAGTACCATTCGGGAATTACTTATGGAAAGCATAAAAAAGCCTCCGAGGCCTCTGAGATCGTGTAGCCAGAGATTGCAGCAACAATCACGCCTGCATAATTCATTGCCTTTGCAGCAAGGTGAGCCTGACGTACGATAGACGAAAATATTGTGTCTCGCGCTATTGCTCGAATTTCCTCAACCATGCTCTACCGACGTACAAAAAACAGGAAATCTATTATTTTGTTTGTACGTGAGAATGTGCCGTCGAATGGTCATGCGTGGTGATCTTAAGGTCACGCATGGGTCACCATACGCCCTGCTGCACCCTCTCAACCTACGCAATTAAACACGTGCTTACGTGTAGGTGGGATTTTCGACGGAGAATCCTTATTTAATTAACGTCAACACCGCAATATGAAATTTACAAGCACGAGGTTCACCTTTGCTTTTTTCTTCTACCAATTAAGAAATTCTCACGTTCCCCAAGCTTAAACAGAAAAACTTGGGGCTAAATATAGGGAAACGATTCACAAATAAAAATTAGAAGCACAAATAGACGTAACTTCTTTTCTTCATATTATCTTATTTATTAAAAAAATAAAATTCGTTCAAAAAATACATGTCGCCGCTATTACGTAGCGATTTATACGCTTAAAAAAAAAATAAGCATTATATTTAAATACGCGCGGTTCACGTGTGTTTTTTGTTGTTGTTGTTTCTTTTTTAATTACGGAATTTTTAGATTTCAAGAGTTAGAACAAAGGAATTTAAGAATACAAGTAAAAAGGGTAAATCTTGCAAAAAAATTAGCAATTACGACTTCATATTATCAAAAGCCGCGGCAGCGGCTCGACTCCATTAAAAAAAAGCCAGCGCGAGCCCTGCTGCACTCTTATATACTCGTATATGATGTTTCTCGAACTTTTTTTCTTCCGGATTTATACGAATCAAAAATCCTTTTTCGAATACATCTCGCAGCTATTGCATAGCGGTTTTAAACTTTTTAATAAATTTTACGATTAAAAAAGTGTGAACTTAATTAAGGTTGAGCATTATGAAAAACATTATTTCAACGTTACAAATCAACATTATTGATACTGTGAAAATTAAAATAAGTTTCATCTTCAATTGAATAGTTTTTGGACGTAGTTTACACTAATTTGTAATTATCTAAAATTTTCCGTGTGAGAACAACTGACGTTATTGCATTTTGACTTCTTATCGGCTTAATTCTCCTAACCGTTGCATCTTAGTTTTATCACTCTACAATTCGTAGACAAGAACGTGTGAAATTTCGTCACATCACGTGTTGTGGCAACTAATGTGACTTTCTTAATATTATCTTTCGAGAAATAATGTCTCATTTCGTTACGTAACTTTATTGATAATATTCGAAACACAATTTAAGCTTGAATTATTTCAACAACAGGATCATATTTTAATTCACAAAGTAAAAAATTTTTTTCTCAAAGAACATTATAACTCAAAACCGCGATGGAGTAAAAAATTCAGTGAAGTAAGGGATATTCCATAAAGAAAATCAATGACATTTAACTGTTGTACAATTATAACGACTGGAAATTTTCTAATGCGATTATTGTAAAGTTTGTAAATTTTGAGTTATGGACAGTCCTGCAGCAAATGAGCGATATTATTTAGAAAAATATTCTACAGCTTTCGTTGAAGCTGTGTCAATTAATGCTAACTCAAAAATTCGCCAATCCTCTTACGACGAATAAATTTTTTTCTCTCGAATCTGTCTTAAAAACAAAGATAATTGAATAATAATGGTCAATTAGTGAATAAAAACACTAATTCAACAAAATCATTCAGGACAAAGTAACAAAAAGTGTTAAGACCTGAAAAACGGGTGGGAGTAAGATTTTCGAATGATTAAAACTTCGAACGGCTAAAACTGCGAATGTTTAAATTAAAGAATAGTAGTATGTAGACAGATTAATTCTACTATAGCCTTTATGCTGGAAATAAAAAAAATGATAAATTAAAGAGTTCGAAGTACATTTATGTCAAAAACAAAATATAACAGTAGCCCAAATGACGAAGGCTGGAATAGCGATTTTAGAAAATTTCGACTATTACGCATTCGAGTCGTCGAATACTGAAATCGACAATATTATGAATATTCACAATTTCAAATATATTTTAACGAAAGATAAAATATTAATGTGGTCAAAATAGCGAAAGACCAGAAAGTCGAACGGTCGAAATAGCGAGAGCCTCTGGGCTGTAAAGTATTGCTTGTCATTCTTCGTGCTTCACAACGTTCGCTATTCTGTACTTCTAATTTTTAGTCATTCGAAAAATTCACTTTCGAATTATTCGTACTATATATTTTGGTCTCTCAATAAAATAATTGCTCTCCATTTCGAATTTAGAAAATATAAACTTTTTACATTAGGACAATCTATATTATCTGCATTTGAAGTATAGACAGTCTGAATATATATTTTCGAAATAAATGCGCGATCAAAGAAAAAACATTACATCAAATACGCATTCAACTTAATATACTATCGAAAATACAAACTTCGAATTTCTTATTTTTCGTTAATCGAATGTTATGAATACTAAAATTTCGAAATATTAACCGTTCTACAATTTGGTTATTCTACATATTAACACCCACCCCTGAAAAACTATAAATATTCTCTAACGTGAGCTACGTTCCATTCGGTTAAAGTTTCAAGTTTGTAAAAAAAACGTTTTCTTTTTTTTTTTACAACTTCATTTGATTGAAAAGTAAAGAGTTTTTAAGAGCTCTCGGCTTTTAAGATTGTAGTCATGAAAACTTTGATAAACATCGGCCATTGATGAATCACTCAGGAGTTTTAAATGACACGACAAAAGGTTACAAAAGTAAAGTTTGTCTCTAGGTATTGTGTGGCTAATAATAAACGAGATTACTTATCGTTTATTTGCTCAAAGAGGGGAAAAACGTAAAAGGGGTGGTTGAAAAATAATAGTGGTCAGGGAATAGAAAAGACGATCGGGGGCGCATGTGTCAATTCGGGCCTCATAAATCCAGAGGGTTCGCGGTGCAGTGATTGGCCCTGAGAAAGGGTTCACCCCTGTAGTATTTCTGAGGAGAGTCAGTAAGGGTGGTGATCGCGCACAGGCACCGCACCGATCAATAATCCCACGTAGGCTTGAAGGAGAAATAAAATGTTACAGAACGTATGTTGGTGCGTGGGTGGATATGAGTGTGCACGAGTATTCGCGTCTCAATAGGGGATGCTATTGTGTTATAAGAAATTGCACATGGATATAATTTGACGACCATGTGCCCATTGCTTTAAACAGTTGTTCTCTGGTCATGTAATTTGCACCTCGAAATACCTCTCGCGATTTTTCATAAAACGTGATTAAAGTATCGTTTAATTTTTATTTAACGAATTCATTTTACGTCTTGAGACGATGTGCGTCACGATCAAGCTTTCCTAACTCGGGCATCACATAAGGAACGTTAAGAATTTGACCAGCGGACAATCGATTTAACGGATTGTAAAAAAAAGAAAAGAAAAGAGTTTTTCTTTCGCCCTCATTAGTTTTCGTCTCACTTTGTGAATTTATGCAATTCGTGTTCTCCAGTTGAACGATTTTTCTTAAGCCCTTTCACAGCCATGAAATGTGCCGGAGTGAAACTTCACGAGGCTGTGATCGATAGAAGAAAAAATAATTTATATCCGCTGTGAATAAAATTTAATTGATAAATACAAAAATAATAGGGTTGAAAATAAAACGAGTTTGACTACGATGCTGCTGGCTGTGGGCGGTGAATCCCGTAGGATTGTCCTCGGTGAAGTACCGCCCGCAAAGCCCGAACAGGAACAAGAACCCGCTCAGGATGTCGCGGCACAGTGGCGACATTCCGAAGGTCAGGGATCCTCCTTTCCTATACCGCAGCCTCGTCAGCGCACTGGCAAAGGACCAGAGGCACGAGCTCGCGGAATTGGGAATCGTAAGTCTTGTAGAAGGCGCTTTAGGGTTTCAGGTAAATCATTTCATTCATCGTCCATCTCGTATCATCGTACATTTCGTTTTCATGCTCCATTGAAAACGCTCTGATTTTTATTTTATTACGAGAAATTCTTAAAATTCATTCGTTTGTACGATCCACCTTTTGTTTATTTTGTGAATTCTCAAATATTCTACTGCATTTTAACCCGCTAAAATATGCTGTCAAGAATACGAAGATTCTGTCAAATATCAGGAAATATTTATTCGTAATTAAAGATTTTTCCAAGGGTTTATTAATTTATAGAAATATATTTGAAAATCGATTCGCTGGAGATGATCTTGAATATTCGTTCTTTCAATCGTTGCATTTCATAAAAAAAAGGAACTCTCATATTCATGAGCACCTTCGTACCTACCAATGTCAAGAAGAAATTTTTTTTATTCGTTTTCGGAGCAACAGGGCTTATTTGTTAGTTTTTCGAGATAAGTAAAATATTTTTATCGTCTCTGTCAAGAATTAGTGCCTCGAACGTACTGTTTTTATTTTTCAGAGAATAGTCAGGACAGTAGCAACCCCAAAGATAACGAGGGTACAACGAAACCTCGGCGAGAATCTACGGAGGCCGATCACACCGTTATGAAACAACCCCGAAAAATAATTCCTGTGGACTTTGATCTGAAGGTAGAAAAAAATTCAATATTTTTTGGAACTTGTCCATTGTAAGGACTTTACAGGGGCATATACACTTAGCAGAGTCGCGAAAATCGATATTTCCATTTTTTCTAAGTTAAACTTTTTAATTTATCGTTAGAGGTGATAGCTATAGGTCAAAACTCTAACAATTTAGAACCCTCGAATTTAATATTTGATTTTATCTTTCTTTTTACCTGGTTTTGATAAAATTGTGTCTGGTATCGTATGAGAATGTTTTTTAAACATGGTCTCTTCACGACAGTGCACCGGAGCCTTGTACCTTTTTAGTGGAATAAAAAAGTTGGGAAAAGTTCCTTAAAATGTATGTTTGTAACCACAAAAAACTATTCAATTCTTTCATAGTTTCCTTGACAAAAACAATGAATTACTCATTTTGAACTTTTCTAAGTGTATGTGCCCACTTAATTTCAATAAATTGTGCGGTTATTGACTATTTTTTCTTGCCATCAGCTGGACGTAGAGGAGGATGAGGACGACGAGGACGACGATGACGAGGATTTTGCAGTAACGAGATTCGAGGATGATGACGAAGCCACGAACGTCTGGGAGTCGAAAGAGGCTTATCGTTCAAGAATTGGTACAAAAGCCGGGGGTTGTTGTGACCTCGAGGATGAAGACGAGGACAAAAGTTCGGCAAATCCATGGCGGAAAACCGGTGGATTGAGATTAACACGAAACGAATATTATCGTTTTTGTGATGCTCAGCTGGAGTGTAAATATTTTTAAAAATTATTACCATTCGCACGATTCACTGATACAGAGCACTTTTCTATTTAAATTCAGAAAAACATTCATTCGTTCAATTTATTATTTCCTTAGCAAATTTGGTTCATTCAATCATGCAATGGTTTACTTAAAAAAACAGAGATATTTGAAAGAGCATACATTGGATTTCCACTAAAATCAGAAAAGAAATTGTGAATAAGAACGACTGGAAAAAAATTCTGTAATAATTCCAAAAGACGATCGAATTATGTTGCGTTAAAATTTCATCAGAAGTTTCCTCCAGACGTCCTTTGTAAATTAAACTCCGAAAAAAATGAAAAAATCGATTTTTAGACCGTGCCAAAATGAAAATGTAAAATTAGAGAAGAAAAACGAAATGGAAAATTGTAATATGAAACGTTGGAATTAATATTTTCACAGCTTATGATTTAGCAACGCAGTGTCCTTCAAGACGAGCTTCGGTTCGCAAGCACACAGGTAGAGGTAGCACAGCATCGTTTCTTCCATTAACGGGTACATCGTCGGTACCACATTCAAGACCGCAGAGTCGTCAGCACACGGGTGTTATGAGTTTAGACGCGAGAACGAGTTTAAGTCCAAGTCCAAACGCAAGTCCGAGCCTGAGTCCACGACCCCGTGAAAGGGCATCACTGAAAGGTCACGGGATAGCGTCATCAGAGTTCCACGAACAAAATGTCGACCAAAGCACTCAGGTATGAAAAAAATACAACAGCCTCCCCTCAGCTAAGCTTGAAGCATTTTTTTTTCTCAATTCGTTTCTCATGATCTTCTTTATTGTAGAAAGCTTCCCTGGGTGATATGTTCCTCGACGAGAGACTCTCGTTGACGCTCGAGGAAATTGTCCACATACGAAGTGTTCTCACCAAAGCTGAATTGGAATCATTGCCTGTCGAGGGACGCGTCAAAGAGGACGTCGAGAAACGACGCGTTTGTTTCCTTTGCCTCAAAACTCGGTTTGGACTTTTGGGACCTTGGGGACAACGATGTCGTCTCTGTGAAAGAACAGTCTGTGTTAAGTGTCACTCAAAGGTATGAAAATATGCAGTCATTTCAAACAGAATAGTTTTCAAGATGATAGCAACAATACATTGATAGCTTTCTTTAACAACGTTACAAATTTACGACTGCAAAAACGTTTGAAAATCGGGACTTTTTGCGGTTTTATGGTTTCAGCTATTTAGGTAAAAATATGGAAACATCACTTCATTTTTACTAGAATTTTAGAATAGTTTGATGTCGATGTCGTTTATTTTTGTTTTATCGACTGTTTTCTGATTCCTTAAATAATTGAGTTTCTTTAAATTGTTAATTAACTAAGGATTTTAGCATTTTGTATACTTATCAATGATTTTCTGCTGTACACTACAATTTTTCATAGATAGGCTTTTTTATTTTCATTTTTTTTATTTGATTTTTCTTTTCTATACAGATGCGAATTCCCACCGAACATTTCGCTCATGTGCCGGTCGTACTTCTTTCGCCCGGACTACTTATGTCACCGTCGAATTCTGAGCCGGAATCCGGCAGCAGATCCCCATGGCCACGACCTGGTGGAGCTGTTGGTTCAGCACCGGCCTCACCAGCACCGAGACGTCGAGATCCTGCGTTAAGCAACGCTACTCCCGCCTCAACGCCGAATAGCACACCAGCCGAAAATACCACACCTGGCGCAACACCCAACGAAATTCAATCAGCGGACAGAAGGTCAGCTTAGAGAACGTTCACAACGAGAGATCGATATTTTAATCTTACTTTATCGTGATTGAGAATGTTCGGGTTGTAGATTTTTATTAAAAAAAATTGATTCAACGAAAGGTCGAGCAGACCTTGTAACAATATACCGAGAAATATAATTGCGTGTTTTCAAATATCTCAAGATCTCTATGTAACTAAAGCAATTTTGGGCTCAAAGTTATTCATATGATAAAAATTCTATTCAAATTTCGGAAATGTCATAGAAATTTTCAGGATTACGATCTTTTGAATTGTAGCAATTTATCGGAACATTTTTTTCTTCGAAAAAAATTCTTTTTTGTAATGTAAAAGAATCAAAGATCTTTATAGAACTATAGCAATTTTGCGAGACGTTTTTCATTTTTCAAAAAAGTAAGAGTAAAGTCTCCTATGGCCCATGAAAATTTCGCGGTACAAACTTTTTGTTTGAAAGCTATTAAAATTTGTGAAATGACGTGATCTTTCAGTGTCACAAAAACTTCAAATACCAAATCTTATTTTCTAGAAATAACATTTATCAGTGAGTAAAATTAAAAGACGAGTACTATTAAAATGTAGAAAATTCAATTTAAATCAGTAAGAAAATTGTCGTTTTTCACACCTCCGGTTCGCAGTCCACCCTTGGATATATTTTCCTAAATAATTAAGATATTTATAGGTTTATTGAAATGATGGTTGATTGTTTTTGAATAGATATCAAAAAATTGGTGGTAGTCCAAGCAGACTATTAACCAACAGCGCATTCGGTGCACTCGGTGGTCTCAGCACGGACCAACGACTGGTTGCAGAAAGATTGCGCGGAGTAGCGATGGTCGTGTGTCACGATTGTCGCATTATGGTGATACAAATAATCAAGAGTTCGCGAACGACACGTGCTACAATACGCAACAATGTTATTTCACGACTCACCCTCAATCTCTCACCTGCCTACGTTTAAGTTCTCCGATAAGATGATTTGCGTGTATGTTATATACATTATACATATGTATACAAACAGATGCATACGATAAATACCACGTAGGTATATATTATAAATAAATAATACTGTAATATAGTTAGAAAAACGATTAGATGTAGCCCGAGTATGGTTTCCGTATGAATGTGTGTATGTGAAAGTCGTGTGTGGGGTATGTGTGTGTCGGTTCGAGTAATTGAATGGTCGGCGATACTGTAATTATTAATGGGGCCCAAGTACGAAGAAATTATCAAGTTTCCACAAACTTGCGTGAAGATAGTATTTTCTTTTTTTTTATTTATTTAACGTCAAAAGTCTAACGAATAATAACGAAGACCGCTGCGAAAATAATTATTCACGAATCTTGGTCAAAAATCACGTTCCAGAATTTTGAACACTTCGAGGTGAAATAAAAATTTGAATAATCTTCTGTATTGAAAGCGTTCAGAACAATTGATATCGAAGCGATGAATCCGTTTAAAAATAGCATTTAGTAACGAATTATCGGTCGAACATTTTTTCATCCTTGGAAATGAATTTATCGATGTTTTTAATACACTGTAAATTTTTTCGTATGAAATTTTTTTTGCTCACTTTAAAAAAAAAGACGCAAAGTTCATTAAATTGGAAGAATACGTTGATTCTACAATTGTTTATTATTCGACATCAATATTTTTGAGTCTTTGAAAAAAAGACGCCAAGTTCGTACAATTGAAAGAATTTTACAATTGTTTATTATTCGAAATCGATGTTCTCAAGGCTTCAAAGTGGTTGATTATTCTTTTTATTTTTGTGCGATTATGAAGGTGGTTTAAATTTTGAGTAAACGTAATTATTGGTCGAGAATTTATGAATGAAACATTCGTGGCATTTCCGTTAAGAAAAATAAAAAAATCAAATGAAGCCCGCTTTCGTTGTTTTTAGAGTTCTATTTTGCTATTACCCAAAGCGCATGTTCCGAGGTGTGCAGAAACGATGGCCTAAACGATGAAACGAGAGTTACTAATTGTTACGAATCTCGAGAAGAACAAAATAAAAACAGATACTCCGACGACGTGTTGTATTAATGATACATATAGATATATATATTTCAAAATTTATCTTCCCTAATAATTTTTTTCTTTGGCACAAGATTGTCGGATGTATTGTACTATAGTGTTTAATTCACGGATATTAAAAGAAGGAAATAAACAAAAAATGGTGATACAATAATGAGCTCGAGCTGAAGAGTAACTGGAGAGATAACGAGCGAATAGAATTACGAAGATTAAATGGTACGACACTTCGGGCCTCATTATGAAAAGTTAGGTATACTTGAGAGCAATTAAAGCCGAAAAAGACGAACAAAAAAGAAATCGTATGTTGATTTTTTTTCTTAGCAAAAGAAAAATACAGGGTCGAAAAAATCCCAAATTATTTGTGTTGAATCGAACGAGTTTCACTTCCATACGACAGTCTTAAACGATAAAATTCGGAATCAATATAAATCTGTAAGTGGTGTGCATTTATCGGAAATTGTTTTTCGAATTTTTCATCATTTGTAGACTTTTGACGAACGAAACTTGGTCAATCGTAATTGACCATACGATTTTTCGATCAAGATATGGGCAGGTCCCAATCTTTTCAAATATATCGCTGTGGACTGAATGAACACAAGAACAAAACAAAAAGACTTAGGATTAGGGCTAAGTACAACCGAAATAAAAGCGTATTATCGAGTTATAGGGTTGTACGGCCGATCATCATTCCGGTAATGGATAAATTCGATTTAAAAACTAAAAGGATTAAAAAACAATGGAATAATGTGTGTCAAGTATAAAAGGTGTCTTGCTGTCTGAGCCCAATGTAACTAAACTCTTACCGTAGCAAAGAAATATATATTTAGGCGATAATTCATCGAATTTAAGTCGAATTATTTAGGGAACGAGATACATTGTGGACTGTAGATTTTTTTTTTAATAATTCGTTTCCAGAGTGCTCACTAACTTATTTGTATTTATTCCGTTAATTGTTAATTTACCGTTTAAATTTAATTTACCGGTTTTTTTGTTTATGGACTAGAGAACCTTGCAAAGGTGCTGTAGATTTTTTTGTTGCTTATCATCGAAATATTTATTATTATTTTATCCATGACGCGCTAATTGCCGAATGTGTACAGTCGAATTATTGTATTTATTAATTATTGCATCAATTAATTGTTTCTGATGCAACTTTACGATCTCCGACAGTTGCTAAATTGTAATATGTGAAATTGGAACTTCACGCTGAAATGAAAAAATCTTTCCTTTATATATTGAGGGAATTTTTTAAAATTGTTTATCAATTAAATGAAAATCTATTCGTTCACGATGTATCTCTGAAAAAAATTATGAAAGCAAAAGAGAAAAAGGGAGAAAATGGAAAAAACATAATTTAATTAGAAGCCACATTTCGATCAAATGCTACTTTTAAATGTTACTTAGCTAAAAAAAAAACAAAAAATTATGTAAAATAAAGAGATAGGAATAATCAACGTACATCTCTTCAGGATTAAATTCTGTATCTTGCCACTTAATCGGTCACAATTAGTCTCTACCTTCGCGACAAATATATTAACGGTAAGAAAAGAAAAAGAAAAATACAAAATACAGAAACATGATTTTCTCTTTGCCATTATATTTCACGTATTCTCGCGGGTATAAAAATCATTTATTCTCTACGATTAAGTTGCGGAAAATATTCGACCTTGTTTTGTTACGAACCTGATATTCGCTCATTCAGCAGGATAATTACTCCCTCGAAGATTTATGCGTTTTAACAACGAATGTTCGTTAAGAGAAAAATAAAAAAAAGAAAAAGAAAAAAAACAATACATCACCTGCCTCGACAATATCTAGAGTGTGGAATTAAAAACGCAGATTCTTTATGTCTAACGAGGAAAACGATGAATAAATAATATCTCGATCAAGCAAACGATTTTTCATTAGTTTCCACTATCCTTCCAACCCAAATCATTCAAATGACATGATAGAATCAAAACAAACTATCGTCAATTTGAAATAATTAATTTAATTTTTGAAAATCTGTATTTAATCATTTACAGCATACATCACGATATATGCATTTTAAAACATTACTAAGTTTCGGTATAAATTGCCACTGTCGACTCAATCCAAAAGAATTAAACAATATTTTGGAATAAAAATGAACGTGATTTTGAAATTGAAAAAACCTTAACCTTAGCTATACACTACAGGGTCCAATGGACCGATAGCAACGCTATATTTTCACCTTTTTTTCACCACACGCCTTTTCGTAAACGTTATAACTCTTTGGGCCGGTTGTCCCACCTCCAGGTAAATTTTACCCGATAGTTAAAGGTCTGCTACCCAATGCTACAACCGTCAGGTAAAATTTACTTGTAGGTGGAACAACCGGCCCTTTATCAAACGATTGCTTCTCCGGATTGGTCGGAGCCTGGCGTTTCGATTTCACTACAATTGAACCTCAATGGACGCGTTTGTTACACAATGTTACACAGCAATAAAATCGCCGGTCCAATAGACCGATAGTGTGTAAGTAAGGTACTAAAAATTATAGTATGTAGCTAGGGTTAAAACACTACGAAGTTTTGAAATAAATGGAGACTCTCGTGAAAAACACATCTATCAATGGAGAACTTTGCGTAATGTTTATTTAAGTATTTTTTTTTTTCATTTGTTCATTACTAATCGTAAGTATACAGTTTATAATTGTATACGTGGTTGTACTATTTGTCATGTGTAATTGTCAGGATTCAAGTTTTAATTCATTATACGCAGTTTTTATATTTTTTTCTGTTTTTTTTTGCTCCTTTCTCTATCACGAACAATGCATTTCTGTTGATATTACATGTTTTCATTTGTAATTAATAATATTGCCGTAAGCCGAAGAGGGGTTATATTTACACATTTGACCCTTCGGGATTTGCTTTACGGATTGTGGCCGGCAGATTCGAGAGGATTTATCGTCTCTTTAGCTTTTAGCCTTGAATCAGGGTGTCCAACATTTTCGATGTTTTAATTATTACAATTGAAAAATACAAAATTTACTATTTTTAATAATCATCGCATTTTTGAGATATGAAAACGAAGAAAAACAATTTTTTAATTGACAGACTGACATTTTAATGAGGGTCTATCGAACTCAGGGTTAAGTTTGAGGGTTGAATTGAGTGCAAATGTCATAATTTAAAAAAATTTATATTTTTGTACATCGCTCAATAGATTTTTAAATAATTTCGAGACAATACGGTGATCATTTGCGTTGATGAATTATCATAAAAAGTTTATTAATAAAACCGAATTTCTGGCATTTTAACGTTAAATCAGAATATACAAATTTTGAAAATTGTGTTATCATTATAAAATAATTGAAAATCATCAATAATTTTGGTGCGAAGGAAGTTCGTTAACAAATTGTTAGACATCCTGGGGTTCTTAAGCTTTGGCGTGTCAAGCATGCGATAATAGGGCGAAGAAAGTAAAGAAAGGCCACTCAGGCTGGGAATCAGTTATTTTTTGTTTTTCCTCTAAAGCACGTACATTATTGTTTTTTTTCCGCATAGCGATTAACGCCTGACTAAACGGTTTGTGTGAATAGAGATTTAAGATCGGCTATCGTTTCTTATGCCTAAATAGACATGCGTTGCGAATTTATCTTTCTTCGTCTGTTTTATTTTTATTATTTTCAACTTTTTGTCTTACGTTTGTTATTCGCCAAACGTGTGGTATTTCATGTTTTATTTTATTCTTTTTATTTTTAATAATAATTAGAAAAAATGAGCTTGAACTTTATACAATTGTTTCTTTTTTCCTCTTTTTTAATTAGAAATAATTTAACAGCTATGTTCGTCGCATAACGGATCGTGCGAACGGTCTAATAATCGGGATAATAAGGGAAGGGAGAGGGGAGAAGGGATGATCGAAGGATTGGGGTCTATACATGCACGAGGTCGAAAATTCGAACACCGAATGAACGTTTGATAATCGATGAAATAGGAGAAATAACTTAGTTATATGACATGCGAGGGGGAGGATATTAATGTTATTTATATTATCAATATTATTGTAATTAATTTTATAATCATTACTATTATTATTGTTATTATTATTTAACGGGCAAGGATTTTGTGCTTGAATGTGTCCCACGAGAACGTATGATCGTATTTTTATTTTTCTTTCCTGGAGGCTAATTATCTCGTCTGAAATCGCTACAACGCGAACACAGTTCTAATTCTCTTACAGCGGGTATGTAAATATACATTAGGGCGGATTGGAAAAAAAAATTTGATCGATTTATTTCTTCGTCATAGTGCTCGTATCATCTCATAAAAAGCATGTAATTGTCAAGTGTGATGTTTAAAAAAACGATTGTACTTTTAAAAAATATTTACAACAATAAATTGTAAATATTCTTTGAAAATAATCACTTTTCAGGAATAACGTCGCCGTCGTAAATACGGAATCGAATGGTGATCGAGAATCCTGTGGGCTTAAAGTGATGTATAAAAAATGATCAGTTCGAGATGGATAAAAATATTGCAATTTTTGATTGTTCAAAAAAAAAGGAAAAGATCGAAAATATTTATTCCCAGATGAAAAGTGATGTAAAAGTGACTCACAATCACCAAATCGCGAACAAAAGTCACAGAGCTCATGATTGCGATTGAGTTCAGAAAAACATGATTCAAAAATTCATTCACGTGCTGTTTCTATTTACATATGTGCGTTAGGCACCTTTGACTTTTTTGCACTAAAAAATGTGACTATAAAGAAAAAAAAAGAAAAAACGGAAATCGTTTTATCAAATTTGATACTGTCTCATGAGGATTCTTCAAACTTTATCACAGTCTGCGTCAACGAGGCAATATTAAAAATTGTTATACGCGTCTCAAGAATTGACAAAATGAAATTTGTCGTATTTAGTCGAATAACGAACTCGATGGGCACTCGTATCCGTCGGTACCCAAAAACAGGTGGACAAATGTTTATAATGACAGGCAATAAAATATATATATATATATATATATATATATATATATATATATTATACATCTTCAATTTTGCAGTTGCAAATGTTTCGGCTTAAGATAAAATAAAAAAAGCATTTGGCGGAGAAATCGATCTACAAAAAAGATTGTTTTTCAACCGCCCTAATTTATATATCTATATATATACACAGTATAAATCGGATATAATGACATTTCTTTATCACACCAATATCACACCGTATCTGTCATGCAATTAAATCACACATGGGTCTGTATGACCCAAGGCTTTCTTTTGTCGACATCTCTGAATAGAATTTACCAATTTTAACGTTTTTTTTTCATTCAAAGTCCCAGAGACCGAGAAAGAATAATATACATACACGCATCAACCAATTTAAACGTTATTCTGTGCCCATATTACGAGTGAAGTTTTTTGTCGTTATTGCACCGAAAAAATGTCCCATTTTGTTTAGACTTTATTTTTATGATCAGAATGAGAATATCATGAACAACTTTGTAAAGAAGTTTGAACGATAAAATAACGTGATGTAAAATCGTGAGACTAAAAATAATGTACACTTTTAAAATATGACTTTAAAACACGGTTGATTTTTCTCGAGTTTATACAAATAAAAATTTGAAATTAAAAATGTTGTTTTCATTTCATACAAAGAATTACATGCGAATTAATAGCTTTTATGTATTAAATTTCAAAATATCTTCAGAGTATAAAAACGAAATTTGGGAAAAATGTCACCGATTTTCTACGTTTTTGAAGTGAAAATACTGAGATAAAACCATGAATTACTCAAGTACAAAAATCGTGTTGACTAGTGTGATCTCTCTTCTGATTTTTGAGATTTTAAACAATGAAAAATATTATTTTTAATAAAAAATGATGTTTTTGTCTGAGTCTCCTAGACTCAGCGTGATGTTTGAGTGATAGAACGTATCGGGAATAGCTACAAAATCACTCACTACGCCCGGTCGTTTATGAGTTTCTTTTTCTTTAAAAAAAAAAAAAATTTCAAGGTCTTTATACCCGATTTACACTGGATCTATATATATATATATATATATATATATACATATATATATTCTTCACGTCTACAATTCTATACACCGCCGTTTGCCTACCAGTCAATTATGGAGCACGTCAAGTGGTTCGAAAACAATAAGTTTTCATCAGTCACTCTCGTCGTGTTTCAATGTGTGTACGACGTACTTAGCCCGTTCAACGTGCTCATTCACAGATTGTGAGAGGAAGGAAAATGGTCGATGAAAAAAGAATCGAAGAAAATTTGGTCTCCCCTCGCCTCAAGGATCTGGCACGGAACTTCATTTGGATTTTCGAACGCTTATTTTTCTTATCAGTCCATCACGAGCGTTCGAAGATCGTGATATTCGAGTTTGCATCGATTCGAAATACAACGAAAATGCTTTCTTTCATTTTTCATTTTCCTTTTAAAATTATCAGCATTATTTTTGTTGCTTTTTCTCCGCGGTTTCCTAACAGAGACCCCAGAAAAGTTTCATCGATTTTCTTAGTTTAAATTTGAATAAAAATTTTAGGCAAAAAAGAAGAAATTTCGTTGCATTCCAACGATGCTAAATTCGATATCATCGAAGATCATTGATTAGATTTTTGTTTTCTCATTGTTAGAGTCTTTTTGACAATTAAGCGTGGCAAACTATCGACTCGGGTCAACGTATGAGACACGTGGCACAAATTCGCTGAGGACCGATACAATCGTCGTGACAAAAAGCACCGCATTGACGACAAATAACCATCGCTCCTCGCATGTTACATTCACACGGTGGTGGAGGATCGCCGCCCATTATTACACCCGGCGCACCGGGCTCCGCACCACCACCACCTCTGCCATCCGTTGTTCCTCGTGCTTTTAGAGTTACAGCCTGATGAGAACCCTCACCAGCGCTCGCTGGCCTACCGCGAACCAAATGCACACCAACACCAATACCCGCTATTTGCGGTGGCAACGGTGGAGCCGACGATGCTCTTGGAGCTCCGTCACTCACTCCTGTACGCTGGACCAAAATGTATTGACCAAATCCACCCGTTCCATTCGTACTCAATTGAGCCACTGCGTTGTTGTCTGCCACCTGAAATAACGCAAACCGATTAAAATACAAAAAATACACATTATGTCAAATTGCCTTTGAACCAATCAATCTGCGTCAATCTCATTCAGGCTCAATTGTCAGACAATCTAATATATCCATAAAAAAGTGTTGACCTTAATTTTTACGAGACGAAATAAACTAATTGAATTATTTTATATTTATTTTCAAGAACTTTTGATACCGGTAGTTTTTTGGCTCAACTCTGTTTTTATTTCCATTTATCTTTCCTACTTATGTTGATAGACCGAAGACTGCAAGGTTTTTGTAAATAGAGAGAATGTTAAATTTCGAGGAACGATTAATCATATTCGCAAGGCGAAAATGTGATTAATACGATTCCATGGAATGCGGAAAAATAGATAGATCGAAATTCAAGTAGGTTTCATTTTTTTAATGGTTCAGCATTTTAGAAATAGTGAGATACGAAAGGCACGATCGAGCGAGAAAAGCAAAAAAGTCGGAAGAGCCGTAATATTAAAGTTTGCATCGTGAAATGTAACGAAAATACTTTTTATTGTCTTTCACCGCTTCAACGTTTTAATTTGCCAACATTTTTTTCGCAGCTTTCATTAAGCGGTTCTTAAAAGAGACGGAACAGAAAATTTCGGACATCCTAACAATGCAGACTTTAACATCATGGCGAATATTGAAAATTCACACAATTTGATTTTTTTTTCCCCTCAACATCGTAGAGAATATGCAGTGATATTTTACTTATAATTGAAATGAGAATTTTACCTCGACGGGTGCGGCTTGTCGTGCAGTTGCAAAAACCTGTCTCAGCATAACTGCCTGTGCCTTATTCTGTGTCTGCTTCCCGTGCTGCGAAGTTTGCTTCTGCGATTTTACTGTCGTGATCGTCCGTCCGCCAGTTTTACTTGTCGTAAACGCACCGTCACCCCTTGCCAACAAGCTCGGTGGTGGTTTAAGATGTGCTTTAAGCTGATCACGATTCGGTGAGCTCTGAATTACCTGTAAAAGCGAAAAAAATGATACGACACCGTGATCACATGAGAAACGACGTGAAATCTGAGGCTATAGAAAATATTGCGAAAAAATATATCGAAGTAAGAATTCCAAGAGAGAATTTCGTGAAAATGAACAAATATTCATATGAAGAAATATTTTTAACGTTTTTACTTTCTAAAAGAAAACGTTTTTAATTTCTAAAATAAGAAAAACCCAAGTTGTTCCTCTTTTGAAAAGTCTTTAAAAATAATGAAGATTTAATGAGTGAAAGTTGAACATTCAGACGAAAAAGGGTATTAAATTTCCGATCTTACCGCTTGACAAATTTGATAACTACGCTCGAGATTGACGGCGCCGGGTGGTTCCTTGGTGGAACTTCTCGACCGACCGCCTCCCTGTTCTTTATTGCTGTTTCTCGAGGCTCTGTAGCTTCCCTGACCGGTGCCACGTGAGTTTCTCGTTGGTACGACGTTAGTAGAATACTGTTGAGGTTGCATACTTGCTACGATCTGTCTGGATGGTCCAGTGACCATTGGTGTTTGATGTTGTACGACTATTGCACTTGGTTGGTGTACCTGATTGGGTAATCCGACGGTAGCTTGAACAACGTTCGTTTGAACGGCATTTCTAACGGTAATATTGTTCGTTAAATTATTACGAGCTACGACATTATTATTTTGATGTTGTTGCGGTTGCTGTTGTTGTTGTTGTTGTTGCTGCTGGGAATTGGCGACACTGGCAAGCTGAGGAATTTCATCAGTGGGTCGAACGATATTAACTTGATGAGTCGTTGGATTGTGTTGACTCGTAATTTGTGGCGTTAACGGGTTTGTCCCGCTCAAATTATTTTGTCCGGTATTTTGTTGTTGTCCATGATGAAATCTCGTTTGAACGAATCGTATCGATTGCAACGAAGGAAAGGCAATAATAGGGGGACTGTTTGATTGCACGGTTTTCATTAGGGACACCGCGACGGGTGTGCTAGTGGCGTTGATCGTCATCGTAGTTTCAGCAGGCTGAAAACTCGAGACTCCTTGAACAACTGGCAATTGAATGCAACTAATGGATTCGGGATTGGTCTCGTTAGTGACGAAGTGAGTTTGTTGTTGCGCCGTTTGTGATTGATTGCTCGGTGTAGTTGACATCGTCACGTCGTTGTTGCTCGTAGTATCGTTACAATCGTCCTGTGTCGTCACTGTTATATTGGCAGCAACTGTACCATCGAGAGCGGCGGCAACCAGGGGCCAAGGCACCTGTAAATCTTCCTGCGCCTTCCATCGAAGTCGCCGGTCGGTATATTGTTGTGAGTAACGAAAGAAGACGCGATGATCCGCTCTTTTTTTATCTTTTTATTTTTATTTTTGTATATTTTTTTTTATTCGTTTTGTTTTTGTTAATTAATTTTGATTGGTGAATCGTCGGGCAAAAAATCGACATCGTGATTCACCGAGAAAATCTCGCGCGGTATTTGTTGGATTATTAAACGTATACATGTATAGACTTACCGGACTGCTATTAATGTTACTGTTATTGTTATTGACTCCCGTGTTGACCGTCGCGTCTACCGGCCAACTGCACTCGAGCATCTCCGAACAAACGTAATTGTTCGCATCGCGCAACTCGTCGTCGACGTTCACTACGTTCATTACGTCCGGCTGTTCGTTCCCGTCCTCGGAAACAACCACCGTTTCAGCTACAACGACCGTTTGATTCTCCGTCTCCTCGGGTACAACTCTCGTTCCCATTTCCATCGAACCCAGTATCGGATATATTATTTCTTCCGGACATCCCGATATTTCTTCGTAAGCTTCCCGCATTTCGCCACGTACCTGCAACAGACGAGTGTATAAATCTACCTCGAATGTATAATTCACACGACAAAGTATAAGAATTCGTCGTATCGATTATTTGAATAAACAAATTTTTCTTTTTAATGCTAATAAAATGATATTGAAGCGTAAATCATTGAGAAAATTGAGATTCGTCGTTTCGATATTAAATTTAAAAAGTTCTCGAGTGTCACTCACGAATATTGGCAATACCTCGAGTTCGTGAATGCGTTGCAACGTTTCACTGTCAATTTCCATGCATTCGGGAATTTGAGGCTCGGTTTCCGTGCCACTGGGATTTATGGTCTCGGTGTGTTGACTATCAACTACTTGACTCGTTATGACGGTGTGTTCTTCGCTCAATTGATCACTCGTTTCAACCTCCTCATGGCCGGATATACTTTCAACAGCGGCTGCATTTTCGCACTCGGATATCTCGAATATTTTCGTTTTTTCAGTCTCAAGCAAATTGTGATGATGATGAGAGGGTTCCTGCTGCAGATGACGTTCCTCGCTTACTACTTGGAGCACTTGAGCAGTATCGTCTTCAACGTGAGATAGTGCGACGGATATGACGTCTATAGGATCAGAGGGGTGTAGATCCGTAGAACATTGTATTTGCATATCCGTGACAGGTGTTATTTGGGATTCCATCAAATCGTTCGTTTCCTCGGTAACCGAAGTTTCAGGAATTTCCATTATTTCTTCGGGACTTTGTACGTTTTCGGTTGGTAATTCTGTCGAAGATTCCTCAATCTGCATCGATTCTTCGGGCTGAATATCCGGTTCTTTCATTTCGATAAAAACTTCAGGTTCTCTACTGACTGTTGTTGACTCGTCCGGCGGTTGTTGCTCTTCGGCAGAATATTCAACCGTTTGATTATCCTCATTCGTCGTTTCTTCCACGACGTTTTCAGTCTCATTAGATTCGAGACGATTTTCAGTTACGGGAGAAATTTCAGGAACATCATCGTACTCCGGCAACGCCTCGACTCTGGTCTCGTCAGGACCATTTTCCATACTTTTTATCGCAGCTTGATTCGTTTCCGTAACATCCTCACTCTCAGTAGCTATTTTTATTTCCGTCACGTTCGAACTCGAACGACAATAAAGTTCCGATGGAAATTGCTCGGTGTGCGATTCCAAACGCAATCGTAAACTCGATCGCGTCACAGCTCCACCTGTTCTTGTCTCCGGTATACAATGCAAACCGAGGCGAAGCTTCCGCTCACGCTTGTCACCCCATATCGGCTCGAAATGCTTCAGTTTCCATGGATCAAGCTTGTTTTTATCTCTTTCCGCTTCCATCTTCAGTCTCTGTTGATTTTCCGGCGTAAATTCACCCTCGGCGAGACGCTTGCGCCATTCGAGACAGGCACGAGAGAAAAATTCATTGTTCAAACCGGAAGTCGCCGCGTCCTAGAAATTGCGAGAATATTATTCACACGAATTAAAAATACCGGTTGCGATCGCAAGAATATTTTATATCGAGATCCTTTTTAATTTTTATCTTCTCGATTTAATTTTTTCATTCTATTTTCTATTCGTAATAGAAATCGATTTTTTGTCATTACTGATATTCTGACAATACCTGTCGGTCCACTGCGGGTAATAGCTGCGCCAATTTTCTCTGATACAATGGCGGAAGCCCTTGAAACGTGTGCCTATTGAGCAAAGCCCGCAAACTCGTACTCGCGAGTATACTTGCTGGCGTTTCTAAATCCACCAGGCCAGCCTCAAGCTGAGCAGCTGCCGACAATCGTTTTGTCGAACGTCTGCGACCGGACTTTAAACTGAAACCTGGCAAACTTGCGAGTACTTCTCTCATCGTAGCTGCAGGCTCTTCCACTGAAAATATTTATGATTCGTTTGTTATTACATCGTACAGCAGAATTAAAAAAATTGAGTCACTAGTGAATCACTATTAAAAAATAGTGAAAAAATCGTAAAATAAATACGAAGATAATCATTTGAATGCTCTATATATTCATCATTTTGGAACAAGTGCAAAATTGAAATTTCGAAAACTTCGTATAATAATATTCGCAAATATTTTTTAAGTTCCCAATAAGTAAAGTTAAAAAAAATCTATTACTGGTCGAATTACACTGTAAACAGATCATTTCTATTACCTGACGCTCCAACGTTTTAATATCTTTCAATTACATAAGTTAACACTATTATTGAAAGTAGTATTTTTACCAGAGGAAGTGTTTTCAAATTTAAATAAATGAAGTCACCTAATTCAATATTTAAAAAGTAATTAGTGTATAAAATTAAATAACAATTGGTAATCGTATTTTGAAATATTATAAATGAATATAATTTCTTTCATTGTCTGAAGAAAAATTAATAACAATAAGAATGAGATTTTGCCTATTGTAAGAAAATTAGTTGTTTTGTTAATGATTGATCATTTTGAAATCTGGTATGAACAACAAAGTTATTGGTATGTATTTCAAACTCCGGTTGCTATTATTCTGGGTTTTAAAAACCCAGGCACCTTGAGCCCTTATGAGTTTTGAAGAAATTGATTTTTTGCCACATTTATTTTTTAACCAATAAAACTACTAGCTTAGCGAATAGTCAATTTAGCGGAAAATTGATTTTTGCTCGGGTCAAAATGACCCAATGGTACGTTTGAAAGTTTTTTGTTTTCAAACGAGTCTGTGATACGGTGTCACAGCCGTGTCCCACTTTTTTCAATCGAAAAAATTGTAAATGTTTTTCAAAATGTATGTTTTTAACCAGGAAAAACGTTAATCCGATTGCTCCAAATTTATGTACAAAAAATTAGGTTTAACTACTGTTTTTTAACCCTTTTGGGTATATATGGCCCCTTAACTGAGACTAAAGGATTATGAAATAATAAAAGTTTGAAAGAATATAAACAATGTATTTACCAGCACTGACAAGTTGGACCGGAGGTACAGGAGGTGACGGGGGATCGTTGGGTGGCGGCGGCGCTAAAGGTTTCACAACAATTCGTGGTAGAGTTCTAGAATTGCCGGACGCAATGGTAGTGTTTTTCCTGCGTCTTTTGGCCTGTTGTCGAAGCGCGTGCTTAATAACTTTTTTACTATGAACCATACCAGCATAGCCGGAGCATCCTGGACTTGTATCGCCACCACCGTCGACTTTGCTCGACTCCACCTCGGTCTCCATTGTATCAAAAACTAATGCTTTTGATAGAATGCTTTTTTGTTTTTTTTTTCTTTTATCGTTCAATGCTTCATAGCGAAAAGTGTGCACGTTGATTAAGCAAACTTCGTGTAAATACGAAGATCCGCTACATCGGTAGTCCTTTTGTACTAAATGCTTTGAATAATCGACCATTCGTATGTTCTCATATTGAGTTTCATAAATCTTCTCGACAACATAACCGACCACACATTAATTTCCATATGACAAATAAAAACAACATCTCGATGTTGATCGAGCAGCGTTCCGTGCCTTCGCGTACAACCACGGTGTCCATAAATATAACCGCTCGTCAATCTCCTATTACGAAATATTAATCCGTAATGGCGAGCGAATGATGCAGCGTGCTCACTCTAGTTTTTTACTCCTTAATTGCACCTTCAATTGTCCTTTCTATAACTATTATACCGAGGTGTGTTTGTTAAACCAGCCGAAAATATCGTAATTTCTTTCGTTTCGGCCATGTTGCATCTACGTATTTATGCCATGATTGACACAGGAGCATAAGCGACTGAACGTAGATGCGAAAACCGAGCGAAAAGTGTCAATTCTTGAAAAATTTTAAGTTCCTAGTGATGTGAGAAGAAACAAAGAAATCTCTAGGAAAAGAGCGGGTATTTTAAAGTTATAAATAGTTTTTTTCAAGGGCTTACTCGATTCTTTCAACAACTTTATTCATATCAATTGAATCGTAAAAACAATATTTTAATATGTTTCCACTTTAAAAAAAATGCCCCGAGTGTTTAGCCTAATTCCTAATCTAAATTTCGTTTAAACATTTGTCCTAACCTAAATCTCCTCCCATTTCTTTTTGGTTTTCTAATTTCTTTATAAATATTATTTTCGAGTAATTTTTCCATACATTCAAATATATAATAACCAAATCCGAGTCTCAATAGTTTAAATATGATCAATCTAATCATTATAATTATATTTAACATTTTTTGTTGCTCTTTTAAGTGCTGCCTCTGGTCACGATTACTCAAAGCTCGCTCGGTATTTGTTTCAGACAAATGCACAAAACACCGGCTCCATTTGACTCCAAGTTGTTTTCGTTTTCTTCAGCTGAACTTATGTTAGCCATTTTAAGTTTCGAACAGTGAACAGTTTGAAAACTATGCAGATCGTAAAGTTTAAGAGCACAAGCAAACTACGCTTGTATTTACAAAAATACAGTATTTCTTCGGAAGAATTCGTCGAACTTAAGTGTTTACAGGGTAATCATGATAACACATACATCGACTCGTGTAAATATTGACATTGCAAAAGTTTGTTGACGTTGATAGAAATATCATTATCACTACGATATGTGATTAGTGACTGATTATGACGAATTGAAAGCTTCGAATTGAATATATTTCTCGCTGTCAACGACAACGTTATGATTGTGTGTCGTAATTCGTACGATACGTGATTGTGTGACGTTCATTCAAACTTTTATTTCTTATAACTTTGCGTCAAGACGTTGCCCCCGACAGTTGATAAAAAAAGAATAAAACAAGATATACGCGTGTAGCTCTTGCACAATGAACAGCTTTTTCTGAATTGTCATTAAGGATTTTAAGTTGAACGATAGTCGTATAGAAACATGTCGAAAAGTATTGTGATTGTTGGATCGTGCATGATTGATCTTTCGAGGTAAATAAAATAATAATATTAATTTATTAAAAATTATGCATAATTTAAATCAAAAATAAGTAGAAAAAAATCTACAAAATGTCTCCATTTTACCATCATGAACGAGTTTAAAAAAATTTTTTACAAACGTTCTAAAATAAAAAAATTATTTAATCAGAATATTTTGATATTGAACAATTCAGCGGAATTCTTTAAAAAATTCAGGAACGTTTGATATTCTGAAAATATCGATGTTCAGTAATAATGTTAAAAAATTAACAACAAATTGTTTTAACAGAGAAATAATTCAATAATCAATTTTTTTTCCACATTAGAAATTAATTTGTAAAGTTTTTTCGATATGCACCAGAATTTTTGTCAGAATTTTTCTTTTTGAAAATTTGATTTTTAACTTTTTTAAATGCAGTATTTGGAGAATTATGTATAAGCGACGTTAAAAATAAAAGCACAGCTTTAACATTTTGTTACTTAAAATAAAGGAATTGTTTACAATAAAATGAATAGATATTCAAATTCAGTCTTTTTATTTTCTCCAGTTATGCCACAAGATTACCGTTACCGGGTGAAACCATTTGTGGTAAAAAATTTGTGCAGGGTTACGGAGGTAAAGGTGCGAATCAGTGCGTCAGTGCGGCTAAACTAGGCGCTTCCACGTTGTTAATCGCTGCGGTATTAAGTTTTGAAAGTATTGAATTAGACAATGTATTTAGAAAAAAAAAGTAGTTATAGGGTAAAACACCCGAAAGTCGGCCTTTTAAGACAACTTCCAACTTTGAAACATTGTCCCATGAAGAAAAAAAAGATAGCGAAACACAACAAGTCTTAAATAAAACGTTATTTATTAAACTTTAATAATAAAATTATTGCAAATGATAAAATCCACATTAAAATATTGAAAAACATTATTTATTAGAAAAACGTAATTTTGACCAGTAGTCGGCCGCTCCGAACCAATAGACGGCCACATAGAGGCCCTATAGTCGGCCTTTTTTATTGGCCAGGGCTGGCTGGGGTCGACGCTATAGTTGGCCAGAACGACTGGGGTTATCGGATCCAAAAATCGGCCGCCTCAATCAGGGTGCGTTTACGTGTGGCCGACTACTGGTAAAACCATCATTAATGTTTCTTTTGTATGTAAAGTGTTGAAATATACTCTATTTGTTGACAGTACAAATTTCAGCTGTGTAGAAGAATTCACTAAAAAACCAGTAGTCGGCCAGAGGGGGAGGGGGGCTGGACATTGGCTTTACAATGTTAAATTGAAGACCCAGTAGTCAGCCAGGAGAAAAAATATATTTTTTACTATTTAAAACGATTTTTTTCATCAAAAACTTTTAGAAAATTACAAAAAACACTGTTTTTGGTAGTCTAAACCCATATAAGAACACTAAACTTTCAAAAAACATGAATTATTTATCTTGTGGGATAGGCCTCCATGCTAAGAAATAAAAAATAGCGCGTGACACTAGTCCGTTGCGCGTCGGTCGCAGCGTTCCGAATGATATTTTTTTCCTTAGTTGTTTAAATAGTTAGTACATTGAAACTTTGTGTAGAGGTTAATCAGAGGTCAGAGATGTCAGTAAAAAATTTCCACCACTCGGAAACAACTTTCACGCTATTCTCACGCATACAGTTGCAAAAGGCCGACTACTGGAAGGCGGCTCGAGACAGGGTGTTTTACCCTACTTTATTAATTTTGTGCACAACCGTTAAAATCAAATTCAGGCCTGTAAAAGTTAAGAAATTTGTGTGAATTAATAAATCGTATTTTGGTAGTTGGGGTCCGATGTTTTTGGAGTCAAATACTTGAAAGTTTTGAATTCAGAGAACGTCGATGTGTCGCATGTTACAATTAAGGAAAATGTCAATAGTGGAATGGCTCAAATACTCATAGCCGATAACGGTAAGATGAAAAAAAATTTTGGGGTGTACAAAATTTCAGAAATTCAACTTCTATAATGTATTTTTAAGAAATTATTTATCAAGAATCTTGTATTTGATATTATTGGCTCAATCTTAATTTTCAGCACAAATTTTGTGCTGTAAACGATTTTTTTCCAATGATACTAAATCCTAGAAATGTGAATATTTTTGCTTTATATTTTCTAAATCCATATTCTATATTCTTCTTTTTATGAATTTGTTTTGTAAAATAAAATCATAAAAATTTCAAGCCTTCATTTCCATACGAGGAAGCTGTGTTGACAAGAAAATAATTTAACTTTCATTCTTTATTGATAGGAGAAAACTGTATCGTTATAGTACCTGGAGCAAATGCTCTTCTGAGTACAAATGACATTGACGTTGCTCAGGATACCATCAAATCGGCGACTGTATTACTGTGTCAATTTGAAAGTTGCCTGGAAACGACGCTCTATGCTTTAAAACTCCACAAAGGACACGGTAAAGTTTTTTTCCACTGAAAACTAATTGAAATTTCATTGCTGTAGGAAGTACACGAAAAATAAAGATATTCTAGATTGCACTGTTGAAATGAAACGATTTTTTTATTTTTTTTTAATTGCTCAAAATTTTCTTGGAGATTTAATCTACAAAAATTAAACATGCTTTTTTCATCTCTTTTGTAAATCCATAAGCAAAATTAGCAAAAAAAATGTTGGTATAAAAAAATGAATTTTTCGTATACTCCAATGATGCAAAGTTCAATAGCATTAGAAAAATTAACTTGATTCCATTTTCCATAATTCCCAAATAGGCATATCTATTTTAAATGGAGCACCAGCGATGGAAAATCCTGATCCCGAATTGTTGAAAACTTGCACTATTTTTTGTGTAAACGAGCCTGAGGTAGAATTCTAAAATTTTGGACCATCTAGTTTGCTATTTACGTTATTCGTATTTTAAATGATTCAGGTTTTATTTTAATATTCATTGAGATCAGGCTGAAGTTATGACAGGAATACGACCATTGAATTTGAGCAATGCTCAAAAAGCTATTGACAGTCTTTTGGACAAAGGTTGCAATACGGTTATTTTAACTCTCGGATCGAGTGGAGCTGTTTACGCTTCAAAAAACGAACGTCCCATGATCCACGTTCCCACAGAAAAGGTCGTCCCCATCGATACGACCGTATGAAAAATTTATTTTACTACATTATTTATATTATTTGCGCTTTGACATTGTTCACTTGGTATTAAACAGAAAAAAAAGAAATTGAGAAATATTTAATTTTTGTTTAATCCATTATCGAAGGATAACTTCGCCAAAACTGCAGATAATAAATTTTGGCGAACGGCTTTCAAAACTAGAGATTTCAAGCTGCAAAACATTTTTGTAAAAAAATCTTTTATGATGATTTTTGCGAGTGTTTTAAAAATAGCTTCAAGATTCACTGCTAAGAGCTTTTAATTATTTTGAGTGGATTATTACTGGTTTCAATGTGAATCAAAAATAGAACTTCAAAGATCTATGTGAAATACTAGAACCTGAAATTTAAATAAATGAATTTAAGGAGTTTAAAGTTTTTCGACTGTTTTTGGGCCCAACTTTTGAAATATAAATCATTTTTTTTTCAGGGAGCCGGAGACTCATTTTTAGGAGGTTTGGCTTACTTCATGGCGTATCATCCGACATTATCGATGAAGGAATGTATAAGGAGAGCTTGTCAGGTAGCAACCCGAAGTGTCCTTAAACCAGGAACACAAGCAAGTTTTCCAAGTAGAAAAGAACTCCCCGAACAATTATTTTTGTAATGAATTTCAAATGAAGATTCAATTTAATGAATAATAACGTATGTTATTTACAGAAAGAGTCAGGTACCAACGAATTTATTTCTTCTTCATGATCCTCTCTTTTCTCTTCTTCACGTATTTCTTCACTTTGAACTTTCGTTTTTCAGCTCGCTCGTCTTTTATAGCTTTCTTTCGTGCTTTTTTATCCTCGAGTGATTCGTTTCGAGGACGTGCCGAATTGACGAATTTCGATCCTTCTTCACTGTCTCCCTCTTCCCCAGACGATTCCTCACTTTCACTGTTCTCTCCACTCGAGGAAACCTCGGAAATCGGTTTTTTCCCGTTTTCAAGAATTTCTGGTTCCTTCAGAGGTTGTGATAAATCAGCTTTCAATCCTACCAACGTTTTGTATATCAAATTTCCCTTTCCTGCTTTCGCACGATTGATATCTCGCTCGATATCGACAACCTGCGCACGACCATTAAAAATAATTAATTTCCTGTAAAAAAGCAATATTCAAAAGACTCGTTAGAGTTTTGGGACAAGTACATTTGAAGCTGTTTCGAGCACTCGCCGAGTCATATTTTCTCCTAATAAAACGA
Organism: Rhimphoctona megacephalus; assembly: GCA_963989365.1. NCBI lineage: Eukaryota > Metazoa > Arthropoda > Insecta > Hymenoptera > Ichneumonidae > Rhimphoctona > Rhimphoctona megacephalus. The sequence goes on from OZ022416.1 coordinate 9,132,640, forward strand.
TTCGCAGTGGTGGGTATAAAAATTCGATTCGATTTGATGAAATTGCAAAACTTAGAAGTCGTTTGCCGGTTTACAAGGCTAACTTTAAACTAATCAAGCGATCCTCTTTCGATTGAGCCTAAAATCAGCACGATATTTATCATTCTTTCTTAAGTTTGAAGAGCTCACCTGAGCCAATCTTTGGGGAATATACGCTTGTTTAAAAACTCCCTCTTCAACTTGTTGTTCTGTATCGATTTCTTCATTCATACTTTGCATCACATTTTCCGAAACCTTGTCCAAATAATCGTCCATGTTTTCTTCCGTTACGGTTGGATCCGTGATGAAATCGAACAAATCCTTCATGCTCATTACGGCTACCTGATTCTTTTTGAAGAATTCTAAAAAAAAAGAGAAAAGAATTCAGAAATTAAAACATATTTTTTAATGTAGATATCTTGGTGATTTAATTATAATAGCAAATTTTATCAACGATACATGCTTTTTTTTTAATTAAATAAGGCTCGGAAATTCTTAAGATTGACATTCATCCGACTTGTTAAGAATCATATTTGAATGCAAGTAATATAACGTAAAAAACAAATTTAAATAGCAGACGATTGACAGCAATGATCAAGCTAGAAACAGGTTTCGTATTTTTAACTTGGTTTCGTTAACCAACGATTTTATAGTAAATTTCATAGAAATTTGAAATCCACGGACAAAGCACTTCTTAAACTTTTATCGTAGCGAGTACTGATTCATGTCGAATTTTCGTTGAACGTCTTACCAGTAATATTTGTACAATCTTTCCTCAAGAATTCAAGTGCAAGAGGATGATCATGTTCGACGGATTGAGAAACATCGATAACGACGATCGATCCATCGTGATAGAGTAAATTGTATTCGCTGAGATCGGCATGAACGAGTTTACATTCGTTGTACAATCGCCACATCATTTCGATACATTCACGATAAAGTTTTCGGGGTTTGGCGGTACTGACAACGATGTCCTTTAATTTTGGGGCTGGCCATCCGTCGGTGCCAATGAAATCCATTAATAAAACGTGACTTCGTAAAAGAATGGGTTTTGGAGCTGAAAGACCGGCTTGATTCAAGCGTATCAAATTCCGCATTTCTTTTTCTGCCCACGTTCGTACCATTTTTCGTGGATTATGACGACAATAACCATGACGAAAGCGAAATTCACCGCTCACGTATTTGTCACGATCTTTGAATTGTAATATCGATGTTTTGTAAATTTTAATGGCAAATTCGATGCCAGTTTTCGAAGTTGCGTGATAAACGTTTGCCTCTTTTCCTGTAGATATACAACCGTTTATTTCCAATATTATGCCCTGATTTAGCATTTTAAATAATATCATTCTAGTCCGAGGATCCATAACTTGTTCGACAGTCGCACGATCGTGTTTGTCTTTTGTTCTTATGCGATCTTTGTCAGCTTTTTTGCAAGTTTCTATGAGAACATTAGCAGCATTGTGCGGCAACGAAGGACCCTCGTATTTCTCGATATTTATTTTGTTCGAATAACGTCTGAAAAGCTTGTCTGACGGCTGGAAATTCGTTATTTTGTTGGAAGCAATTTGAGCATTAGCACTGTGATTGTTCACGTTTTTAATGTCTCTCATCTTGTGACCTGAGATTATATGCTCTATTTCCCAATCTCCTTCACTATCCTCCTCATAATCATCCTCCACGTAATAGTCCGCAACCTCTTTGATAACCAGATCCTTTACTCTTTTAGTGATATCTGATTTCCAGGCTGGTGTACCTTTTGACTGCATCATCCTAAAGAAAACAATAATACAATGGGTTTATATATTTTTTTTTCAATTATACATGTTTTATTAAATGGCCTGTTCTGTCTTTTACATCTCGCTCCCAATTTCTTTCATTATTTTTTATTAGATGCCAAATTGAAATTGAATTTTTTTTCTTATCAATTTCCACAATTTGTTCATATTTGAACATTAATTTATGATTTTTTTCTTCTGTTTACATACAATTTTGACATTACAAATGCAACGATCTATGATTGAACATTTTTTTTACAAATTGCATACCAAGAGTTATTCTTATTTTTTAATGAAAGAATGCACCTTTTTAATTTTATCAGCTATCAATAAAATGAACTAAAACTTCAGATAATGTTCAAAATTAGTAAAAAAACGACAAAAACCTAATATTTCCATAAACAAATAGGAAAGTTTTATTAAATGTAAATACGAAAAAAAATTTTGAATAATTTTTTATTAGTTTCAAAACGAGTAAAAGTGATGAGATCCCGATTATCCATTCACCCAAAAAAATATCTACGATGTACAAGTTTCATATGTTTTTGTATATCAATAAAAACGATTGAATCGGCCATGCGACAGTCTTTCTAACATAAAGTAATAAAAGAGCAAAATAAAAGAACAACGACCTATGTTAAAAACAAACATCCGTTTCATTCTACAAGCATGTGAAATTTTCGTTTCCTATTCAGAGGATGGGTGTTCCCAACCTCTAGTTAAGCCTAACTGGCAGTTAAAGGTCAACAAGTCAATGCTTTTAACCGCCAGATATATGCTACCTAGAAGTTCGAAGAACCCGCTCGTAGAAAATAAAACAGAACGAATCGCACGTTATGACATTGTTTTTGGACAAATCCTAACCTAAAAAATGTTTATTCATGAATAAAAATAAGACACTTGCCCCGATTCACTTTCTTCAGCATCGCTGAATTGACCTTCCTCATGACGAATCGACATCTTTATACACTTACGCGATCGCGATCATGCACTGATCTGGATCGTTATGACTTTACGCGATGTTACGAAACGTATAGAAAACTATTGATTGCAAAGACCTGTGAAGTTCTTTAAAAAATCACGTGATTCGTTGCCAGCTGCCAGACTCATCGATGTGTTGGACGTTCATATACGCATATATATATATATGTATATATTGAGAACTTGGCAACGCCGCAACTTTATGAGCAAGTATAAACACGTTTGGATTAAGAGCGTTGATTGGTCTCTTTTTTTTTTTGAACGACCAATCAGTCAAGTCGCAACTTTTCAAGTTTTGAAATTCCCTTGTTTTGACAATGTTGCAAATTGTACTCACCCAGGTAGCAATTTTCAAAAAGTTATCCGAAAGTTATCTTAAGGATATCTTATGTCCGTCCGAAAAGCATCTGAAAGTTATCAGTCGTCCGAAAGTTATCTTTCGGATAGGTTGTTAACTTTCGGATGCCTTTCGGACGGACATTAGATATCCTTAAGATAACTTTCGGATAACTTTTTGAAAATTGCTACCTGAGCAGTACAGCTGTATTTGATATATGAAATTTTTCACAATACGTTCCTTTGTATCAAGAGAATCAAACATGCTCTTGGAAATGATATATATATATATATATATATATATATATATATATATATATATGTATGTATGTATGTACTTGAGATGTTTTTTCTACACTCCTGAATTTCCTACACAATAACGTATTATAATAGCAATGTAACCCGAGTCGTAGACTTGGAATGAACCCTGGTAAAAACAAAACCGCCTTACTGAGTCATTGAGTGCTGAGTGAAAAATCAGAAAAATATTGTGCATCGCAAAGTTCTTGATCGTTCTACAAAATGCGATCGTAATTGTATCAAAGGTGCGTGTTTAATGCACAAATAAATTCTATTTATATGTGCGATAAGATCGCGCGTCAATGTGAAAAAAATAAAGACAATATTTTGGATAACTCCTTAATAAACGGTTAGAGATTGAAGTTGGGTGAAGATTTTATCGTCAAAAAAAAAATACGCAAGCGTAGGGAAAAATTGAGGACTTGATTTTCCACAATATTGCACGAAAAAATGAAAATCAATATGTTTCATTGCAACAAAGTAACACATCATTTTCAACAATTGACATCGAACTTGATCCTAAGTAAGATCGGTATCGATATGTATCCAGTAACGGGTTTCAAGCATTATTATTGTTGTTGTTATTATTAACGTACAACGCCAATAGCGCGCGTGCGTAGATGTGGCAACGTCGCGGCTCGCTTGTTTCTCGCTGCGCTGGTTGAAGTTACACTCGATGTATCGGCATCGGCCTTGTCGGCATCATTCATAAAGTTTGCACCCAAAACCCGAGTGATTGGTTTATAAACGGAAACCATGCTCCCAATCATCATTTTCATTATCAACGTTGGAATCTGAAAAATCGTGAGTACTCCCTTTACATACATCATACATATACCTATACACACGCGCGCACACACGCACACACACACACACACACGCACGCACACGTATGTATGTATGTATATATATAAGAAGAGAACATTTGTCGGGTTGAGGGAACATGGCCGAGGTATCTACTTAGCGAATAAAAGTCCCGCGCCGAGTGTTTATACATGTGATTGTTGTAAGGTAGGCAGCACGTTCGAATTTGTTTATAACACTTGTTTATCGTTAATAACATTACATATTAGCAATATTGGTAAGATCTCACCCATATTAACTCGTATGCACGCGAAAATTAGCTGGAAAATAAAAATTTCGGGGAAAAAAAATTGTAGGTTAGGACGGGTTTTTCCGAGTTTCCAAAATAGAAAAAATCCTCCAGGGGGCGATAGATTTCATTGTTGCTCCTTGTTTAGAATTTTTATTTATTTTTTCAGTTTTCCAATGTCGATACTTTAATATTGTGATTATATTTAAGGCATGATGTTTATCGATCATTAGGGGCTTCATCAAAATTGATCGAATTGACTGAAAAAAATGGTCGCCATTTTCTTCAAGTCGAAAATCAGATGTAAAGTTACTTTAAGTATTGACATATTGCAATACTTAAGAAAACTTGATTTACGATAGTAGGTTCAGATATCACACAAACACACTCGCGCAAGTGCGCGTGTCTGTGTGATGTAGACACCATTTTGTCATCGAGGCAGGAGACGCGGCATGAGCTACGAAATTTTCATGCGTCAATGCCAAGTTTTCTTTCCCGAACTGCAATCCGACGCCTAATTTAGCATTTTGTCTCCATAGTTTTCACTGGTTTTCTTTTTACATTTTCATTCGCAATTATCGATCTTGGGAGGCGTGCGAATTCCAGTTGACATAGTAACCCGTCAATGGGCCTAGCGGACGTAGTCACGTGATCACCTTGGGACAAAACGTATTTCGTACGCACTAACACGAACAAAAGGGGGGGGGGGGGGGGACTTGAGTATTTTTGCATCACCGTGTATTCGGGGCGATGACGTAATTTGCTCAAAATTGGCAGAGTGCTCGATGCAGGAAAAAAATTGAAGTGCGAGGCATTCTCACGCATAATTTTGTTAAGTTAATTGGGAAGCGGGAGCGGTGAAACTCGGAAAAATGAAATGTATATGCACGAAATCGATTGATCAGTATGAAGCGCGTGGGGGAGAGAGAGATAGCTAGAATTTTGGCGAGGGCTTCATTCGCAGAAAATTAGGATCGCGTGTTAGGCCGCTCGAATTCCATAATGATGGTAAGAAAAAAAAACGGGTGAATATATTTTCAAGCTTCAAGTCCACCATCATCATTATGATTATAATCCGCCAGCTTGCGAGATTAAAAAAAGAACGATGACGCATTAACTGCGAGTTGTGGCGCCATCTGGTGTCGCCATTTCTAACTAAATCATATTGTAACATTGTAACGGTTTCGGGGCCGCATTGAACGCTGGCAATTTTTTACAGTTCAAAATCAAATACGTTTGATGATTGAAATGACTTAGTCACGAGTAGAACAACCTATATGGCTACATTTTCGATCGATATCGCATCGGGGGCGTCAATAATCTTTGAAACCATTAAATTCCCTCAACCTTTCTCGAAGTTAGCAATTTTGAGGTTATCATGGTACTTCAGATTTCGAGTTTCGAATCTGCTCGAGTATTTTCATTTTTTTCTCCTCTGCTTTACTCCTCTATTCTCGAATGCTGTTCTTGTTTGTCGCGGAACGTAGCATCTGCGCAAACCAGACAAAAAATAATTCAACCTCCGCGCTGAACTAGGTTTTATCGATAAACTCAATTCAGTCTGTTTTATTTTGAGCTTTTTTTACGGGAACAATAATTCCCTTTCCTTGTCGAAATATTTCCTTGTCGAGAATTTTTAACTCGGTTCCTTCAAGTAGTATAATCTAAGTTATGGGAGCCTAAAACCGAGGTCAAAAACCACACCGTAACCCTTCCAACGAATTCACCGTACAATCCTGTAACCCAAAGCCATTTTGGCTTAGGGCTACAGGATTGGAAACTTTCCTAATTACGGTTAGGGTTCAAATGGAGAAATTAAATCTGACTACCCCTGTTCCATTTTCATTGTTATACCGTAGAACCTCTGCATGTCGAAGTTTAAGGTGCTCCATCAGTTGCGTGAGTGCGAGAGCGATAGCGGAAAAGCAGTTTCCCATTTTTAACGTAAGCGCTTAAGGAAGTAACGCAGGAAATAGAATTGATGGACAGACAAATACCAAACTTGGCAGAATGTTCGATTATAATATAAAAGAAACCCATACAAATTTTTAAGGTCCGAGGTGGGTTTTTAGGGTGGGGGTAAAATTTTCGAATGACAAAATTTCGAACAGCTAAAATAGCGAATTTTAACATACAGTTATCGATATATATATATATAATTGTATGTTAAAATTCGCTATTTTAGCTGTTCGAAATTTCGTCATTCGAAAATTTTACCCCCACCCGGTTTTTACGCGAGATATTTATAATTTTGTTTATCTCTTTGCAAGCCAATTCAACATGGCCTCTTATGAGAAATCACGGAGTTAGCGCTACATTATTCCTCATATCTCCGTAATTGATGGATAGATCAAGACGAAATTTAAACAGCAGAGAGATGAAATACTTAGAATCATTTATCTGGCTTAAAAATATTGAAAGGTGACTTATGACAGGAATAATGAGAACAATAAAAAGTACTCATAGCAAATTTTCGGACCTTTGCTCGAAGTGCTGCAACGTCGCATATTCGAGGTTATGAGCGCGCATTTTGAAATTTCAACGTATGTAAAAATTCGTGCCGGCTGACTGTTACATATTTTTATAATTTTGTGTTTTTTGTTTACATGACATATTATATTTAATATCAATAGAATAAATAAATAAATTACATATTCAAAAACAATTTTATTTTTCATACGTATTATCTTACATATAAGTAGAATATTTTTTAACTCAAATAATATTCGTAATATTAACACAGTCTCAATTACTTTTCAAATAATTGAGATACATATACACTTGAAATCTTTTTGTTATCACGCAATGATGTGCTCCAAACGTTTCTGCCTGCTTCATGCTGATTAATTCTAGCCCGGTACACCTTTTCGGTAACTATTTTACCTTTCCAATAAAATCTCGGCTTTTTTTCTTTTGGCATAACGAACTCGCGATTAAATTAAACGAAAATTCACTGACACAGCTGATGAGCTGTCAACGGCATATGCAATGCTTTGAACACGCATATACACGCGCACACATATCAACCGAAAGCGACGTTGCCAAATTAAGTACTACTTAGGTCAAATTTTTTTATGACTAGGTGGGTAGTTGCGTTCCTTCCTTAATATTTCGAGGAAAAGGAAGGTACGCCTTATTTTCGGGTAAAAGGAGAACAACGTGTAACATTGATTTTTTTCGAAAACTCAACTGTGTCGGAGAAAAGTGGGCAGCAGGATTTTTACGGACTGATAGATCGCCTTAAGGTTAATACTAAAGAATTCGAGTTACATTGGATTTTAACTGTTAAGGGTTTCAACAAGTTCGTTATCAGAAGGGAGAAGCGAATATTTTCTTTAGCTCATACAGGATTTCAACTTATAGTCTGTATTATGGATGTCCGGGACATATATTAAGATTCACCGTAGCGAATCGAGACAAGTACATTTTTTCGAAATTCAAAAAAACAATGTGACAGTTTCCGCAAATCTTTGTACAGCAAGGACCGTGATCCAAACTTATTTTTAAAACTTCAAATTAGTATTTTACATAAATTGTTCCGTCTTGACAAATGTAATACTCGTCATTTTTTCTTAAAAAAAAAAATAAAAAAAGCCATACTTGTATGCAGTATGGAGATCAGAAATGTTTCCAAGTTGATAACATTTTTGAGGTTATTTGTACATCCGTCATAAGACTAGTAACAAAAATTTAATGCAGTTCACGAAGGCCCGGTTTTTCCACCTCCCAACAAATTTTATCTGATTGTCAAAGGTCTGAATTACCTGATGGTGGAACAACTGGTCCTACATAAAGTTTAATAAAATTGATGCTGTAATTCGAGTTCGCAACCCACTCACTGTGAAAATGTGGCAACATAGGAAACAGCTAATAAATATAGGGAATGCTGAACCTGTAGCTAACCTCAAATTTTATATAAGAAATTTTCCCATCGTCTATGCAATGCGCAGAGAGCCAACGCGAAAAAGGACAGTCCGTCATGTTTTACTCTTCTCAAACGAAGACTTATTTGTTACAATTACTAATTAAATATTTCAATTTCATATAGTTTAAGGGTATGTTCATATTTTTGATTTGTCGTGGGACATCATTAGATATTTTTCATATGCAGCCTCTGCCAAAAAGTATTATATACCTGTCATTTTTTTATCTAGACCAAAAGTTGGATGTCTCGGTCAAAAATATTCAGAAACCAATTTAGCAATCGGGGTTCTTAAACGAACGAATCCAACCTTATTTTGTCATTTTTTTTATTTTATGCGATTTTTTGCACCCAGTACGCAATTTTAAGTCACTGATTTATGGCGAAATAATAACTTGAAATCAGAGTTTTGTCACATTAATTTATTGGCGTAACTTGAAAACTATGAGGTTCAAACCGAAATGACAAGAGCAAAAAAAGATATATTTTTGAATCTTGATATCATTAGAATATCTTGAGAATTGAAGAAGATCAAAGAAAAACCAGACCAGAAATGGTCATGAAAAAATTTTGCACCAGAATTTTCAAAAAATTCTAATGTGTCCAAAATTAAAAAATATACCTTTTTCTGCTCTAGATATTATGACTTGAATCTTCAAGTTATGGCAATAAATTGATGTGACAAATCGTCGCTTGTTAACAAGAAATTTCGAAAAAAAAAACCAATCTATACGAATTCAACTACATTCGAAAAAAAAGTCGAAAGAAACCTTTTTACTCTCTGAACAAATTCGAAAACATGCTTTTTCAAGTAATAAGCTAATTAGGTAACTGTGAAAGAGTTGCATTTTTTTAAAATCGAATCGAAGTTAAGGAAGTTGTATCGATATTTATATGACATCATACGAAAAATACATTATATTTGATTATTCCAAGTTAATGTATTGAAATTTGGCGTGAATCTTCTTGAACAGCATTTAATTATGTGTGAAAAATTTGGAGAGGTTTCACCGTCTAGTAATCGAGATATTCATTGTTGAAAATGACAAGTTTAACATGAGCTCTTATGGAAGCTTTCAAAAAATTGCGAAATTCAGCAATAAATATCTCAATTTTGAGACGATGAGTCATCGGCATATTCCGCCAGAAGTTTAATACCATATTAAGCTTTCTATTTACAAAATTTTATTGTGTAAAGTTGGAAAATAATTTTTACATGAGAAACGCTATAACCTCCTTAAAGATTTCCCTTTTAAGGTTTTCTGAACAAGAAGTCGGTTTATCAGCATCTGATTTTGCGGAATGAGAAAGTCGCTAGAAACAGTCATTTTCAAAATTACGTACCAGATGAAAAAAAATCGCATAAATTAAACGAAAAAAGAAAAATAAAGGTGGATTTGTGAGCTTTAAAATTCCGTTTTCTAAATTGATTTAGGATTTTTTTACCGAGGTATCCCGCCTTCTGTTTATACAAAAAAATTGATTAGTTCTTAATACTTTGGGCCAAGGCTGGATTATAGTACCATTATTTTCTTTCTTCAGGTATATTGAATAGAGAAATATCAGTGAAATAGGAATTTTGAGCACTTTTGTCTACAATTGTATTTCTGATCATCGTTAATGCGGCACTAAGTTCCACCATTTTGTAGTTATCAACTGTGTTGCGAGCGTGGTTGACAAAATTTTAACTACATAACCTAAAAATTACAGTTTACCTGAAAATATAATGGTAGCAGCGAAAATTAATGTGAGCAGTTAGTCTTGTTTCTAAGAAAAATCTGTCTAGCTCTACACACAAGCAATATGAGCAGGGGGGGGGGGGCTATATAAACTCGGTTCAAAAATAGGTTTTCATAGCTCATACTCGACAGTCAAAGCCGCTGGTCGAAAATTCCAGCTCCGTTATTCTCCCGAACCTCAACAATTGCGGCAAAAATTTGTGACTGATGTGAACCGATAATTCATCAATCTTATTGATGTAAGATTATGAATCTCGGGAGTAAAGGCATACTTGAGAAAAAAGTACGGATTCAGGTGGATTCGAAGAGTTAGGTCAAAAATATAGATCTCGGTAGTGTTGGCTGTTGAGATCGATCCAAATGGATCTTCTTCAGGACAAATTGATGTGGTCGGGGGGAGAGAATCGCGCGCATTTCCATCTTCGTGCTCATTCGGCAAACTTCGTTCTCGGGGCCTGGGCTTTTCAGTATTTCGCTCTAGACGGGGAGACGGTTCGTCGATAAATTTACGCTTGTATTAAATTCGTAAAATATATTTTGTCTAACAAAAGGACACAAAGTCTCTTCCATTTTGGATTTTCGTGTCGACCTCACTGAGCCTATCCGTTTTCTTCGGTTCTGGATGACATAAAAACAAAAAAAGGGGGGGGATATTTCTATGAGAGGACACGCATTCGTGGCAACACTACATAACGACTGACGCGCTGAGCGTCGAAACCGTCCAGGCGCACGCAGTTCGGTCCGTAAGCTTTTACTTTCAGCTGCTCCGGGGCCAGGGACGGCGAAATATAATTAATATCCTGGGGAGCTCTATTTATTGTATTCACACAATCATATTTATATAACCTTTTTCACATTTATGATCATGTCGTTCGTGTCTATTTATTGTTTTCGTTTTTTTAATGTTTCCAACAAGAATTATTCGCTTATTTATACTTTTATTGTACAAAAAGTGTGATGAGGGAACAAGTTACAAGTGCTGACCTCGTGTGGCAGGATCGATCGGAGAATAGGTTGGCTACGGTTATATCGAAGTGTGTGTTGAAATACTCCTTCTATCTTCACATCTATTAATCAACTTTCTCATTTTTATTCTTGTTTTATTTACTATTTACTTAGGATTTCGAACTTTTGAACCATGTTATCGACTATTTTGGGCATTCATTTTTGTACCTTACGTCTCCATTCTCGCACTAACTCCTATACAATATGAAGATCGATTCAACATTTTATTCGGTTAATAGATTTCTTGTTCATAAATGATGCAACAAATATGTAAATATTGTACAGAGTAACTTGAATATGAGCCTTGAAATAATCTGTGAAGAGCTTTCTGGTATTTCTAATTTGTTTATTGTTCAAATTCTTGAACCGCAAAAAATGAAAATTTTTCGATGTATTTTTTTTTTTTTTTTCCATTTGACGCAAAAATTGTTGAAACATTTGACGCAAAAAACTATGTTGAAAAAGTGTTGACTGGTCACTAAGATATTTGATGTCAAAGGTGTACGGATCTACTCTCTCAATTTGTATAACAAATATTTCGTTTTGTGACGACACAAACGTGTGAACACAAAGAAATAAGGGTCCACTTTCGGTTTAGATAACTGCTTTTCATTATTGATCGATACTTTTATACTAATCACTTGTAACTTTAATTTCACTTTAGAAGTAAAATTATAAAAAATAACAAAATAAGTACAAGATACGTGGAATATGTTTAGAAAAAAACTTGAATATTTTTGAGGTTAGTTGAAACAACGAAATGAGGATACGTTCGACTTGCACTCTTTAAACGCTCAAAGTGCTGACCATCGTAGTATACTATTAATATACCTTGAACTTTGAGCGCTTAAACCGCCAAGTCGAACGTACCCTAAGAGTCCACTTTTGGTTTGAACGATTGTTTTTTTGTTATTGATCCATACTTTTTTACTGTTGGTTTTAGATAATAACTTAAATTTCACTTTAAAAGTAAAATTATAAAAAATAACAAATAACTATGAGATACGAGAGCGTGGAATATGTTGGAAAAAACTTGAACATTTTTGAGGTTAGTTGAATCAAAATGGCTCAGCAAACACCTATTGAAACGAGTGCAAAAAAGTCATCCCAATCGCTTCACAATATATATCGCCTTAAGAATTTGAAAACGATCGTTTTGCATTATTAAATAAATTTTGTTAAAAAGGTTTGGAAAAATGGCCACCCTGTGGGTACAAAAGAAAGAACATATTGATGATCAACGCTATACTGATGGCGGCGCTTGCGTCATTCGGAAAAAAGAGCTAGGGCGGGTTGTTCCAACCTCTCGGTAAGCCTATCTGGCAGTTAAAGGTCTGCAAGTCAATGCTTTTAACCGCCAGATAAGCTACCCAAAAGTTGGAACAACCCGCCTCTATTGGATTTATTTTATCCTCACTCATTTTAGTTCCGCTGCCTTTTGTTGTCCTATTCAAGCTGCGTTCTGAAACAGCACTCGTGTGCAAACTGGCCCATGTTGTGGTATAGGCCAGTGTGCATACGAGTGTTGTTTCGGAACGCAGCCTCGTTGTTCAAAATTTTAACCGGGTTTACACAAAAAACAACTGTTTTGCAATCCAACAGCAGTTGGTACTAAATCCGCTAGGGTCGCATGTTCAGTGCAGTTCGCCAATAAGACATTGATGTTAGTACTTTGGAACAAGCAGTGTTGTCCTTTGGTTGTTGGAATAGTTTTTCGTAACTGTAAACTAATTTATGTGACGTGATAATAAAAATTAAAAAAAAAAAAAAAATAGAAGGAATTTTATTGTCGACTGATTCGTTTTATATAAACTAATAAGCTTGATTAACGACGAAACCATTTTTTTTCTTTAAACCGAGTAACAACAAAGAGGTTATGAGAACTTATGGTATTTCCATATTTCTTTCTCTTTTTTCAGAGTCATTCTGAATGGAAACAAAGGAATGTGATGTATTCTTGTTGCATTGATGTAAATCAGCGTGTGTAAAGTTCGGGCTTATAACGATAAAAAAAATAAAGAATTGACAGACGTTAAATATAATTTACAAAGTTGCGCAAATATTCGTGTCTTGACACACATCACATGTGAACTTCAGATGTTTTCTCGAAACTGGCTGTTTACAGTTTTACCATTGTTCCAATATCTCATTGAATGAATCCGCGAAAGGTCGAGTCTAAGCATCAGCTGGCTTTGAGATAATGGAAACAGCAAACAATACAGTGATGCATGTTACCGAAACAAAGACTCTTTGCTCTAGTCTAAATTGTCCGAAAACTACGAATGAGGAGATAACAAAAGAAAGGGAGGAAGAACTTTTGTATGGCAGCAATGAAGATGGCGATGAAGATGCATTGTCGGAAGATAGTTTTCGTTTGACGGTTTCTGATGAAGGGGAGGAACAACAAACCACCAATAAAGACGTAGCCAACGAAGCTATGAAGCAATCGTGCACGGAAATGGGTAAGTCCGATAGTAGAATTCAATATATACGTTTCAATGTACTGAAACAATGGGTAGAGTCGAGCGTTTTTCGTCGATATTGTTGACGATCAGGATCTAGTAGCGCCATCTGTATGCCCATCCATTTTGTTTTAACCGCAGAGGCCATTTTGCACCCATTGAGACTAGAAACAACGAACTTAATTCTACGAAGATCGTCCCTAAAAGTCAAACGACAATTAGATACTTAGCGCAAAGCCAAATATATCGAGAAAATCGGTAGAGTCTCGATACCAAGTATTGAAAAGAATTGTTTAAAGTTAAGACTGAACGCGCTTTCGTATATAGGAAAATGGGCTTTTTCGCTTATTTTTTAACTTCAATTCAACTTTACGCGTTTAACTATAGGGTAAAACACCCAGTCACCAGCCATGTACCAGCAGTCGGCCTCTGTCCATACAAGGCCAACTACTGGTACATGGCTGGCGACTGGGTATTTTATCCTATACGCCGACTCTCAATAAGATTTTCGGCATCTAGTCTCCATTATGCAGAAATTTGAACGTTAATTTTTGATATACAGATACTGGAATCTCCAAACGAAGGAAACGTAACAAATAATCGGCTGTTTTGCGATTTCTGTTAAACCCGTTTTATTTATTATTATTTTTTTAATAGTTTGCTTCGAGCCGTTGCTACAACTCTTGATAAAAAAAAGTCTTGAGGTTGTTGCTGTTGGAATCTATGTGGGTCCGTATGCTTTAGAATTATCCCGAATTTCAGTTTGATACCTTTATTCAGTCGAGAGAAATTCAAAGAAAGAAACAGATATACAAACGATCCTAGAAGGGTTCCGTTTTGAAGTACCGAATCCCTACATCAACTGATGTCAAATATAGAAGACACAGAACGACAGAAGCCATATTCATTACCTTGTACACGTTAGTAAATGCCATTCTGTTTGGGTTGAAGTTTCCATTTTCTCCTGATCGCTGTCGCCATTTCGTTCCTTTCATAAACTCTATCATTCTCTCCGTACATATCGCCTTTTCGGCATTATAGGCGCTATTTCGTCCCGATTTGTGTTGTCCTTGATATCTGTCATGAAATAACAGAGAAGCTGGAAATAATCAGTACTTTGTTTCGCAAATTGGTACACTCCTTCGAAATCCAGGCTGCAACTGAATATTCTATTCTATCGTCAACTGTCATCCACAATTCACTCGACTTCTAATCGTTTAAGGCAGTATCCTGATTTAGAAGGGAAAAAGGTGATTGTTCGGAAATTTTCTTTTTCAAATTGTAGACTTATTGAATTGAACATTTCAAGAATACAGAATTTTTTAAAAATTATATTAAAATGAAAAATAGTGGAATAACAAATTAAATGGCTGAAGCTCGTCGCGGTTGGACCTTTCAATTGCGGGAAAAATGTAATTTTTGTTTGAAATAGAAAAACCAAAAAATATTTTTATAGGCTGTGAACTAAAGAAATTCAATGAACAGTAAAGTTTTTGGAAATTTTTCGAGCTTAAACGATAAAGCAGCGATTTATAGGACACACTCTGTATTTTATTGTACTTCTTTGTACAATAAATATTGTTTAGAATAAAATTCTCATCGATGTTTTTAGTTCATTTGGGATAGTTGGCAATATTCGAAAGAATAAGGCTTATTTTAAGTCGACAGGTTGAATAGTTTTTTCTTTTACTATCATTTCCGTTAAATTAGAAATTCTCAAAAATTATATTTCGAGAACTCTCCGGTTAAAGTTCGTAGCGTTTATATTCACCCATGCCGAACGCACTTGTTTTTGGCTTTGTAGCTTCCAAAAGACGTACCCGTAGTCTTAAAACTTTTGGGAACGTTCTTTGATAATAGAACTATGGATTAAAGCAATGAAAAAAAAAACCGATTTTTATATCCTCTAAATCAAGATACTGCCTGAACGTAACCATCGCTTTCATGGTAAGTTTTCTATTTTCTGATACTTTCAATGAATGATGTCCAATTCTAGACATTGAATAATGATCCTCGAAAATACTCAACTAATTCAGAGCTGAAGTTCTGATCCATATTGAAAAACTTTATAAGTTTAGGTTGGATCAATTAGATTTTTAGATAAGGGGACGTCCATTAATCGAGTGATGCATTTTTGGCATTTTTTGATCCCTCCTTCTCTCCACGTGATTCTAAGTGACGCTGCGGCTGACCTCCTCTATGTATCACGTAATTCATTAGTTGTCTTAATACTAAACGAATTGAAATTTATAATTTTCGGAATAATTCTCGATTATTATAATTTTAATATAAAGAATTTTTTATTACGAATCTGAAAATTTTTGACGACTATTTAATAGTGATTATTTCGTTAACAATAAGTAGTTAAAACGATTTTTTGTTTGCATAATTACGCTCGTTCTTGATTATAAATCATTAAGCATTTAACTTAAAATTAATATTTATTTCATGAATAAACATAAACTATATGTCGTTAGATTTAAACAAATTGAAAAAGTACAAACAAAGCTTTCCGAATGAAATGTTTAACTCAAATTTGAGACGTTAAAAAGAGTGTCTTCGATTAAATATCAATCATCAATCAGCCCAAGATATATAGCCCAGTCTGAATGTACGTTTCAAATGGATGTAAGTCGATACCACAATTTCCTTTTTTTAATCTGTGAGAAGGATCATTGGCAGTATAAATTCAGAATTTCGACCAGATTTTGCTATGGCACGACCGCCATCTCAATTTCAGGGGGAATTTGTTTTTGTTAAATAACTCGCCCATTTTTAACTTTTGACTAAAAATAGTCATTATTAAATTTATAAGAAATTCAATTCTCTACAACTTTGGTCACAACAATTTTTTGTCCACAATCGATGTTTTCCAACTTAAATCTGAAGAAGGGTAAAACTGAATTATTGCATTATCGCGTTTATTTTAAACTTTAGCCTGTAAATGAAAAGGAACAAACTTGCAGGGAATACAATTTTCTACAACTTTAGTCCTTACCTTTTTTCTTGTAGGATCAATATTTAAGGTCCTACGTCTACGGTAAAGGAAAAGAGTGGTAGAAAATTATTTCACGGACCATTCCACAACTGCATTTCTTTTTATAACATAGAACTTGAATCATCTTTATTCAAAATAAAACCCTTCTCCCCACCTCCACAAGGATAGAGTTTCAGGCACGTTTTTTTCTACGCGGTCCTGTAGGCCTAAATCACGCGTTATTATTTGAGAGTTTATTTCGTTTTTTGGCATTTTCTTTCTTATAAGTTTTTGGGATCGGAAAAAATAACGTAGATCCGATTTTAATATCTTGCATAAAATAAAAAAAAAAGTAATTCGGATTTAACTTTCGATAACACTTGCAAGAACAAAATGGAATTCCAATTTCAAAAACTTAAGATAAGAGTAACTAATAATAAGAAAGCGTAAAAAAAACGGAATAAACTTGTGAGTAATAATACGTGGATTAGACCTACAGGGGAATCCACGTCAAAAAAACGTGCCTGAAACTCTGTCCCTGCGGTGATGCGGAAAAGGATTTTATTTTAAATAAAAATAATTCGAGTTTTATGTTATAGAAAAACATGTAGTTGTCAAATGTTTCATGGAATAATGTTTTCGCACCACTCATTACCGTATGCGCAGTAAGGACCTAAAACATTGATCCTAGGAGGACAAAAGTAAGGACCAAAGTGGTAGAGAATTGTATTCCCTACAAGGTTGTTTTCGTTCATTTATGCGCTGACGTTTAAAATAAATGAGATAATACAATAATTTAATTTCGCCCCTTTTTTCAGATTTATGTTAACCGTCCGGTCAGTAACCGGGTACCCGGGTATCGATTTCAGTTTCCAAGGTAGAATTTATTAACTTCCCCTTAAAAAAAATGTTGGGGTTCGCTATTGTTATTTCACATTCCACGAAGCCGACTGACTAACCGCTTAGCCATGTGGCGAAAAAGATCGATCGTAGACCAAAAATTGTTATGGACAAGGTTGTAAAGAATTGAAGTTCCAACAGGTTTAGTCGGAACTATTTTTTAGTTAAAAGTTCGGTATGGAGTTATTTAACAAAAATAGCCATCGACGCCAGTGCAAAACAGATTACTCAACTAGATTAGAAAAAGAAAATTGTGTTATCGACTCTTTTCCATTTCAGGGCTTCTTTTTGTATATAGTGACTGGGCTAAATGTCATCAAAAAAATATAAATTCATCGGAATCAACATAAATAAAGTTTCGCGTAAAAAGTATACGTGATACTGGTAATACCCCTACCCTCCCCCTCGTGATCTACCATGATGTTTTAATAGACCTTCCTACCAATTCGGACCTCCGGCGACTAATGGACGCCCCCTAAGCACGATCTAATGACATGAGATTCATTATAAATCATTTTTTTATTTCTGACTTGATATTCATCGTAGACGTTCGCTAAAACCAAAATTTCGCTTCTGGAATTTGAGAATTTTGATCATCTTCAATTTTTTAGGTTCCAACACGATTATGAACGATTGGATTTTCTGACGTTCAATTGATATTCTAGCAAATTTTTATTTTTTCAATTCAAAAAATTAGCAACATCATTCTGCGTTGTAATTTTCTATACTGACTTCATTTTGTTCATTTTTCAACAATCATTGACAGTAAATCGCATATCGTTGCGAACAGTTACTGAGCTGGGGCTTTCCTATTGAAATATTATAGAATTGAGGAAAGAAACCTTTTCCGACACTTAAGCTCATCTTTAGTGGCATTTTTGAGAACCATTTGTAGTAAAAAATGAATTAAGTTTTTCTGATTCCTTCGACAATGTACAACACTGCACATAGTCCTTTTTTTAAATCTCAAGCAGCCTATCAAAAATGCTAACGAAACACTTTTTCATAGCAATTCGTACAATCTCCGTTAAAAGACATTGAAAAAAATTATATCTTACACTGAAGAACAAAAATAGAAAACATAATTTGCTCGTAGTAAGTACAAGTTGGCTTGTTGTTCGCAGAGCTGGGATCAGACGTCCCTTCCTCAGAAATAACGGAACAAAAGACCATAATGAAAGAGGAAAATATGACTAACGGAAAATATCCGATTGAGAATGATTTGAATGAAGTTGGAAAAACAAAAGATAAAGAAGAATCCTCATTATCGGACGTATTGAAAAGCAAAGCGGAAAATGTAAACGGCGAGATTGATGAATTGAGAAATTGCGATAGCGCCAAACATGTAAATAAATTGTTGGATTCTTCGCACGTTGAAAATTCGTCGAAGAAAAAGTGGCATTATTCTGGGCATTTTGGTAATTATTCAAAGCCGACATCACGCAATTCCATTTCGAGGCAATGTTACGTCCCGAATATGTGCAGCGAAAAATATTACAATCAAAATGCTCATTATGGTCGTGACAAAAATTGCCTCAGGACAATTAAATTGCATAATAGAAAGGAAACCCGTGCAAGTATTGATTCAAGCTCGAATGATTCACTATCCGAACACGCAATTTCACCCTCCCAAAACGAAATAACGAATGATTGTGAAATGTCGCCAAAAGATAGTGGTGACAATCCTACAGTTAAATTGCCGGCTACAAACATTTCTTCCGACAATAAATTTACCATGAAAGCTTCCGACACCAATGAGATTCAGAATTCCGTTGTAAATAATGGTTCGGAGCCGCGGGAGACGTTATTAAAAACTGACAATACCGAAGCAGCTTCAGATTGTACAGCTAATGCTGATTCGACGTGTGAGGAAAATCAAGATGAAAATAATGCTTCGAAGTGTGAAATATCTTCTCGGATTCTTGAACATGAATCTAAGGAAGCTGACATTGGAATTAAAAATGTAAATCATCGAATTAATAACGCGACTGATGCCGATCTACCTGTCGTCGAGTTGACTAATGTTGATGGAAATTCCACTGATCTCAAGGAAACTTCTTCCGTTAACAACCCATCGAATTCCACCGAGAAAGAAGAAAAAGTAGTTGAGGATTTAGTCGACCTAAGAGATGAAAATGTGACTTCGGAAATAACAACGAGACCTGGAGATGAGGACGAGAACACTTCGGGAAATACGGGTGACGGTGAAAATGGTAAAAATTTCATGGCTGAAACAGATAAAAAATTGGAAAATAATAAGAAAAATAGTTTGCAAACATTGAATAAATCCGAAAATCATGTATCTGATGAATCAAAAAAGACTGATGATTTGAAATGTACCGAAAGTGAGTCTGAAGTAAAAGTAAGCCAAAAAGGTCATAAAGTTGTTTCGGAAAACAGGATCGACTGTGAATATGATGAGATCGTTTCATCAGAAAAAATCGATGAATCCATAAGCGATAAAAATGAAAAAGAAAAAGACATTGTAGGCAGAAGCGATGTAAATTCTGAAAAAGTTTTTGTCGCAAAATTGCTGAAAGAATTAGATGAGGAGTCGGATGTTCAAGAAATAAGTGATTCTAAATTAATACAAAAAAATCGAGAAACCCAGAATAAAAAGCAGGGGGAAAAAATTACGGAAAGTTTAGACCCCGTGACTGACGTAGATTTATCTACCGAAAAAAAAGAAAATGATTCTTCAATATCGTCAGAAAAACTAGATAATTCAAAATCTTCACACTTAACAAAAGATTCCTTGACGGTTGCCATAGGCGAGTCGAAAACAAATGACGAAAAAACAAATGTTTCGATCGATCAGAAGATCATGTCAGAATCAAATATCTCTTTGACAGATAGAGAGAAAGAAATTATTTCGTCGAGTAACAGTAATGATGGAAAATCGGTGAACGATGATGCTACCGATAAAGTGGCGACGTTGCGTTCTTCGTTAAAACGCACGTTGTCAGAACTATTGCTCGACGAGATGGATCTTTCGAAGAGAATACAAATGAAAAGTAAGAAGAATGAGAATACGAGTGAGTCTAGCGTCAAGGAAAACGATTCTTCTCAAGTTTTGAGCGGAAACGTGTCAGATGAGATTGCGAAAACGGACAAGAACATCGATACATCGAATGTTAAAAATACAGTAACTAATACTAACGGAGAGAATCCAATTTCGGAATCAGAGGAGAACATTATAATTAATAACGTTGTAGAAAAGTCATCTGGTCCGAGGCGGAACATCGAGGAAAAAAGTGTTGTTCGATTGGACGATCATGAGGTTGATGATGATGAGAGAATGGATGATTGCGAGGTGATAGAAGTACCTGCCAAACGAAAGCAGAAACGTAGTAGAAAATCGTTGAATATCCTTCGTGAAAACGCTATTAGTCAAGATAATTCCCAAGGTAGGCATTTGGAATGGGTTGTTCAATTTGAAATATGGATTATTACGATTGGTGTTCTCGCACGAAAATTGCTTTTCTTGCTTCTCCTTCTATTCGCAATTTTCTTTTTGAATATTTAATGAATTGACTGTAAAAAGGTTATTGAACAGTTTGGTAAACATTGTGCCCGGAGGTACCGCTTTTCAAGATTAATAATAGCCTTTGTAATAAAAAAAATGTAATGATATTTCATTCAAAATGAAAAGGCTATCCAATTTTTAATTTAATTGATTTTGATTTAATTAGCCTCTTGATTTAGAAAAAAAAATGAGTACACTTCAGAGCAGGAATATTGATGTGAAAAGTGGCCTGAAATTAGGAAAGCCTGAAGAGATCTCATTGTGATAAAAAATTAAATTTAATTCTAATTTTTTAATACTTAAATCTTATTATAAATTTACCTTGAAGTAGTTATTGAATAATTTACGATTCGAGCTTTGAAAAATATTATTTCTTTACGGTTTGCTTAGAAGTAATTGCCATCGTAGTGCTAAATAAAGATATTACCATTTGCTTCCCTGAAAATTTCATTCACACATAATAACGCTATAAATCATTCTCTTTCTTTATTGTTAGAATCTTGTTGCATTTGGAATGATGAATGCAAAAATGTTTCGTCGAAAACGTTGCAAAATTCAGCTGCAGCCTGGACGTGAAAGCGATTGTATGCATTTTGCTGAAACAAGAAACTTTCTTTTTATTTAGACCCAACTTTTAATTATATGTCAGAGTAATATCATGATAAAGTTATTTAAGTAGTTTTACAGATTTATAATTAACACTAGATTTACAGCACCCTCTAAAAGACTTTTTTCCCATTCAAAGTCCGTCAAATTGTGACACTCTTCCGCAAATCTAGTGTTAACGGTGGTGGTCGTGAACGTATGGGAAACGTAAAATTATACTATTTCGAAGAATTCTATCGTTAGCAGATGCTATTAAAGGCTTACGTACACCTAGAGAGGTAAAAAAAAATCGAATTTTCAAAAATATTTGTATTCCATAGTGTTAACCTTAATACATAAATTCTGAAAAATTTCCAGGAATCGCTCACATCTTACAAGTATGAGAAAAAAATTTCATGTCAATTCGAAAGGTGCTTACACCTTAAATAGACTTTTTCTCAAAATGGTGTTTTTGAAAACGGTAACCATTTTATCTCAAAAGCTAAACAACCGATTTGGCTGAAAATTGGTACAGAGGATCTTCACACAATTATCTGGTCTTTGTCGAGAATTTTTTTTAAACATAATTTTTTTTATAAGTAAAAAAAAGTTAGGCAAAATCCTGACTTTATGATTTAAACCGCTGTAATTTTGCGAAAATTTCTGTCAACTTAGAGAAAAAATTTTATTTTATTTTTGTGTTGAAGCGTACAGTCGGAATTGTCGTTATCACAAATGGCTTTTTTCAAAAAACTGTTTTATAGAAACAACAATCACAGCACATTTAATTTTTTTCTTTCTATGAAATTTTCTAATGTCCGTGACAACAATGTTTTTTCAAATAAATAAAAATTTGTTTCAATACATACATTTTTTTAGTATAAAAAAAATTATTGAAATTGACCCTATTTTCAGCACCTCAAGATGTATGTAAGCCCTTAAATCTTTTCTGTACTTTCGTATTGCGTGTGTTTCATTCAATTTTGTATTTGGTATGTGGTATTTTTTTCTATTTGGTATTTAAACAATTGGGTAACATGGCAGAAAATAAATAATAGGTGTATCGACGGATCGTAAACATATAAACGTTTTTTCAGAATTTGAGAGTGTTAGACAAAGGAGAAAAACAGCTCAAAACGCAGAGGAGATAATAAGGAAAGAATGTTTGGCAAACACAGATTCGGAGTCGAATGATAGTTTGAGTAAATTCGTTACGATAAGTCACAAGCCAAACAATCATTTGCGTGCAACTTCACCACCGACGCTTAAACGTAATTACGTCGATGATGAGGTAAAATCCGAGGGTACAACGACGAAAAAATTAAAATCGGATGTCACGTTGAACGGCGATATTTCGACGAAGAGCGAATCCGTAGAGTCGGAAACGAAACAAACTCTTCATAACGTACGTCAGTTTTTTCGTCGCGAAGCTAATGGAAGTTTATGCAAATTGAGGCAAGAGGTGAGCATACAAAATAATTCGTTACGGAGTCATGTCTAGTTATGAGGATTGGCAATCGAAGTTCAAGCACAATTAGGTTATAATTCCAATGATAATTACTCAGAAATGAGACCGTCTTTCGTTCAAATAGCAATATTATTTTTCCTAAAAGTGAAACTAAAATGCTTTATACCATTTTAGAATGTGGAAGAAATAGCAAGTATTTATGATCATGTTAAACTTTAAAAATTATTTAAAACGATTTGAAAAAAAAATTTTTTAAAGACTGCAGTGATTTCAAAATTAGAAATTACGAGTGTTTTTCCTTTGGATATCTCGATTCAAATTCCATAGTTCTCGAGTTACGCCAATTAGACAATTCTCCGAGTTTCATCTTTCAATAAAGAATGGAGAAAAAATCGGGATAAATTGTAGTGAAAGAAGAATTAACACTTGCAACTTTTTGCCTTCTTGATATTTCATTTTAAACCCTATAGTTCTCGAGTTATGCCGCATTTTCGATAATTTTTTCTTTTTTTAGTGAAAAACTGAATAACTATGCGACAAAAAAACGCATAAAACTTGAAAAAAAAATTGACAGTAAAGCTTCTTAGACTCCACTTTTTAAGTTTTTCAAACAAAAAATTGATTGAAAAATTCTTCACAAATTTGGCGCTCGATTTTCGACGGCCCAAAAAAGCCAAAAACCGGTTATGTTCAAAAATTGCGTACCTGATGCTAAAATAATGTAGGACATTAAAAAAGCAAAGTATAGCTGGATTAGTTCCTTCTGAAACGTCGCTTGCTAAATTCGATTATGTATTTTCTTAGCTGAGATATTTAACTCTAAGACCTGCTCAAAAACTCGACCAGTGTATCTAAATTTTTGGCCAGTAATGTTCAACAGAATGTAGTGTTTGAAAGAAAGATTTTTCGAACTATTGATTAGAAACAAAATGACGTACATTCCCGACCAAAAGTATGGATACACTAGTCGAAATTTCGAGCGGCACTAAAAGCTTCATAGCTTTGTCAAAAAAATAGATATTCAAGTTCCGCAAACGGCGTTTTGAAGGGGACAAATTCAGCTTCATTTCGCTTTTTTTATAATATTATTTACGTTTTTTTTTAGACCCGGTATGCACTTTTGAACATGGCTGGTTTTCAGCTTTTTTCATTGTTGAAAATTGGGTGTATAGCTTGTGGAAATTTCTTTCGCTAGTTTTTTCCATGGAGAACTTAAAAGACGGAGCAAAAGTTTCAATTTCATTTTTTTTTTTTTAAGTTTCGTACGATGTTCTTCGCAAAATTATTTCATTTTTACTTTAAAGATTATTTTTTGAAGATGCGGCGCAACTTGAAAATTATGCAGGTTCAAGGCTACGTAACATTTGACCCGAAGGACAAAATATCCTCATCACAAAATATCTGCAAAACAAAATATTCTAAATTCGTATGACACGTAATTTTATCGAAATACAAATTGAAATGGAAATATTGAAATGGATACATGGAAATACATGTATTGATATGGTCTATATTTAATATGTATCATCACACCATGCAATTATTCCTTTAATATAAAGATTATACAACGCCATGTGATGTTTGTTTTATTAATACTTTTTTTGCAATACACATATCCATCACAAATCAATCATTTTCCTCCTTTTTTCGATGAAATAAATTTCAACGGCATGATTATAATGATCAGCACTGTACAGTGAATATTTTGACTTTATATACACACGTCATCAACACGAAGCCATAACGTGCAAAATGTACATACATAACAGAGATGAAAACATTCATGTCTTATGAAGCAAGTTCTCCTAGTTTGTGAGTAATGAATTATAGATCAATTAATCAATTAATAAATCAATCGATCAACAGTATATCTCAACGATGAATTACCTACGGCGGATATAATGTCGACAGATATTTTGTCTTAGGGATATTTTGTCTTGCGGATATTCTGTCGTGCGGATATTTGGTTGTTGGATATTTTGTCGCGAATATTTTGTCTTCGGGCCAAAACGCGTGTTACTGGTTTCAATGGAATTGTCAAGAGGATAAAAAGTTGCATGCGATCATACTGAATTGACGAATTTTTTTTTTTCAGAATTTTTGAACGAGATTTTTTTTCATCATTTCTAGTCGAAACTCTGATAAGTGAAGTGGCTTAACTTCATAATCATGGGCTTCGAGACAAAATATCAAGAAAGAGAACTTTCTGACTTATTAATTTTGAATTCATTAGAATTTTTTCAGAATTTTTTTTCGAAATTTTTATTAACCTCCTTTGGTCGGATCTCGGAGAATCGTCGAAACAATCGATTGGCGTATCTCGAGAACTATCGAGCTTCTGACAAAGTAGCAAGAAGGGAAAACATTGTAATTGTGAATTTTGAATACGTTTGCAGAACTTGAATACCTATTTTTTCGACGAAGCCATCAAACTTTTAGTGTGGCTAGAAATTTCAACTAGTGTATCCATACTTTTGGTCCATACTTTTACGAGAAAGTATGGATAAAAAAGAATAATTCGTTTAGTCATTAATTTTTAGTCATTAATTTAAGATATTCCGCTCGTGCATTTCGAAAATGTAGTTTTGAGAAGAATATGCAGTTACCCTAAAGCTGACCTTTTAATATTCGCTTGGACTATAATATGTCAGAGTTAAAAAAACCTGAAAATTTATTTTTTTATCTTCAGAATAGACATGACTCTTTAAAAGCTAAAAATGATGATTTAGCTGTCAAATCTATAATTTTTTTACATCGAAACAGGAATTGGAGGAACTGTTGATACAAAAAATAGTCGAAACTATAACGATGAGGGGGGAGATTGGCAAATTGCGGGAGCAGGCTAAAGTGTCGGAAAGAAATCAAGAAGCGACACGAGTCAAATGTCAACAATTGACCAAGCAGGTCAAAGACTTTGAGATGGTATTGAGTCGTTATAAAGCGGATTTACGATCGAATCCCGACTCTAAAACAGTTGTACCTATTAAAATCAATCGTTCGGTTGGACTTCAAGTAAACTTTGTCACGGTAAATCATTTAAATTTTTCATTTATTTACTCTATAAGACAAAAAATTATTATTCTACATTTTTATCACGATAATTCGAATACAAACCATTCGAAACGATATATCATATAAGAATAGAAATTGAATTAAATGAATGAAATAGTTTTATTCGCTCTTGATTACAAAGTACAACATTCAATTAAAAAAGTATTTTTTTTTTTTCAATTAGTAAATTGTCAAACAATCAAATGATTAAATAATTTTTTTATTTTTACAATTGCGTACGAAATGATGCCTACTAAATTACAAATTCTTTTAAAAATGTTTATTTTTAGCAATTCGTATAAACAAATCAATTTCCATAATTCAGCAAGTTAAATAATGAAGAAAATAAATGTGATTTACCCAATACAATTCCCTTAAAAAATGATTCGTTTAGGATCATGGAATCCAGAATTTGCGCCAACTGCAACAAACACAAAAAATAATTGCTGGAACGACGCTCAACGGAACGATCGCTGCACAACAACAGCAACAAGTCCAACAACAAAAACAACCAGCACAACAATTAGCACAGCCACAGGGAGAGCCATCGCCAGTTATATCAGGTGTAAAACGAACAGTAAAAATTCGTTCACCGAGGAGACCGGAGAATCCGACCATCACACCTGTAATTACTGCCGTATCAACCCCTGTCAATAGTCCACACGCGTCGACAATAACACCCACGGCTCTTGTTGTTTCCAAGGCTGTTTCGGACTCCAGACCGTCGGTCACTCCAGCCAATCATCAAACAACGGTTTTGAATTCACAGCTCATATCACCCAACGTGAGTTACATTTCAAAATAAGTGAAAAATAAACTACTAGAACTCACTAGAAATATTGGTAACGTAAAAAACTGTCTCTCAAATTAACATTAATAATCTTTGAATCCTCACGTGTCTCATATTTCAGCAACCGATTCTCGTTAATGGAAATGTGACAAATCAATCAATTCGCCATTCAGCGGCGTTGCAGGCATCCAAAACGAAAAATAGCGACCTTATTGATCTTACCCAGGAAGAAGAAAAAACGAAAAGTGAGTATTATAACACAAAGCGTGATTAGCATAATTTCTTGTAACACACGAAAAAAATTGTATTTATTTTTCTGATTAAAATTGAATCTGGCCATTAAATTGCATACTAAGGAGTGATTCCGCATTTTTTTCGTGTTTCGTGTTCACTTATTAAAGGAATTATTGTTTGTTAACCAATAAAAAATGACGTTTTAATTTGTATCCAGTGCCTGGAAGCAATAAATTGACTGCCATGCATAATGAG
Organism: Rhimphoctona megacephalus; assembly: GCA_963989365.1. NCBI lineage: Eukaryota > Metazoa > Arthropoda > Insecta > Hymenoptera > Ichneumonidae > Rhimphoctona > Rhimphoctona megacephalus. The sequence goes on from OZ022416.1 coordinate 9,160,057, forward strand.
GCATCGTCCAATGTTTCGAACGTGCACAAAATAGCTCCACGTTTTCACACGGTGATACAAACAATTCCTGGTAATATGGCAATAACCGCTCAATCAGGAATCAGGGTTGTGCAACCGTCGAGTCAGCCAACACCGACCGCATTAGTTGTGAGTTTTTTTTTTATGCTATCAAAATCTATATCGTCAGAATGCAATATGTTTTTTTTATTTTTTCAATGTATCATTTTCTCAAAATTTTAACATATTCTTGACTTATTTTGCTTATAAATTTCTAAAAGAGAGCCAAAGAGATTTGAGCTCTATTACGGGTGAGAGAAAAAAATCCTTTGTTGCATTCCAACAACCCAAACTTCGACATCATTTTTTTCCCATTTTTAACCTATCGTCTAATTTACAAAACTCCATAAATGAATTATTTTATATAAATATTCTTTTTTTTTTTTCAGAATAACATGAATGCTCCTAGGCTAGCGTACGTTACGATGCAGAGTGGCATAGTTCCGAGACAAGTTGTTTTAACGTCAACTCCGACACCAGTAAGATATTTTTATTTAAAAAAATTTATATTTACAATTGGAAGTAACGGTTAATCCCAAATGATGCTCGAATGTTATGAACGAGATTTTTTTTGCCACTTTACCAACACAAGCGTAAAGCTTGTACACGAATTCGGTCTTACGATTACGCATACAACGAAAAATTGATCGTGGCAATGTTCAGATCATTGCTGGCTATCCCCTCCGCACGTGTTTTGTTGTAATTTAATAGTTTTGGGATATTAGTTACTAATAAATACGTGGTAAAAAAATTTAGAAAATTCCGCTATATTTCAGAAATATTGAACAATGCACTCTTAGTTTTCCGAGGATTTCTATCGACGGGTTTTGCTAAAAAGTACGAATATCAGTTTTACGTGATGAAACGCTGGATTCTTCGATAACCCCTGCTTAAATTTTTTTTTATTAATCTCAACCCATTTTTTTCATGAATGGTATGGTCAAGCTCATTGAAATTTCAATAGAATTCCTGGAACATTGCGAAAAATATATTAGCAATTTTTTTTTTTAAATCTATCGAAAGCGGTTTTGCATAGAACTTAACAAAAATCAACATTTAATGCCTGACTCAAAAAAAAAACGAAAAGCATCCAAGAATTTATATTTTGGCAAATTCTTTTGAAACATGGATTTATCGTTCGGTGTGAATCTCTTAGCAACACCCATTACCAATTTTATAATTATCAAAACTTCGTTATAGAAATTTTAATTAAATAACCGCACAATTCGCAGATTCGACCAGCTCCGACGAATAACATGAGAACTTCGTTTCCGATAGCCGGTACAATAAGCAATAGTACTGTTCGTGTCATTCCTGCGACGGGAGCGCCACCATTAATTTATAAGGTATGCGGGCCACACGTGTTTTGATCCAACGACAAAATATCCGATGACAAAATATACCCAAGTCAAAATATTCGTAATCTCGTAGGACACACCATCACAATATTCCTAGAACAATAAAAAAAAAATACAGCATCATCACATTATATCTCATCATATCACAGCGTACGTCTTCACTACACTATATATCATCGCACAGCATATACCGTCATATTACATCATACACCATATCAAACCATACATCATTATATCACACCATGTACCATCAAATAACACCATACACCATCGTATCAAACCATACATCATTATATCACACCATGTACCATCAAATAACACCATACACCATCGTATCAAACCATACATCATTATATCATACCATGTACCATCAAATAACACCATACATCACATCATGCACCATAATATCAAATCATAACACATCATACCATATATTATCACACACAATATAACATTATCATCCTATATCTCATCATATTACACCATACACTATCATATCACACCGTCCACCATTATATCAAGCCATACATCATCATATTACACCATGCTTCATCAAATAACACCATATACCACTTTATGCATTATAATATCACACCATGACACATTATCACACAATACATCATCACACATGATACAACATTATCACACTATCTCTCATCATATCACACCAGACGTACACTCGGCAAATAATACAGTATCATCACACACAATATAGCATTATCACCCTATATCTCATCATATCACACCATACACTATCATATCACACCGTCCACCATTATATCAAGCAATACATCATCATATTACACCATGCTTCATCAAATAACACCATATACCACATTATGCATTATAATATCACACCATGACACATTATCACACAATACATCATCACACATGATACAACATTATCACGCTATATCTCATCATATCACACCAGACGTATACTCGACAAATAATACAGCAATACCTATATTTGCAATTATTCATTTATTATAAAGACATTATAAATACAATCGTACTTTATGAGACGCGATGTTCGCAATTATTTATTTACACATATTTCCAACGCAAAATCATACACTGAGAAAAAAGATTTGTGTCTGAACAAAAATTTGGTTAAAACCGTTCAACAACGCTGATTTGTTTGTTCCAACCACTTCAATTGCTGGTTCAAATAAATATATGCTTACCACGACCATATCATTGTTAAATTAATGAAATTTTGTTTAACAAAATAAATTTTGTCTATTAAACCATTTTTTTTCTCAGTATAACGTACACAATTTACATACATTACAGTGAGGAAAACATTAATTGTCTCATGAAGCAAGTTCTCCTAGTTTATGAGTAATGAATAATGGATCAATCAAGCACAAATCAATTGATCAACAGTATATCTCAACAGTGAATCATCGACGGCGGATATAATGTCGATGGATATTTTGGACTGGGGAAATTTTGTCCCGTGGATATTTTGACGTTGTGTCAAAACGCGCGTTACCGGTATGTGCATTATTAGAATTGCGTCTATATTAAAATGACGATGCTTCGAAACAAATAGCTTTACATATTAGTACAAAATACAGTCACGCTCACTTGAAATGCAAGAATTGATTTTTTGCCGACCTCGGGTGCAAATTGACCGACTTGAAAACAGCAAAATCGCCAATTATAGCAAATTTTATCAGCTTTCGAATAAGCCTAGTCTCGTTTCGATCGGATTCAAACTGACCAATTGGCAGATTGGGTTGGTGAGAAAGTGCGAAACGCAACGTTGCCGAATTGTCGAAAACTTGATGTTTCGAAAAAACAGGCTCGATTAGAGATACGGCATTGCAAAGAGTATTCTGTGCCATAAAATATCCACCCCTGTTATTTTTTGTACAACAGTTCTAAACCGAGTTATACCCCCTTAAGGGGACATTACACCTAGGACTAAAAAACAGTATTTGAAAAAAAAAAAATTCGGGAATATTGAAGGAATTGGATTGGGTTTTTTCGTGGCTCAAAACATATATTTTCAGAAGCCTTTACGATTTTTTGTATTTCAAAAAAGTTGTACATGGCTCTGGTATGGTGTCGTGAAGAGACACCATACAACATCCCAAACGGTAAACGGTAACGGATGGAACTCCGTTAAATCTCATCTGAAAAAAAAAACCAGCGAGATATTAATATTCATACTAATATCTTTGGTGTGCCATAAGGGTTTTTGGAAATATCGTTTTTTGACAAAATGCCAGACTCTTAACAAAAAAATGACGATTCCGAACGAACATTTCATTGGTTTTCAGCCAACAAAATAAAAACTAATAGTCATAAAAAAATCCTATGTCACATGATAGATAATTGTATACGGAAAATTAACAAAAAACTTCTAGCTAATCGGTTCAGTGGTTTTCGTGATACATCCGTTACCAGCTTGAAAAATGTAGTTTCGAGAAAAACGCATTCGAAAATTGTTCTATGCATATACTATGGAATTTGTTCAACTTACACGGAATCGTCGATACCCCAGGTCCATAGTATTCATTCTCTGCAGATGACGCGGTATCAATATGCTCCAAAATTCGTTGCCGATGACGCAATTGCGCTTCTTTTGTCTGCTTCAGAGCGCGGGCTTTGGCTTGCTTGGCACGTTTATCCTCGACCACAATAAACTGATATGCGTTTTGGTCTAATTGCTATACCCAACTTGTTCATTATTTTTAATATTGAAGCCATATGATCATTAAAAGTGCAAGTAGCTGTATATGCTCTGCATTGTCTTGGGGGCTTATTGGGGGCTATGGAGAAGGCCTAGAAATCCGAAAACACTCGAACAACCTTAAATAACGCAGTAGCCAAGAATGCTGCAACCTCGACTATTTTCAGGCCAGCATGTATGTGCTGCTTTGGAGCCAATCGCCAAACGGTCGAATTGAAATTTTCATTAGCGTTCTGCGTATGACCGCCTAAACATCTCGTCAGCAAATCGTCTCTCGATAAATCTTTGTATATTAGAAGAATTTCTTTTTGAACGTCGGGGTGTAATGGGGCAGGGTGCGCTTCAGGCTCTGTTCCAAGTGCTTTAGCTTGCTGCCACCAGCTGTCTTCTCCCTCTGGACAGTTGTCGTGTTGTGGATTGTCGTCTGTGGATATCACGTGCTGAAAAGTTGCCATTATGGCTTTCTTCATGTCTTCGACGCTGTTTACATTTCTTCGAATCGCTAAGCCGTAATACGTGCTGAGCTTTTTCACCAAAGCCTCTGTCAACTTTCCTTTTCCGCCCAGTTTTTTAGTTTTCCTGATGTTTCGGAGCCGAGTTCCCATCCTTTTCTGAATATGGCCTATGCATTCACTTTTGACAACTATCAGTTCATCACCGTAGGGTTTTAAATTAACAACTGTTGTGAACGTTTTCGAATCTCCATCACCGATATAATTGCTGTATTTTACACCATATAGTTCCTCCGATCTCAAGAACGTCATTTTCACAGATTCCACTTCCATGCTTCCCGCGGAGCCTTCATGTGTTTTCATGCAATTTTCTTCGTCATGATCGTCTTTCCATGCTACATATTTTGCTGAATTTTTCGATTTGTTCTTCCAATATATACATGATTGGCAGTAACTGCTTCGTACAATCAGATCGATGACTTTTCCGGAGTAATATCCGATGAGCGTTGTAACACCATAAAGTGATTTGAATCCTCGTTTTTTTCCAAGTTCCATCACCAGATACCGTGGTCTACCACGTCGTTCGCTGCACTCACGATAACCTTTCGGATACACTGACATTTTTTACTTCTAATACTCGATAGGAAAGCCGGAGCTAAACTGACCAAACTCGACGCTCTGTCGAAATATTCCAAAGGTTCGAGTACCTTCTACCCAAGGCCAATCAAGAACATCTGCCGAAATCCCCCTCTCTCTATTATCCCGTAGTACAGGGGTATTGAGCCAGGTAACTGAATAGGGGACTACCTGAGCGACCGCTCCGTTCTAACTACCGCGCGCTTCGGTGCCGAACCGACGGGCGGTCACTTAAGTGCTTATAGCATCGGAACTAATCGGAATTTTGCTTTGAAATTTTGGCAACATATTCTTGAATAGTTTTACTAACAATTTATGAAATAAAAAAAAGTCGATTTTTTGACCCGTCTAAACTGGTTTCCCGCCTTAACAGAAATGGAGGCTACCAGGTCCACCCAATCTGACACACCGTCCTCCCGATTTTTTTAATTGATCAGCTGATCAATCAAAAACTCTGATTAGCTGGTGCAGTCATCCGGAACGATAACCATGCGTATATAAAGACTACCTGAGACCAGGGAGCTTCAGTGTCGGAGCTCTCAGCCCTGATGATGCAAACTGTAACGTTTCCGAAATGTCGGCAATGCGCTGAAACTTTACACGGCATCCATCTGGAAGCCATAAACTATTGTAACAATAATGGCCGTGAAAGGCTCAAAACTAGATATTATTGAAGCTTTCGTTGCAATTTTGAGTATAGCCAGCAACGCAACGCTCCAATAAAACATCGTTATTGAGATCGTTGTAAATCGGCTTGATCATCTTTAGAACCGGCTCTACTAAAGCAGTATAATTGTGACGAAAATTCTGCAATTCCTTTTTACTTTTAGCCTGTTACCACTTGCACCACGATTCAGAGCCTTCTGGGCAATATTTGTGTTGAGGCTTGCTATTTGTGGAGCTATAGTGATTAAATGTTGCTCATATTGCTTTTTTCATTTCATCCTTCGAATTGCTATATGTCTTCGGATTGCTATAAACACCGATAGCTTATTTATTAACTTTACAGTCGGTTTGTTGCTGCCACCGATGCCGGGATTTTTTTTTTTTTTGCATTGTTGAAGACGACTATCCCATGCGTTTTCGGACGTGTCCTACGCATTTTTTTTTTTATGATCCTCGAATCGCCGTAAAAATTTGATTGTACGATTCCCGAATACGTTTTGAAATCGCCGTCCCTGATATAGTTCACGTACTTTATGCGATAGTTTTGAATAGGTCTCATGAAAATTTCCTGCATTGAGATGACTTCCATCGTATTTGCAGAACCTTCGTAATTTGCCAATCAATTCTCTTTATGTGTATATGTCCATTCTTCGTATTGTTCGGTATTCAAATTTTTATTTCAATAATTGTACGCGAAGCAAAAACTGGACTTCACAATCAGATCTAAAACTTTTCTGAGTAATGGCCAATCACGGTCGCAACGCCGAATAACGAATTGAAACCACGTTTTCTCCAAGTTCCATTACCCAAAATAGGTAGTTCTGTGCCATTATTGGAAGGATCGTTAAACGTTTTTTTTTGTTCTTCTTTGACATCGTTTTTCCACAACAGTTCACAAATATTTGAGACTGCTTTATAAATGTTTTTCACCATTATGCCATACGTCGTTTATTCAACTAGAGGTGGCAAGTCGATGAGTCCACAAAACTTTTTGGCTCTTTGTCCTAGCCGTGCATTGGCTGGCTCATTGCGTCGCAGCTAAGGAGATACCTGCCTGAGTGCCTCTAGTGGCCGTGTTTGAGCGTGCTCGCATTGCCACCCAAGGAGATTAGTCAGGTACCGGCTATATCGACAAGATTTTCTGCACTTTCCCTTCGCCTCGGTAAATGCGATACATCAAAGGAATAAATTCGGCTGCATTCGCACATATGGGGGAATGGCTGGAACAGGGGAAGAATGGTCGGAAAGGGTGGGGAGGTTAAAAGGGAAAGACCCTTGCCCGTCGAAGTAACAATCGCGGGGGCGATTGGTTACAAACCCCAATAAATACTTTGTTTCATATAAATATTTATATTTCAGCATCCAGCTGCTCTACCAGAATCTTTAAACACTATGTCAAGTCCATCCTGGAAACTGCCACCTCCGGCTCCTTCGTTAAAAATATCCAAAGTAGCAAATGGTAAGTCGCAGAACAAAAAAATAGAACATTTATGATTAGAAACAATACAACGAGATATTTTGAAATGCATTTTTTGTTGTTTTTTCTTCTTGATAACAGGAATCGTTTTGTCTTGGAATATGGCGCTCTCTGACAAGTACGCAGAAATAGCAAGTTATCAATTATACGCTTATCAAGAAATTTCTGGTATCGCACCGAGCTCCTCCTTATGGAAGAAAGTCGGCGATGTCCGGGCTTTGCCACTGCCAATGGCCTGCACTCTGACACAGGTAATTTAAAAAAGAGAAAAAAAATTAAAAATCACTGCCTGCATTTTATTAGTCAAGACGAAACAGCTTATGTAAAATAGTTATTTGAAGTTTTAAAAGTAGGGTTACAACACGGTCCTTGCTCTATATAGATTCGCGGTAGCTGTCATCGAGCCTTTGTTTTGTTTTTTTGTCTTTTTTTTTTTCGATCGAAAATATACTCGTCTCACCTCGCTACCGCGAATCTTCAGTTGCTATGATTAAGTTGCGTTATTTTGCGTTTTTCTTAACGCTACATATTGTCCATTTGAATGAGCGTTTTCAAACGTAATAAAAAATTCGAAGTTCAGTCATGATAAGAGAACGTGATAATTATGAATGTTACGATGATGGATGACCATTTTTGGTTCAAATTATTCTTAAAACTTTTCGCATATTTTTTTCATGTTACGTTTCGCTGAATTCAATTACTGCAGCTACATTTTTAAAATAACCATTATTCTTTCAATTTATGATCGTTACATTGAAAAAAATCTAATACGGTGAATTTGTACAGAAAACCATGAAGTGTAGAATAAAAATCCATAATAAGTTCACGGAATATTCGAAAGTAAAAAATCACAATACATGGATAAAATCGCAGTTGATTTTCTTAAAAGTAACAGAAAAAAGGTTATTCTCTCATGTAGAGTACGCGTTGACTTTTGTCGACTTTTACTTTATTTTTCTGCCGCGTCTCTAAATTCGCAGACAAAGTTTGAAAATATTTGTTATTTGCAGAAGTTGAAAAGAATTTGTGGTCTCTTTTATTTTTGTTAGCTCAATAGTTTTTTTTCAGCGTAAATCTTTATTTGTTTATTTAATATTATAATTTATTTATTCTTTTAAAAAATTATGATTAAGATTACCAGATTTATTCGTGAATTGAAAACATACGTTTCTTTGATTTGTAGGCCTGTCAGCGTTAAAACTTAAGACGAATCTTGAGTAATTAAAACAAATCTTATTTTACAGTTTTCAGAAGGCAATAACTACTATTTCGCGGTGAGAGCAGTCGATAAGCATTCCAGACTTGGACAATACAGTCAACCCGGAAATATATCGTTGTAACGATCGAATCTGTAAACAAAAAATGCTTTCTTTTACCTTCCGAGTGTCCATCTCGGATTTTGTATTCTAAATACGCGGCGAGGATCGTTAGACGGATAGCTTCATTTTTTTCTTTTTTTTTTTTATTGCAAGGATGAATTTCCACTACGAAATATATTTTCATTCGAGCCTGTATATAATTATCTTGTCTGTCAAATAGTAAAAACAAAATTATCGAAGGATTCGTTAATTTTGTTGCTGGTTTTTGTCCCATATTTAGTGCAGTTCTTAAAATTCATCGCCCATCGTTGAAATCATTAAATTATCGTACATCACAAATGGAGCAAGATATCGCGAATTGTCTCATTAACAAGTGATATGGAAATTCGTTTCTTCCCGAAAGATATTAAAAAAATATTAATTTATTCTCGTATCCGTAATTACGTCTGGATTGTCGATTATCATTTTAATTGCCCCCTCTCCCTTCTCCCTTTTCTCATTATTGTTTGCCTAATAGAATAATCCTGAAGTTGGCGCTAAAATCGAGGTGCAAGAATTTTTTAAATGTCTGTTTCATGAATCCGTCAACCTTTAATGTTTCAAAGTACAAAAATAAGATTCAAATCAACAATTGATTTACCGGACATTTCAGAAATACATCATTTCTTTTTTAATTTCTGGCACATTAAATGATCGGGATGCCGGACCGACCTATGTCCCTGAACGTGTAAAATATTTGAGAAAAAAATTGTAAAAGTAAAAGATCCGAAAAGAAAATACGCACGTTTCTAGTCCATATTTAAAAAAAAAACTTGCATATATCACGAACCATTGTAGAAAAAAAACCGAAAACAAAACGCCTACATAATAATGCAAGATCTCTCGTTCATTAGCAGTGTAAATTATACATAATTTTCCCCATTGCCACTGTTTTTTTATATCAGTTCTTCCGAATTCTCGATAAAGAACCTCTCCATGATAAAATCGTCAACAGTTATTTTTTTTCTTTTATATGTTAGTATAAATTGCTCAATTTTTATATTGCGAAGTGGCGAATTTGTACAGTCGTGATATCGTTTAGATTTATTATTGTAGAGAACATTTATCTCGGCTCTGCAAAAACACACATCTACAACTCTGTGTATAATTTTGTCCTCGATGTAAATATATAATAATAGTTGTAAACAATTTTAAAATAAGCGTGAAACACAAAATTGTCTCATTGTATTCAAGTTTCGTGAAGTTTGAAATATAGAAAAGTTTTTTTGTAATTGTTTTTGTTTTTGTCATTTTCTCATTTCGTCTTTATGGTTGAATTTTTCTCAACCATAAAATTTTCCAATTATTTTTTTCTCAACAATAAAAAAAAGTATTTTTGCTTCGTAAAAATTCATGTAAAAAATGTTTTTAGCCAAAAAAATGTTCAAATATATTTTTGAAATTTTAATTAGTCCCAAAAAAATTATATCATATAAAAAAACTAGTAAGTTACATCGTACATTGATGACATCGTACTTTTTCGGGAATTTTTTTATTGATTTTTTTCTGATTTTTAGGATTTTTTTTTAATGGGAAAGTAATGACGCAGTAATTTAAAACTGACATCAAATAATACGATTCTTAAATCGTGCAACTTTTTTAAAAGTTTTTTCTTGGTTGTCGAAACGCCTCCGAAAAAATCGATGCTCGCTTGCGGACGTGTTTTCAGTCGCCAGAATAATGTGTAAACAAAATTCAATAAGAATCCTAATTTGCATATGTACCGCTATCGCATGAACAACGGAGAAAGAGTTTCGTGAAAAATATCAAAGATTGTGGGAGATGCTTCTCCAAACCGCCTTGAATGGGAAAATAGAGTTAAAATTTTGTTGTGAAACATTTGTATCAAATTCCTAAGGTTATAAACTGATAATTTAAAAAAAACGATTTTTTTTGTATGGACGGCCTGTAGGCCTTAATGAGATATTTGCAAGAAATGCCGAATTTCTCATTTCCAAATTCAATATTGAAAATTCAGTTATTTAAATTTATTCCTATCGTGCGCTCAAAAATATTTCAATCAACGCAGTCGTACTATTTTTGGAGCGACGACGTGAGCGTCACTTTGCGGGAAACGTATAATCGCGAAGATCGTATATTAAAAAACTGTTCAAATTTTCGACAAGTATCGCCTTCGGACTATCCAACTGAATTCCGATAAAAAAACGAACGAAAATTTTAAATCCGTGTCACCTGTATGATAATGAAAAATTAACTCGTGAACGAGAGAAATCAACAGAAAATGGATTTGTCCTTCTACATGTTGGCGAACAATTGTAACTTATTTTTATAAAATTAAGATAGTTCGGTAGAGTTTGGCCGAGTACAAATGTAGTCCATTTTTCAAATTTGTAAATGGACGATTAAATTACAAAATCGATTTTAAAAATCATTTTCATTGAAAATAAAATTTATCAAATCGCGTATACTCTTATAAATCATCTAAATAACAATTAAAATTTAATAAGCTCTTGGACTGGCTCATGTAGTAACAGATCCATGGATCAGTGAGAACGTAAACATAACCTCGAAAATTTTGCTGCACGATGCATTGATTACGAGCTCCTTCGGGCAGTTTTATTAAAGAAAAATAACTGAACCAACGTAAACGTTCACTCGAAGCTCTAGAAATATCCAATGAGTAAAAAAAACTTGGAAATGAAGCAGCTAGTGGCTAAGAAAGGCACTCGTCTAATATTGACATGTCGTACCGGCGGGCATAAATGAGCTGTCATCTTGATTGTTTACTGACTTATTCCGAGAGAGGTCTGCTATATGTGTAATTTTATTCGCGATTTCTCAATAATTATACGGTGAATCTAATTCAATTTCTCCTAGAAGATGCTTCACATATCGTAGATTAGAGCGATAAGTTTTTTTTCGTGGGTTGCACGCCTAATTTTTGAGTATTTTCGAACTGAAAGTTCTAACCTATGCTATCATCGTCTGCGTTCTCCTATGATCGCAGTGTATTTTAATAGCTAATGTCTCAAAAACTGCACGGTAAAAAGAGTTTAAATTTCACCAACACGTAAAAAAAATTATCTTCTTTCGATTCAATGCAAAAAATATATGGTCACACGTGGACCCCAACTCTATCGAGCTAAATACTTTAAGATATTCCTTTCATGAACTCAAATATTTTACAATTAACAGATTTTTTTGTATAAAAAAGTAAAAATACATCCCATTCCAATGGAAAAATGTCGAGCCAAGTTACCGAACTTTTAGAAAATTATAACTTTAAAATCGTCTAATTTACACGACACTATAGAGATGACTTGTTCACATTTCTATTTAATAATTCATACATAAAATAATGACAGATGTTTGATATAAACTGTCCTATGGTTAAATCAAATTCTAAAGATTCTGTAGCAACGATAAAAACAGAGAATCATCGGACGTTTGAAAAAAATATTCACGATAGAACTGGAAAGAATGTGATCAGCAGATGATTTTTTGTAGCTATGACGTTCAAGAGGTTATGTTATCTTCGGCAGTTTTTACATTTTTAACGTTATTCTTGTTTTTGCCCGTTACAAATTGGTTCATATTTTTACTAATGTCACGGCGTACTTTATACGTATTTTCACTTATATTTCACTATTTTTTTACGGAGTGGCTACTCGTCCGGACAGGTCCGGACGAATTGTTTAACATTATTCGTCCGGACAGCGTATAGGTTAGGTTATTGTGCCTGCGTTACTGAGGTGCGAAGGGCGACAGGAGTAGGGGAGGGATTTTAGAAGTATTGAATATGTTATTTCAAATTTAGAGACGGGCCAGCGTCTTGGAGCCGAGGATGGATATATTGATATTTATCATTTTTGAGAAACATTTTGTGATATTTTTGATACATTATAATACCATTATGTATTGGACATCCGGACGAATTGCGTGCGATTATTCATCCGGATATTTACGAAAACTATTATAAATTGTATATCCGAAAGAATTCCGTACGATTATTCATCCGGATACATTATACCATTATGTATTGGATATCCGGACGAATTGCGTGCGATTATTCATTCGGATATATACGAAAACTATCATAAATTGTATATCCGGATGGATTCTATACGATTATTCGTCCGGATACATTATACCATTATGTATTGGATATCCGGACGAATTGCGTGCGCTTATTCATCCGGATATATACGAAAATTATTATAAATTGTATATCCGGAAGAATTCTGTACGATTATTCGTCCGGATACATTATACCATTATGTATTGGATATTCGGACGAATTGCGTGTGGTTATTCACCCGGATATATACGAAAACTATCTTAAATTGTATATCCGGATGGATTCTGTACGATTATTCGTCCGGATACATTATACCATTATGTATTGGATATCCGGACGAATTGCGTGCGGTTATTTATCCGGATATATATGAAAACTATCATAAATTGTATATCCGCATAGATTCTGTACGATTATTCGTCCGGATACATTATACCATTATGTATTGGATATCCGGACGAATTGCGTGCTGTTATTCATCCGGATATATACGAAAACTATTATAAATTGTATATCCGGATGGATTCTATACGATTATTCGTCCGGATACATTATACCATTATGTATTGGATATCCGGACGAATTGCGTGCGCTTATTCATCCGGATATATACGAAAATTATTATAAATTGTATATCCGGAAGAATTCTGTACGATTATTCGTTCGAATACATTATAACATTATGTATTGGATATCCGGACGAATTGCGTGCGGTTATTCATCCGGATATATACGAAAACGGTAGAAAATTTAGACGGTAAAATATTTACCCAAACCCACCCTACTATTTCCTCATGTTCAACTATTCAAAAAACAACCACAAGATGACCCAAACCCATCCTACTATTTCCTCATGTCCAACTATTCAAAAAATAACCGCAAGATGATCCAAACCCACCCAACTATTTCCTCATGTCCAACTATTCAAAAAACAATCGGAAGATGACCCAAATCCACCCTACTATTTTCTCGTGTCCAAATATTCAAAAAACAACCGCAAGATGACCCAAACCCACCCTACTATTTCCACATGCTCAACTATTAAAAAACAACCGCAAGATGACCCAAACCCACCCTACTATTTCCTCATGTTCAACTATTCAAAAAACAACCGCAAGATGACCCAAACCCACCCTACTATTTCCTCATGTTCAACTATTCAAAAAACAACCGCAAGATGACCCAAACCCACCCTACTATTTCCTCATGTTCAACTATTCAAAAAACAACCGCAAGATGACCCAAACCCACCCTACTATTTCCTCATGTCGAACTATTCAAAAAATCTCAAGATGACCCAAACCCACCCTACTATTTCCTCATGTCCAACTATTCAAAAAACAACCGCAAGATGACCCAAACCCACCCTACTATTTTCTCATGTCCAACTATTCAAAAAACCATCGCAAGATGACCCAAACCCACCCTACTATTTCCACATGTCCAACTATTCAAAAAACAACCGCAAGATGACCCAAACCCACCCTACTATTTTCTCATGTCCAACTATTCAAAAAACCACCGCAAGATGACCCAAACCCACCCTACTATTTCCTCATGCTCAACTATTCAAAAAACAACCGCAAGATGACCCAAACCCACCCTACTATTTCCTCATGTTCAACTATTCAAAAAATAACCGCAAAAGGGTGGGGGTAAAATTTTCGAATGACGAAATTTCGAACAGCTAAAATAGCGAATTTTAACATACAGTTATCGATATATATATATATATAATTGTATGTTAAAATTCGCTATTTTAGCTGTTCGAAATTTCGTCATTCGAAAATTTTACCCCCACCCCCGCAAAATGACCCAAACCCACCCTACTATTTCTTCATGTCCAACTATTCAAAAAATCGCAAGATGACCCAAACCCACCCTACTATTTCCTCATGTCCAACTATTCAAAAAAACAACCGCAAGATGACCCAAACCCACCCTACTATTTTCTCATGTCCTACTATTCAAAAAATAACCACAAGATGACCCAAACCCACCCTACTATTTCCTCATGCCCAACTATTCAAAAAACAACCGCAAGATGACCCGAACCCACCCTACTATTTCCTCACGTCCAACTATTCAAAAAACAATCGCAAGATGACCCAAACCCACCCTACTATTTCCTCATGTCCAACTATTCAAAAAAAAACCGCAAGATGACCCAAACCAACCCTACTATTTCCACATGCTCAACTATTCAAAAAACAACCGCAAGATGACCCAAACCCACCCCACTATTTCCATATGTCCAACTATTCAAAAAACAACCGCAAGATGACGCAAACACACCCTACTATTTCCTCATGTCCAACTTACAAATACCTTTATTCATTATATATCCGGATGAATTCTGTACAATTATTCGTCCGGATACATATAACAACAGTCATAAATTGTATATCCGGACGAATTACGTGCGATTATTCGTTCGGATACATGCAAATACCTTTATTCATCATATATCCGGATGAATTACATACGATTAGTCGTCCGGATACATATAACAACTATCATAAATTGTATATTCGGATGAATTACCTGTGAGTATTCGTCCGGATATATACGGAAACCATTATAAATTGTATTTCCGGACGAATTACGTGCGATTATTTGTCCGAATACATGCAAATACCTTTATTTATTATGTATCCGGATGAATTACGTACGATTAGTCGTCGGGATACATATTAGAACCCTTGGAAATCGTTCGCTGATAAGTAATTCATTATATATCCGGATGAATTCTGTACGATTATTCGTTCGGATATATACGAAAATCATTATAAATTATATATCCGGACGAATTACGTGCGATTATTCGTCCGGACATTTATAGCTGCGAGGTGTATGTTCGGAGGGAGTTTCAATATACCACCATACTATAAAAAAATTAATTGAAAAAGAAATAACCTCATTTTGGACAAATATCCGGACGAATACCGAACGCGTATTTGTCCGGGTGTCCGGACGACTAGATACAGCCATTTTTTTAACCAAATACTATAAGTCCAGCTTCTTGCTTTCACAGTGCGGTTGTTGACATTTGTAACTCTAAAAAATATCAAAAAGTTTCATAATTTACACAATTAAGCTGAAATTTTCGATTTATGTTTACAGGTGGGTCTAATAATTGATTATAACTTTTTTAAGGCGGGAAACCAGTTTAGACGGGTCAAAAAATCGACTTTTTTTTATTTCATAAATTTTTAGTAAAACTATTCAAGAATATGTTGCCAACATTTCAAAGCAAAATTCCGATTAGTTCCGATGCTATGAGCACTTAAGTGACCGCCCATCGGTTCGGCGCCGAAGCGCGCGGTAGTTAGAGCGGAGGGTCGCTCAGGTAGTCCCCTATTCAGTTACCTGGCTCAATACCCCTGTACTACGGGATAATAGAGAGAGGGGGATTTCGGCAGATGTTCTTGATTGGCCTTGGGTAGAAGGTACTCGAACCTTTTGAATATTTCGACAGAGCGTCGAGTTTGGTCAGTTTAGCTCCAGCTAGCTTTCCTACCGAGTGTTAGAAGTAAAAATGTCAGCGTATCCGAAAGGTTATCGTGAGTGCAGCGAACGACGTGGTAAACCACGTAAGAGATCCTTCCAAGGAAATCAACACACCAGGAGTGAGTCAAGTGTTAGTGAAGATGGAAGTGCCAGCCATGTTCTTGAGATCGGAGGAACTATATGGTATAAAATACGGCAATTATATCATTGATGGATATTCGAAAACGTTCACAGCAGTTGTTAATTTGAATCCCTACGGTGATGAACTGACAGTTGTCAAAAGTGAATGCGTATGCCATGTTCAGAAAAGGATGGGAACTCGGCTCCGAAACATCAGGAAAACTAAAAAACTGGGCGGAAAAGGAAAGTTGACAGAGGCTTTGGTTAAAAAACTTAGCACGTATTACGGCTTAGCGATTCGAAGAAATGTAAACAGCGTCGAAGACATGAAGAAAGCCATAATGGCAACTTTTCAGCACGTGATATCCACAGACGACAATCCACAACACGACAACTGTCCAGAGGGAGAAGACAGCTGGTGGCAGCAAGCTAAAGCACTTGGAACGGAGCCTGAAGCGCACCCTGCCCCATTACACCTCGACGTTCAAAAAGAAATTCTTCCAATATACAAAGATTTATCGAGAGACGATTTGCTGACGAGATGTTTAGGCGGTCATACGCAGAACGCTAATGAAAGTTTCAATTCGACCGTTTGGCGATTGGCTCCAAAGCACCTACATGCTGGCATGAAAATAGTCGAGGTTGCAGCGTTCTTGGCTACTGCGTTATTTAATGAAGGAAATTCAGCCCTTCTAATGTTGATGAACGAATTAAAACTCGTAGTTGGCTCGCAGAGCTTCAATTTTGTCGGGAACATGGATGAGCAGCGCGTGAAAAGACAGAATAGGCACAGCTCGTTGGAGACCAAGGAAACTCGGAAAGCTCGTCAAGAGGAGATGCAAGCCCGAAATGATGCGTTTGAAGAAGAAGAGGGGTTGCTGTATGGTGCTGGAATAGCTGATTAACCGGTGAGCAGTTTATATAACTAATTACTGCCTTGAATTGCTTGTTTTTGCTACATATTTTTTCAAACACGTTTTTCTCGAAATGACTTTTTTTCAACTGGTGGGCATTCTAGCTCAAAAAGTTATTAACCAATCGTTCTGAAAATTTGTGTGAATATTCTTTATTCAATTACAATCTATGTGAACCTAATTCTGGGATGATATTATTATTAAAAATATTTTTTTTAATGCAAAAAAGTGAAAAAACATGGTATAAAAACATGACATTGTGTTCAAACACCTCAAAAACATGCAATTTTCAACTTTTTTGATCACAATTAGGTTCATATTCTTAGGAAATATGTTGTTAACGAAAAAAAAAATTGTAATGAATACAGATAAAAATTGTGACTTCAGGAATGCCCACCAGCAAAAAACACGGATGGCGATCGTCTATGGACAGCAGCTTCTAACTCCACTATTTCCGGCAGAAATGACTTGAAAAAATTTCAAAGTGTACTTCAAAACATGAATAAAATATCTTCCAAGTTTAAACAAATTCTGATTATTCCTTCCCTGTTAAAAAAATTGACGAAAGACACCAAAATTTCGGCCTCCTAAACTGGTTTCTCGTCTTAAACAAAATCAAACCTAATTTATCAACAAATGTGGAGGGCCCTGCTTATGCGCCCAAAAAATACGGCCCTCCATGAAAGGAATACCTCAATCAAACCCAGAGACCAATTTCCATTTTTTTCTCCAAACGAGTCAGAAAAAGATGTTGTTTTTTGTAGAACCAGAAATACGGAGGCTCTGAGAAAATCAACAAGCCCTACCGTGAAAAATATTTTTACGTAAATTAAAATCCTATCAGGCAAAAATTACGAAAATTAACTCTATCAGGCAAATCTACCTAACCAAACTCTACCAAGGAAATTTCAATGAAGAGAAAGACTATCATATTCCTCAACTCTCCCAAAATTTTTCTCTACCATAGGGATTCTCTACCAATAAACAATCTCTACCAACCGATCTCTACCACATCCTACTCTACCGACAAAAACTCTCCCAGGAAAATCTCCACCATGGTCAATCTCTACCGGAAAGACATCTCTACCAAGGGCAATCTCTACCATTAATGAAGATTCATCTTTACTGCAGTAATGTAGATTATTACTTACTTATTACCGCAGTATTCCTTGTTTACTGCTTTTTTTACTTACTTAGTACTAATTATTTACTTAATTACTGCAGTAATGTAAATGTAGACAATGGTAGAGATGTCTTTCCGGTAGAGATTGAACATGGTGGAGATTTCCTTGGGAAAGTATTTGTCGGTAGAGTAGGCTGTGGTAGAGATGGATTTGGTAGAAATGTCTACGGTAGAGATTGTTTATTAGTAGAGAATGCCTATGGTAGAGCAAAATTTTGGGAGAGTTGAGGAATGATAGTTTCTCTCTTGGTTGAAATTTCCTTGGTAGAGTTTGGTCAGGTAGAGATTTGCCTGATAGAGTTAATTTTCGACAGAGTTGTCGCTGTGTCAAAACTCGAATGTTCGTCCTTATTTTGTTCGATTTACAAAAATGGCTGCGACTTTTTTTCTACTGGGGGAATTTAAATCCCAAACACCGCTCATTTTCTTTGTATTCAAATCTTTAAAATGGCCCTTGGTTTATGTTTTTATAATCGATTTTCGATTTTTGACGAATTTTTTAACGCGAAGATCGATTTTAAAAAATTTTTCCATTTACCATTTTTTTTACGATGGCACTTTTTAAACCTATATAGAACCCCACAATGGGGTAATTAGTTACCCCACGAAAATATCAAATTTCCTTCCCGAACCAATTTTTTAAAACCATTCCTTCCGATTTATACAGTTTTCACCATTAAGGAAGTCTACTCGAATCTCAAAAAGATGGCAGATCTTTGAAATTTTAATAGCACTTTCGGAAATATATTCTGCATGTATCTGCAAAATTCAAACAAGATTGACCACCTGCTTTTTGAAATAAAAAATCGCAAAGTTGCCTCCAACTTACACAGAGCCTTATGGCACGTACTGTTTTGACGTGAGAAATAATTTAATATCATGTAGTTCAAAAGGTGGTGGCTTATTGAAAATTGGATCAAGTGCAGACTTATATATTACAGTAACATAGAAAAAAATGGACCTGATTTACCACGCATGTCATGAGATACAACGAATTAACTTATGAAAATTTGTCGAATTCCTTGGGATATGGCCGTAAAAGCCTTTAGAGCGGCAACTTCGCAGAGCAGAAAAGAGAGACAGAAAGAAGAGCGAGAAAGATAGAAAAATCAGGTTGGCAGCAATGCGGCTGGCCAAGCAAGGGACAACGAAGTCAGATTTATATAGAAGCCCAGTTCTTATGGGCGCCTTGAAGACAAACTTTCTGCGACCCGAACTGCCGCTCCGCGGCGCGGCGTTCGCTCTGTGACGTCACTAGCGACCAGCTGCCATGTTGCCATGGAGATGGGGAAGCGTGGAGTGACGTATCTCTCTTGCACATTTAAAAGCAAGAAGATGCTTGGACTGAGCGCGTGGGGTCAAGTGATCGAATCCTACAATTGAAGTTTCTTTTTTTTATGTAAAATGTATATAAATATTTGAGACCACTTTCTTTGTAATATAGTTTTTTTACACAATGAATGTCTTTAAGAAAATGACGCAAACACGGGCCATTCAGATAAGCGGTATGAGCTCGACGTGGGGTGAAGTGTTCAAACCCTGATTTTCTTTTCTTTTTTTTTTCAAGTCCGCGACACACTATACCCGTAAAGCAGCTGGAAACGATAAAAATATTTTGAGTAGAAATTTCTGATATGAAAAATACATTAGCCTGATATAAATAAATATAAGGTAGATGTCTACATTTTTTAAATTTAATTGAAATCAGTTTATTTTTCGGATGAGAATTTCGTAATTTCGAAATGGAAGAGTAATTCAGTCATAACAGGAAATGGCGAACA
Organism: Rhimphoctona megacephalus; assembly: GCA_963989365.1. Lineage (NCBI taxonomy): Eukaryota > Metazoa > Arthropoda > Insecta > Hymenoptera > Ichneumonidae > Rhimphoctona > Rhimphoctona megacephalus. The sequence goes on from OZ022416.1 coordinate 9,180,312, forward strand.
CTAATTTGGAACGAAAAAATCTTGACATAACCGAACTATTGTTTGTGGCATCATTAATTTTTTTCCAGTATCGACTATTTTTTTCAAAAGCTTTCGAAAAAGTCCATAAAAAATTCCAATAGTTTTGAAAGCTTTTATAACGATAAGGCGTTGAACGAACAGTTTTTTGAATACTGTCACCTGAAAAAATTAAGGTGAAGATCGATGGGAAAAAGAATAAGGAACAAATTCAAAGTATGCTAGAAGAATTTCTTTTGTTTTTTCAACGAAGAAATATACGGTTTTTTCGGCGAATTTATATAAAGTCTCGATAATATCAAAAATTGGACTCATTTTTCCGACAAATGCCTGAATATGAAAAGTATTCAGTTATCTCAATTCATGTAAAAAATTGGCTCCATCTTCTTTTCTTCGTGGAAGTGTGTGTGGGTGTAATTGTTTTTAATACTTGGTAAAAAGCAAGCATAGGAATATTTCATGTATCCACTCTTAGTTAATTTTAGTTCACGTATAGCAGTATTATTGAAAAATAGACAGTGCATTTTAGAGCTTTTGTGTCAAAAATAGAAAACATGCGTGAACTAAAATTATTCAATGGAAACCACGGGAAGGTGGCGGGTGTCTTCCATGGGGACGGGGAGGATGTACTGGAAAGGGTGGGTATGAATGGGGATGTAATTAGGTATTAAGGAGTTTTCCTACTGTATTGTTGAAAAAAAAGAGAAAATAGTATCTGCTGAGATCGGAAAAAGAAAAAATTAAAAAAACATGCTGGTAACAGTAGGATCACTCTTTAATATAGGATATTTTTCAGAACCTTTCACAAGGTTGCAAAATTTCGGGGAAATATGCCTAAAGCAGACCCCTGGTTTATTTTAGTAACCAACAATGACAATCTGAAAAAGCGTACTTCTTTATACTTTAATTATTTCGAGAAAAATGATAACAAGATCATAATTCAACATGAGAGGACTAAAATATCAGAGTACCATGGTCCGCGTTAGAAATACATACCCTAGAGATAAAAATATAAAACAATATGAAAATTATTGCATTAATTTCTAAAAAGAACAGTTTTTAACTAGAAATCGTAGAAAAAGAAAACTTTGTCTAAATAAAATATTTAAATAACAAAAAATGTAAAAATGAAATATTAACTCGAAACTTCGAACAAATCTTATATCTACATAGTTTTCTATTTAAAAATTGAACAAGCAGACTAGTTTTGGAACCAACTTTTAAAATATAATTAAAAAAATATATTCGACTAGAAATGCTGAATAACACTCGGAAAAAAAATTTCACAGGAAACTTTGAACAAATCTTATATTTAAAATGAAATCTTTATCAGAGATATTAAAAAGTGGACTAACTTTGGAATAAACTTTGACAATATTTTGCTAAAAACAACTGTGAGGTTGAAGTTCACATCTTTGAAATGCTACAAGGTTCTTTATTGTTAGGAAATACAATTTAAACCGTATGAACCATATTTGGCTGTGACAAATTATTTCTCGAGTACTCAAAAAGTTTGAATATAAAAAAATTGCAACATCTTGAAAATTAATGATGAAATGGGATATTTTTTGTTACCTTACAAAGATGCTCGCCTCAATATTATGAAAGTTTCATTTTATTTACATGAGCGTGCATATTGAATCATAGAGATAAGGACCCCCTGGTTCGTCACTTCCAAGGTATTTATAAAAGACTCCAAACCCTCTCTATTATATGCACAAACACATAAATTAATGTCTGGAGAGATCAATCCTTTTATTTGTTAGTTATGTGGAAAAATATGCGTTGATGAAGAATATAGCAATTTGGAAGCAATGAAAAGTGAAAAAGATATTTACAGAAATATCCGGTTTAATAGGAACTACAAACTTTTTTGGAAATGTGTGAAAAAACAAAAGGTTGATCCACTCTGTTCATGCCGCACCACTCATTGATGTGAAACTTTGAGCAATTTTCTGGACGGTTTTCCGTATGGTGTTTTTCGTTTACGATTTGCCGCATCTCGCATTTCGCGAGATTTCCATTTCAAGTGGTTGAACAAAAGCGTGCGGACGCAACCCAAAATATGTTTTTTCCGTATTCTCGGACGAAATCCACACAATCCAATTATCGTAACTCGGGAATTATTATGTTTCTGATGAAATTTCAAGGGGGGAAATAGTTTTATTTTTTCATTTTTAATGCTTTGAAATTTTTTCAGATTTTTTTCTCAAATTTTTTTTCGTTAATATTTGATTCAAACTAAGGTAATTCGCTTACAGTTACTTGAGAAGTATGGGGTATTTACTGCTGTCAATACTTTTTTTCATTTCAACATTAACTGCTGTAAATACTAATTTACTTTCTGTAAATAATCAGTCAATTTTGACGTAACAAAAGTGATTATTTTTTATAAAAATAAAATTTGGGAAAACACCGAAAACCGTCATATTCGCGTGTATTAGTATAATTTCCCAACTAATACATGGTGTCGAGCTGCTCCCGTGTCCAGATTTTGTCAGAACTTATTGTCGAAAATCTAAAACCCTTCCGAATGATTGATTAACTTGCGACTAGAAAATAATGAAATGGTAACGAAAAAAAAAAGTTTGAAGAAAAATCTGAAAACGTTCCATAGCATTGAAAATGAAAAAAATAAAACTTTTACTCTTATGAAATTTCATCAGAAACACAATAAATAATTCTCAAGTTACGATAATTGGAATGTGTGGGTTTCGTCCGAGAACAAGAAAAAAAAAAAATTGGAGAAAAATCTGAGAAACCGACGCAACTGTTTGCCCTTTTGAAGTTTTTTCAAAAGCTTGTCGTTTCCGTGTTACACGGCATTTTTGAACTTGGTTCATTTTTGACAAAAAAACGGAATAACTTTGGCGGGAAAAATCGCACAAATTTTTTTCAAAAAACAAAATTGAAGCTCGAGCTTTCACCTTCATGATTCCGTTCGGAAAAATACATACAAAAAATTTCCTCTGGAAACGGGGTCCACCTGAAAGGGGGGTAAAAAAGGCGAAAAATTGTCATTTTGAAAACAGAGTGCTGGCTGTAAAACTAATCGTATAAATTATTCAAAGAAATCAAAATGAAGCTGAATCCCTCCCCTTCGAAATGCCGTTTACTTAATCTCTTTACGTTGATTACCAGCGAAATAGCATAACAAAACGTTTTAGAACTTTTCTGGACTTTTGGCCGGTAGTGACTGTTTTATGACGCAATTTTAATCGGTGGGATAAAAAATCAAATTGAAATTCTCTCAGGTGGAAATTAATTCAGAGAAAATTAATAAAGCTGAAAAGGTATCAAATTTCGATATTAAAAAGAAATATTTGTTTAAAACGAAAAAAAAAAAGTAATGAGATGCCCAGGAATCGAACCCCAGACCTTCGAGTCATGAGTCGTCAACGCTGTCCACTTAACTACGCATATTACTTTTATAACATTTGATCAGAACTTGCTTATAAATCGTGAGAAAGCTTGAGATTTAAAAGTCATGATTCGTTCAATACTTGAATCACAAGAATTAAAATATTGAGTTACGCATTAAATTACATTAAAACGTAAATTTTGTCGTTGAGATTGATCAAAGCGGATAACAAGACTGTCCTCCGCTCATGATCACCGCACATATATCTATTAAATTATTTTTACGAATATCAAAATTCGCAGAGAATACAGTTAATTCGACCGCATTACTCAGGATAAACTAATTTTGTTCTAGCAATAACTGAAATTTTTTATTTTCTTATATATACTCCTTTTTCAATCACATGTTGATTAAAAAGTCATTCGACGTCTTACATTGTTTCATTCTTTACTCGTTATGGAAACAAACTCACGGTTCTCTTTCCTTCGCAAAACGATGAAACGTCAATTCCGTATTTTTTCTCTTCGAGTTGCTACATCCTTCATAAACACACAACGCGTTCCCCGGCATTTTCTCAATAGATATTTAAATGTACAACAATTTAAAGGGACCGGCACGACTGCGTAAGCACTGAATTAAAACAAATACTGGCGGCGAGAGCGCATGCGTGACGTCACCAACGAATTTCGTGACGTCATGCTGTCCCCAGCATATAAGCCCATGAGAGAGAGTGAGAGGGAGAACGATGCGCCGCCGACAGCGCCACTGCTTACGAACTAACGCTGGGGACATGTCCCCACTAAATTCGGCACAAAAAATCCTTAAAAACTGGAGTTCTATATACATCTGACTTCGTTGCCCCCGGCGTCCCACGCGTCCCTCGAAGTACGAGCAGAACTTCCTTAAATATTTACAAAATGTGACTTTTTATCGTACACCATTCTCGTCGTTATCAAAAAACAAAGAGAATGGTGTATAATTAAACTTTATTATCGCATACGAGGAACATTTTATTCTAAAGAGAAGATTGGGGTAATTATTTACCCCAGTGTGGGGTTTACGTTGGAAAAAATAGATTGTGGGGTTCTAGGGTTAAAAATTTTATTTCAATTCCAGTGCGATATGAACAAGTGTCAATTCTCTGATTGATATTGCTCGATATAAATTTTTTATTTACATAGCCTATAATTGATCGGTAAAACCAAATTGCGAATTAAAAAAAAAACATTTCTACGCAAACCGATTCACGTGTTTGAGTTACAAGTACACATTTTTCATTATATAAATATATATATGCAACATGTGCTATTTCCTGTGGATATAAAGTAGCATTTTGTGGCTTCGACCTCAATAACACCTTGCCTTTTTTTTTAGATATAATACAATATATTAAACTTATAAGTTTTCCTTTTTCCTCTCTCCTTTCTCACTATAGAGCATAAGAGTGGGCGTGTTTAACGTGTACGAGTATACAAAAAGTATACATTATGAAATAGTATCGAGGCGATCAAATATACAATATTATTTGTACCTTAAAATTTTATAGCTTCAAAATATCGATTAAATGAATTTTTATGATCACTCAAGTTCGGTAATTTATTTTTAGGCGATGAAAAAAATGTGCTGCGAATAAGTGCGATGATAAAATCACATGTAATCAAATGATTCATTTTTATTATTTAAGTAAAAAATTCCGAAAAACTAATCGTAATTCAGTCCAAACACCCGTCAATAAATAATTCATGCGGTTAAGAAATTCTAAGACTTCTATTGAACTATATAGAGATGCAGGTACCTTGAAAGCTAGGTAAAAAAAAATAGAATCAATAATCAGGAAATAGTCTAAGGACAATCGATCAGCTGACAGGTCTATTCGGTCAATTTTAACTTTCCATCGCCGTCGATCGGTTTCTTATCCTACATAATCTGTTTTCAACGAAATAATACACAAAATAGAACATGATAAAAAAAATAAAAACGACAAAATCTACTAAAAACGAACGTCGAAATTGTCTTTGAGGTTAGCCATAAGATAATTGACAAGTCGCGAACCCCGATGTGTTATAAAATAGACTAATGCAAATAATCGACGCACGAGGAAATGGATACACCACGGTAATTTTAGATTTTCGCGTTATTGGAATACAAATGAAGTTTTCTCAAACTATATAATAAGAACTAAACAGTCATAGTCGATCGTTTGACTAGCTGCAACAAAATATACCTTGGAAAAAGAATGCGAGATGCGAGATAATTTTTTTAGTCGCGAGCAGCTCATCTATGTGATCTTTGGTGTGTACGAAAAACATGGGAAGAGGGTGGGGGGAGGGAGTAAAACAAAAAAACGATGTATGGTGAAAGTATAGTGTATTAAAGTTGTACCGAGTGGTATTGAGTGACTTTTACCTATGGGTGGTTTAGCCTACCCAACATTTTATTACGAATTCACACGTATATATATGCGAATATATACATACGTATATATATATGTAAAAATATTGGCGAGCCGAGAACCATCCTGTTCCGCGAAGTTGAAGCAGTGCGCACAGTTATGAGTGCGCGGTGCCAACTATGTCAAGTATCGAGAACTCTGTTGATGGAGAAAACCCGAAACATACACGGTGTTCAACCCCGACAAATAGTGCTAGATGATGACGAATATCGTGAGCGTTAAAATAATAAGTGAAAGAGATGTACGATCGGTTGAAACAACGACGATGTACAGATAAAGAAAGAAAAAAAGTACATGATATACAATATGTATGTATATGTTCGTATGATCGTATTTTTTCGAACGCCGCAAAATTTATTATCTATCTCTGTCGTTCATAACACAACGATTAATCGTCACGTCTGGCGCTAAAGCCCCGTTGATACACAAACGCATTCGCGGTATATACATATATATATATAAATCGCAATATCTACATATACATAATATATGCGCACATATACATGTATATGCTGTGGAGACACGAAGAAAAACAGACACACACTTAACATACATTGCAAATCCGCAACGCTTCCGTCGTCGTCATTGTTTTTGCAAAAATTCAAATCAACTTTTTTTGTTTTTATTGCTTTCTTCGCCAAGAAAACAGTGCACTTGCGGATTTATATAGTGGATATAGCAGCGAGGATCTTTGCGCGAAACTTCATGCGATCTCCCTACGTGTGTTGTGTATTTGTGTGTGTTATTGCGTGTGTGTTTTTTCGCACGTCTACAAGTGCACTTTTCGAGTGCTTCTTTTCGTTTTTGGTTTTTCCCGAAGGAAAGAATGTTTCAGTGACAGAGTGTTTATGTACCGAGTACGCAATCCGTACACGATCGAAGCTTTTATTAACGACGAGTTAAAACGAACCAGTGATTTCTCATTGTTCATTTGGTGTTTTTCTTTTTTTTTTTTTTCAATTCTTTGTTTTTGTTTCGTCGCTCATGCGAAACGACGGTAGAAAACGGGAGATGTTGAGACAAAAACAAGGGCTGCGAGGGTAGAGAAACAAAATATCTACTTTTCGGTAATCAGGGGATGCCTAGCCTACATCTGCTCGTCGTACGACGAGCAAACCCAATGGATATGGGCACTGCTACCAGTTCCGTAACTACCGTCAATCAACCCACTAAAAACAACTCAACGAGCCAGAAAAAAAATAATGAATCGAAAAGTAATAAATTGGCTGGCATCAAATTGCCCATTTTGAGAAAAGAAACCAGCGCCATTAATCTAAGCTTGGCAGAGAGAAGCATTTCGGGTAAAGGAGCTGACACTCCTCTTCTAAGGCCCGAGAGCAGCGCCAGCTTAGAGGCCGGAAAAGGCAGTTGGCTCAGTCTCGGACCTGGCGCTCTTAGAAAGTGCGAAACTGCTGTTGGACTTAGCACTTTAGCCCTTGAAAGTAGACCAATCAATCGGAGCAGAGTTTGCTCTCGATGCTCCAGTCTTTTGTCCCTTGCTTCCAGCTCCAGATACAGCCTCGCGGCTGGCAATTTCGTCCCTGCCTCATCTCAACAAACCACCGGACAATTTCTCTGCAAACTCTGCCTCGCCGATGTTTCCCTTTCAAAAATATTCAGGATCGAGGGCTGCAGCTGCTTCTATTGCAAAGACGTGAGCCTATCACCCTTCTTCAACAGCTTTTTCTCTTCCTTTTGCAGCTTCCTAAGTAGTTTTTTATCATCTGAACATTATTTTCGATCATACGCTTCTTATTTCTGGTCCATCGCTTCTTATTTTTCATCTTCTGCTTCTTATTCCTGTTCAGCTCCTTTTTGTCAAAAGAGTTAACACAGCATTTCTATCAGCAAATTCTTGACTAAATTAGACTTTGTAACTTCGCATGTTAATCCCGATACACTTTGCTCGTTCTTAGGGACAAAAAAATTAGAATAGCCAATCACTTTTTTTCTTGCGATCCATGTAACTGTATCAAACTATTAATTAATTGAAATTATTGTGTTCGAGAGCTCGGTGAATGACTAACTGCGAATCAACATGGGAGGATTAGAAAAATTTGGGCCCAGAAAATAAATAGGGAATAAAAGTGTTTTTGATCTTTACACGAAAAAAAAACTTTTCTGGAATTCAATATTTAGGGGCAATGAGAAGGTAGAAGAGAGTTTTAAATTAATCTTTTTGAAAAAATAATTTATTTTTAACAATATTTATTTCACACAATCAATATTAATGGTTTGTTAATCAATTAAAATTGTGATGCTATAATTGAATCATCTTCATTACTTACAAATGTATAAAATATATGTTAATAGTTACGTAATGTATATTTTTTCATCTCTACTCTTTATGAGAAAACAGAAAAAAATATGATTTTTTTTTTTAGCATTCATCCTAATGAATAGCAATTATGAATTTATAATTCACTCAATATAATTTTTGTATTCAGAATTAAATAGGCACTAAAAGCTATTAATGGTAATGAAGTTTGCATCGTTGGAATGCAACAATATGGTTGTTTCCAAAAAAAAAACTATTTTTATGCAAAATTAATTTGCCAAAATTCTTCACATGCTTTTTAGGGTCGCTTTAGCAAACTCACAGAAAAATTTGTCAGAAAAAAAGCTGAGAGACGATAAATCAGTCAATCGATAAATGAAAAAGTATTTTTGTTTTATTCTCATGATGCCAACTTTGATATCATGGCTACATGACTAAATTAATAAATATTCTTTCCCTTTTTCATGTTACAGTGTATGAAAGATTATGTAGAATTTGAAATTGAAGAGGGCGCTTACGAGATAAGTTGCCCAGATGCCCAATGCGATTGGGCAAGCGTGTTATCCTTGAAGGAGATCGCTACTCTCATCAGTCCTGAATTGATGGAAAAACATCACAAGTTTCGTCTGAACAGAGGTCAGTAGCGAACGATAAAATGATTAAAATTTGTATTGTTGCTTGAGGGCTTACGGTTTACCCAGAGATGTATATTTTTTTATACCAAAAAATATCTTTTATTGGAGCAACTTTTCCTTCCTTTCGAAAGACATTGTGGTCTATGAAATTGGAAAAGTTCAGTAGAAAAAACTGTACGCTTTGACTGAAACAAAACAAAATTGATCTTCTTAAAGTTGATAAAAAAATTAGTCTTTGCATTTTTTACAAACTGGCAGAGGTCTGAATCGATAAATATAGATTTTGCTTAAAAATTATTTTTTTTTTTGTTTTTATAAAAATGAAAATTATGATGTTAAATAAAAAAATTTTATGACAAAAACTAGACAATTATTTAAAGATTCTTTGTATAAAATTTGATCCTAATCAGTCGTTTAGTTTTCGTGATATGATGGTTAACGTTTTAAAAATCACAATTTTGAAAAATGCATTGAAAGGTTTAAGTACTTTTCAAATTGACATAAAAATTTGTTCTCCTATTTGCAAGATGTCATTGATTTTTGGAAAATTTTTGAAAATTATACATAATGGGCGACATTTTCGAATATATTTTTGAAAAATCGATCTTTATTGCAATCTTTGCTGTATGCAAGCCTTGAATAAGCGAATAAAATGTGATTGAAGAGTTTTATATACAATGGATTAAATTTGATTTATTTTACAGATGTATCGATGGACAAAGAACGAGCCTGGTGTCCTCGAGCCGGCTGTGAAACAATTTGTTCAGTAACTAGTGGTGGTAGCGGAGGTGTATCACCTGGACCGGTTCACTGTCCAAATTGTTCAACAGACTTTTGTTCGGTTTGTCGTGAACCATGGCACAATGGGCCTTGTCCGAACCTTCCACTTGGTATACCGTTTGACAATGATCACATAAAATGTTGTCCCATGTGTTCAGTGCCTATCGAAAAAGACGAAGGTTGCGCTCAAATGATGTGCAAAAGATGCAAACACGTGTTTTGCTGGTATTGCCTGGCCTCTTTAGACGTGAGTTTTTTACGCAAAAATACACACCGGTATCAGAGTTGACAAAACGAAAGCTACGAATAAATGCTTTCGGTGTACAGTTGTAAAAATTAAGTTAATTTTGGCATCTTATTGCTCTGAAAAATATTTTTTTAATCTCATCTGAAGAAATCTTAACTTATCCTGTTAGAAATGATTGATATGAGTTGTTTTAATCAATTCATTGAAAGTTGAACTTTTTTTTTCGTTTATCAAATTTAATTACAGCAAATCAAATTTAATTACGATGAATGTAACGGTCATCGATTTATTGTCCAACGTAAATATACATCGTGTTCAAATTCGATTGTTCACTTTTTTTCATGTTCAAATTTTTGGTTACGATTTTTTGGATTGCAAAGGAATTATTTCGAATTTTTGGATTTAATTATTAGACGATAATTCAAAAAGCGTCGGGACAAATGCGAATGTAATAATATTTTTTTTTTATTTTGTAACGGACAGTTTTTATTAAATCACACACAATACTATAAATATTCTTAATTAAAAAAATCTATGATAAAATTTTAATCATATTTTTCCAAATTTACATTTTATTTAACTGACTTATTTATTTATTTATTTTATGTTCTAAAATGGACTTCTCTATCAAACATTTTACAAGATGACCTTTCGTTTGAATTACAAAGATTCAATAAAAATTTCCACATTTAATTATTGGCAAATGCTTGTAACAAAAACAATGTAAATTAAATAAATCGTATTGTATTTGATCTCACTATCATCTAGTTCAAAACTCGATCCGTATTTCCGAAAAAATGGCTTATAAATCGATTATTTTACAGGACGATTTTTTGTTGCGGCATTATGATAAGGGTCCATGTAAGAACAAATTGGGTCATTCGAGAGCGTCTGTGATATGGCACAGAACGCAAGTAATCGGGATATTCGCCGGTTTCGGGCTGCTGCTATTGGTCGCTTCGCCTCTGTTATTACTCGCGGCTCCTTGTATCGTGTGTTGCAAGTGTCGGGTTTGCGGTTCTTCTCGTTTGGAGCAAGATGGAGGTACGCACGAGGACGCGACGACATAAGTCACATTTCGTACGCTTTTTCTTCTTTTTTTAATTTTTCGTTCGACGAAGATGAGGAGAAAAAAAAACAAATGACAAACAAAAGTACGAAGAACAAGCAACAACAATAGATGATAAAATATTTGTACCTAAATAGCATCTAAAGTACCTAAAACACTAAAGGGAATGATGGAGTTTGAGCTATAATATGATAGTTATAAATTAATATATACAAATAAACATATATATTAATTAATGCAGTCAAAAGCATTTCCATCGAGCCCGAGCGGGCCGTATCGACAATGAAAAGAAAAACCATGTTATCTATGTATATTATCCTGAACATTCTTGTCCATAATCTAATATCCAAGTTAAATTAAGACTTGTACACACACATATATACACACAAGCCAGCGTGTCTCTTGAGCACGAAGAATCCGTCAAGTGATCTGAAATAGATTATCATGCTTTCTGGTGTTCTGTGCTTCTGTATACGAAAAGAAATAATCGATAGGTGATGAGGAGTCGGAAGAAAGAAACAAAAAGTGTCGATCGTATAAAAAAGAGAAAAAAAACGACTCGATAAGAATCGTGGAGATTTGATACACTGTCGTAACGAAAGAAGTTTTTGTTTTTTATTTTTTCTTTTTTTTAAGTTTTTTTCGTCGGAATATTTATATGCCTGAGTGCTCAAAATGTTACAAATTGTGTCACGTTATCGTTATGAACTAATTTTCAGACAGGTGAATGCGTGTAAATGGTAGTGAAAGATTGAACATCGATTACGCAAGGCCCCGAGCTGACTTTTTTTGTACACAATTTAGAATAGTCTCTTGATTTGCTGTGATTCATTTTTTCCGCCAAGAATTTGCTTTCGTACTGGTGCAATTTTGTTAGATATTTTAAATTCTTCGAAGAAGATGAAAACGTAGATTAGGAATTACTGGGAATAAAATTCGAATAAGTAGTCAGTGTCCAATTTTGTATACTACAAATTATAACGTAACGTTAGCGTTATTGTACGAAGTTTTGAGAGCTCTGGAAAAACTAAGCAACAATACAGTTCGCTGTTTTATACGGTATAGAATTTTTGGAGAAAAGATATTTTTCTTTTCCAGTGTCATATTGAACTTTGAACTTTACCCGGTCATATTTTTCACGCATTTTTTTTGACAACTTTTCTAATGCGGGAAACTGATGAGGATAAACAACGACGCAATTTTCGAGTTCTGTATTTGTCTTTTCTTTTTTTTTTTCAAGTACGCCACGTATTTCTTGACACTTTTTTCGTTTCATTGCCATATTTTATGACTCGTTGAAATTGGAAGAGAAAAAAGGACACGATTCGAGATTGTTTGATGCATTTTTACGTGATTAGCTCTGCGTCTAGATTTTTTTGTTTTTTCTTTGAATAAAAAATTGTCCGGTCGAAAAATGAACAATTTTTTTGATTATCTGGGAATGTGATCCCTCGATAGCCATATTTATATAAAATAATAATAATTGGTAACTATCGCGCGAATCTTGGACAAGCCTGAATGATAACAATCGCCGATTTTTTTGTTCACCCCGATTTTATATTTTTGATAAAGAAGATTCTTGTTCGAAGCAATACCCACGGTATGTCAAATCTCCTCGATCGTTGCTACAACAATGGCAAATATGTTTTGTAAGGAAAAGAAAACGACAAAAAAAAGCAGACAAACGAAAAATGATAATGGGTGAGAAAGAGAAAAATATACAGGGGACAAAGTAGTCATTTTTATCGTTCACTTAAGTACAGTGTTAAAACGTTGAAAAACAAATGAGATGAACGCTTAATATTACAGTTTTTACAGATTAATCATGAGTGCAAAGAAACAGAAAAAAAAACAATTGATATATTTTCTAGTTTAAGCAGATTTGCGTTGCAGGCCGATACATTCCTCGAGGAAAGTGCACAGAGAAATGAAGAATAAATGTGTTGAAAAGTGTGATTTCGAGTGAATAAAGCGAAAGAAAAGAGACAAAGAAAGAACAAAGTGAACGAAGTAACCGTATCGAGTTGATAATCGAGAATTACAAATATTTTGCGAATCATTGATATTGTTGAATAATAATAGTATGTGCGTAATTATTTTTTCTTTTTTTTCTGTAACGTACAACAAATATTTATTTTGAACAAAGCATTTGCTGAATTTAATTTTGCAGAAACTGATGTTTAACGTACATAATTTATAAAATAAAATGTTTATTTTACTTCGGACCATTGCGAACGTGTTCGAGTCAAAGATGTGACGAATCAATGTGTGATTTGCGTAAAATAGCTTCGCTATGAATTTTCAATAACTTCTCCCCCCGCTCCTGTCTTTTTTAATAATTATTTTTTGGTTGTTTTATAGTCTATATAATCGAATCCGTGGACGCAAATTAAATGCGCATGTGAACGAAAAAAAAAGTAATAAAAAAATTAAATCTCGTTTAACGCTATTATATACCTTTTGGATACAATGTTATGATATTTTATGTTTGCGTTTAAAAAAGACGTTGTGAGCAAAGGTTGTTTTGCCAACAGGCCAATTATATCGTTGGGTAATAAAATGTACGAGACGAATTTACAGTCTAGTACTCTCAAGCTAAGAGATAGAATGACTGGTTTGCTATAAACAAACAAAATACAAAAAGTGAATAAATATCTCGTAAAACAGAGAAAAAAAAGTTATCGAATCGAACTCGAAAATAAAGAAAAAAAACCAATCAATCTCCGGACTTACGAATGGTACAAGAAGTAACATGCTTTTTTGCTTCTCCGCATAGAGATTTCTTGTTTCAATTATTCTAAAGCTGAATGATAATTTACGCAAAAATCATCGCGTTAAATATAGTGATAAGATTATTATTCCAAATTTGTAAATTTTAGTCGATTATGTTCTCAAAGAAATAAAACTAAAATGAAAACGAGCAAGAAAATACCTTGAACAAATTACATAGAGATTATATTGTTATTTTGCTGATCATATTTACGAGATAAGACGTAAACAAACAAGTTACCACATGTAGTCAAGGAGAATGATAAAACAAAGAGAAAGAGAAACAAAAACAATGTGTATCGTCGTGTAAATGTGCTTGAGCGATTCGATGGTTTGTATACGAGATTCCGACGACACGATCATAATCGATCTTAACGGACAACACCACTGTGACCCCCTATTTTTTTCACATTTTTCAAGAATTTTTTTTTGTGGGGAAAAAAAGGGATATTCGAACAATTTTTTTTTGGGTTTTGTTCCTTGTTTATTAATGTATCAAAAAACATTTTTTTCACATTTTTCACGCCGCATGGTGGCGTTGGGGAAGCTCTCGCGTCATCTCCGCAGTGGTTCGCGGCACGCAGCAGAACTGTCCTCAGCGTCGATCTGAAAAAAAATACCGAGTGTTTTCGTTAATAATATGATATTTTGAAGAGAAGTACATAGGAATTTGGAAAAATATTGATTTTTAAAAAATAGGCACGCCTTTGAAATTAAAGAATGATTTTTGAGCAAAATTTCTCGTCGAAAATAGGCTATAACTTTTATAATTATTGAGATATCGAAAAAATCTTATGTACTTCTCTAGATAATCTACTTTTATTGATACAGTAAAAATTTGAAGTCGATCGGATAAAAATTGCTCGAGTTCTGCTGCGTGCCGCACTCAAAAAAGTGGTTTTGAGAAAAACGCGTTCAAAGTTGGGACCCCGAGCGTCGCGGACCGCTGCACCGCTCCACAAAATATTCAATATCTATGAAAATAATTATTTTTTCGACCTGGGTCCAACGGCATTTCAATCTTAAAAGTATTTTAGATTTTTTAAAATGGTTTTCAAAAAATCGATTTTTTGAAGCCGTCACAGTGGTGTTGTCCGTTAAATGCGATTTCATTTATTATTTTCGATCGTTTTTATCGATTTTAACGATATTATAATAACCCGAGGTTACGATCATACGATATAGTACGTAAAAATCAGAAACAGGCATGACCTTGGAATGAAATGTAATGTGAACAAAAAAATGTCTAGTTTGGGCATCACTGAGATGAAATTTTTGTTTAAAGAGGATTGGATTTAATGGAAAAAAAGAGTAGAATAGAATGAGAGTCTATTCGATTATAACGAAAATTTAATTAAACTTGTCAATAAATATGAACAAAAAAATTTAAGAACTTTTTGGCGATAGTCTTATTCAAAATAAAAACTATTTTTGCGTTCCAGAAGTGTCAATTTCTCGTATAACGTGTAGACACACTTTAAATAATATTCTTTAAAATAAATACCGCAGAGGAAGATATTCGATACAAGGAAAAAGCGTAAAACATTCGATTACGAAGTAAAATAAAACGTGCGCTCGACTTTAATCACAATTTAGCGGTGTTCGATTTTCGCCATTGTTTTTTATCAAATCAAACAAACTTTGATTAATTCTCACTTATGATAATTGTTCAGCATTTTTGTTATTTCTGTTTTTTCGTAGCGATTACGAAATTTACATCCATATTTACATAATGATGCTTTACTGCCGCTTTTGTCATCATATCTTCTAATGTTATGCCAAAGACGTTGTCCAAGTAGATGCGAAAGACACGTTGATGAGGATAAAAACAATACAAAAGATATATAAAACGAATATACGAGGAACTTATTATACATATATAAATACGAAACTAATCGAGAGGTCAGTTCCTTATTTACTCTGAAATCCTTTGATCGCTATACTATTATCTTCTTCTTGTAACATATAACGTAAAGTATGGCCAAATCAAGAAAGTGGAAGTCCGATGTCCTGCGTGAAAACAATTATTAGGCATGTTGTACATAATAAATCTTCATTTAGGAAGGAAAATATTCGTGTTATTTTTTATTTTACATTATTTCCATATGAAATCTTGTTGATAAAAAATATATAATTTGTTAATATAACTCAGTGAATAAATAATATTATTTAATTATTGTCGTTAATTCATTACAATTTTTGACAGTCGTGTCTGAGCAACTATATTCTTAATAAAAATAATTACAACCATTTTACATTATGATAATTTTCACATTAAATTAAAACTAAATGAAATAGATTATTATCTTTTGTGCACAAATAATTGAACGTATAGTTTGAGTTGTTTAAAAAAATATAACACTTTAATTGTATTTTATTAAGATCGAAGAGTTTTGAGCATTTTGATATATTTATTACGTTATTTTATCCATAAAGTATCCCATAAAGTCATCTATAAACATAATTTACTTATAAATACACCTTAAGAGGTTTCTATTTGAAAACATTTATCTCCCCCTTAAGGATGTTGAGTCCCTAAACGCAAATGATGATATAAATCTGAAAATTTGGTATGTTTTTGTGTTAACTATTTAAGAGATCGTGTAAAAATTTTACGACGTTTAAGAAGCTCGTTATTGGACAATTAACATTAACAACGAAAAACAAATTAAATGTAGTTTTATGGAAACTGGTATAACTTTGCGATAATTTTTTGTTTTCGACCTCCCAATTTTTTAATATTTACAATATACTGAAAGCAACGGAAACCAAACGAAGTTTATTGATAAATATTTTTGTTTATTGGTTTAAAAAATTGTTCTTAACAAAATGTTAATTTTTTAATAACGAGCTTCTTAATCGTCTTGAAATTTTGACACGACCTCTTGAATATTTCATATGAAAACATATCAAATTTTCAGAATTTTATCATCATTTTTTATTTCAACCCTTAAGGAGGTTAAAGTAATGATGATAGAATTCTGAAAATTTGGTATGTTTTTACATGAAGTATCCAGGAGGTCGTGTCAAAATTTCACAATGATTAAGACGCTATTTATTGAACTATTAACATTAATAAGTTTCATAGGGACTCAACATCCTTAAGTGAAACTTTTTTGTTGGAAAAGTTTCGTTCATTCATAGTTCCCGCCGAACGGCAGCACCGCATACGTTTTTTTTCTCTTTATCATAACAGAGGCGCAGGCGCGAAGCTTTCTCACGTGTGTCCAGCTTGTCATTGCGATTTTGCAAATGGCGCATTGGTGTTGGAGTTGAGATATGTTTTTCTAAACGCCGCACTTTCGTTTAACAGCACAAGTAGCCCGCGAATAATCCCAATCCGAAATTATCTTTTTATTTTTATTTTCTTTTTCATTTTGCATCGGATAGCGTGGAACGTAAACCCCAGGTGGCCGTATATATATACATATGAACATTTGTTTCCACATCTCAGTTTTCCCGTGATCGAAGAACAAAAAATCCTCCCAGAGACGATTTTACGACCGCTGCGCGCGATGTACAGTGGAGCTTTCCGCGCGGGCGAACGGTAAGTCGCCATTTTTTTTTTTCGTTTTTTTTTCTCGCTCGGTTGTCGAGACGCCGTCGCGTCTCTTCATAATCTCGTGCTTGAATCGTTGAAAAACTTTGTATGTTGCGCGTAGGGCCCGCTCGAGAGTCCATCTTTAGATTTTATTATTGTTTTTCGATCTTATGCAAACTTGTGCACCATATATGTATATATATAGATTAGCATATATATGTTTATATATATAGAGAGATTAGCATATATATAAATGAGTAATATCGCGTATGACACGATTATAAGGCCGCTCGAGGATTCGTTCGTGAGCTCGGCAAACATTATCTTTATTGCATATGTATGGGCGCTCTATTGGGAACGATAAGAGCTTTACCTCAACTTTATACGAGGCGCTATGAGCGTTAGCTGTAGTAACACGCCTCTCGTTTACGACCTGCAATGAACATGGGAATATGACGATTCCCATATTATTATGATTATTATTATTATTATTATTACCCGATGCGTACATATGCACAAATTAACGTTTTCGTCGTCACGATTTACATCGTTTTTGATCCTCGCATCGCTTCAACCTTTCTATTTATGAAACAAATTAATTAATAAGCAAAATTAATAAATCTCTTCATAACCGTTCGCGGATTAAGCTATTAACCTTTTGTGCACGAACGTGAGTCTGCCTGACCCATGTCAAAGTTTTGATTCTTTCAGACTTTGCTAAAAGCAGTTGGTTTTTGTTTCGAACCCTTAAATCGCTGAAACTATAAAAGTTTTATATGAAAGATAAAACTCATAAAAAGTTCGATATTTTTTTTATCGGTGTAAAATTATTGAAACTTTGGATGGTGGATAACAAATTGTAGAAAAAATATCAAATCGTCGCCGACATATTGAACCCTTTGAACTAATATAACATTTTTTTGTACGATTTACTTGAATTTTCGTTTTCAGCGGTTTTTGGGGTCGCTGATAACGAATATAAACGGTATCAGAAATTCCGAGTAGAAGTGCCAAAAATAGGGTCAATTTCAATAATTTTTTTTAACCCTTGCGGTACACACTGGGGTCACGGGTGACCCCAGCCTTTGTTATTTTGCGTTGTGAGCTTGTAGGAGGATCATTACTTTTCTTTGACTAGTGGAAAAAATCTTTACCGATATACCGATAAGCTCTTACAGGTCCCGTAGTTAGTTAGATTGTGATTACTACGCCAATCTTTAAAAAAAAATTATTTTAGGGTCACCCGTGAACAAAGTTTTTCAACTTTTTTAATCCAGGGAGGCGTAACGTTTTTTTTTCTTGTTGTATTTAACCTCTATTTTGAGAAAACATCCAATTTTTCACATTAAAATGGCTTATACTACATGAAAAAATTTATATTAATCACGTTGAATGTTTTGGTGTTGTACTGCACCTTTTACTTTCAATCTGTTTGGGTGCAAACTGTACCTCCTAAATGAATACGTTTTTCATAAACGTTTTGCTTAGAGAGTCTATACTTTCGATTCATGTGCGATTAAAATCAACAAAACTATTTCTTTTTATAATTATAGCTGAAAAAACAATTGGGCTCGCCCGTGCCCTCATGTGTACGGAATGTTTGAAATACATACATACGCGTTTGAATACCGTAAGGGTTAATAATGAATAGATTTTTCAATTCAAAGAACTTTTTTCTTCATTCAAAAAAACACGGTGTTGTCCATGAAATAGGAAAACTCGAAAAAAAAATAGATAAGCCGTGGTTGTCATTTTTGTAAAACCGTTTTTCCCAAAACGTCATTTCCGGTGACCACGATTCCGACTACACGTCTTAACCAAAAAATGAATAAAACATTTTTTTTCCTTAAGGTTTGCAGAAAATGTCTTTGTCATAGCCGATTTTTTTAAAGATATTTTTTGCAGTGGCACAGTTGCGAATTGAAAAAAAAAACGAAATTTGCCTCAAAAACGGCTCTTTTTTGATCATTAAAAAGAAATTAGCGGTTGAGTCAAAGTTGTACCAGTTCACCGTTTGGCCCGTTTTAATGTTACAAAGTTTGAACTTTGGCCCAAAATACATTAAATTAAGTTATTAGAGAAAAAAATAATAATATACAGTTTTTCAACGTTTTGGCCACTTTACAAAAAAGGGTATAACTTTTTTTCTTTCGAGAATTCGAATCCTAAGCATTGCTAATTCTTTTTATATTCAAATCATCTTTAGAATGGCACTTGGTTCAGTCTTATTCTTCATTTTTCGATTTTTAACGAATTTTTGAGAGTTAAGTTCGATTTAAAAAAAAAATTCCATACATAATCTACACAATTTATTAATTTAAATTAATTAATTTTCAATTACAAGCTATATTTTTGTAAAAGTTTCAATGAAATAGGTTCAGTAATTCTCGAGTTATAAACAGTCAAAGGTACTGAGAAAAAAAAACAGATAAACTCTTTTCCTTTGCGGATTCCCTTGAAAAAGTAAAAAAACAACTTTACATGGGTAAACTCGCATAAGATCTCCGATGGATTTCCGCGACTTCACTTGGCATTCCACTTGAGTTTAAAAATGACCAATGAAGAGCTTTTTTCCTGTACATGACGAAGAATTCGTCAAATCGTGAAATCAATCAACGTCTTTTTAATACTTTGCGTGAAGACTGACATATTGGAGCGTCGCCTGAGACGCTATATATATGTATGTATAATGAACATTTCATCGAAAATATTAATTGTAACAACTTTCATTCACACAATACATACGTTTTGAATATACTTCAAAGAAATTCTATTCAAGCAGAAAGAATCATACATTTTCTAAAGGGCTCTTCGGGACTTTCCATCATAAAGTGGGAAAGTTCGCGAATTGATTTTTTTTACGGTTTTTTTGTTTATTACTGGAATGGTCCGAGAGCCGGCATTTGCTGACCAGATGTTTTATGGCGGATTAACCATTGGGTTTTTTCCGTGAGGCTACGCGTCGATGTACGTCGCCTCTACCTGCAAGGGATTTTTAACTCTTGAACCAATGAAATTTCAACTTTTTCTTAACAACCGATCACCCAATGAAAATGTGCGATACAAAATGCCAAGAAACCCTCTCTCTTACTGAAGGAGTGGTAATAATTCTTACATTTTTAACTTGTCTAAAATTTAGAGGCAGTGATTAGTTGACAGTCACCAAGTTCACTTCAAATCACACACACATGCACTGAAAAAAAAATTAAAGTATTGCCAACTACGCGATGAGGTTGGACGAATTTTGTTGCGCCAATAGTAATATTACGTTTAGTTAATCACCCGGTGGTTGATCCATAGAAAGTCATGTCGTTGAGACAACTACGCCACGATTTTGCCGCTAAATTTTAATTTATTTGTGTTGAGTTTATTTCATGTGATACAACCGCAATAAATGGTTACATTGAAAAAAAATAAAACTTGAAACATAGAATCGATTGAATTTGAAATAATCACACGGAGGTTAGGTTGTATACGGTTTGACCGTGACTCGATAAAATAATAGCATCGAATAAACTTCTCTGCGAGAATTGAATTCAATGACATCACAGATCAACGGAATATAATTTGTGATTAAGTTAATTACCTAGTAGTAATTTGAATAAAATCTTTTGTTATTATTTAAACAAATAAACCTTTTGCTAAAGCTACTAAAATGTCGTTGCGCAAACAATAAGTTTTGTTTAACACGAATTATATATATTGTAGCCGGACAGCCTTATTCCTTGGCTGGATTTCTGGTGTGGCAGAAATCCGCTAGAGGGCCACGGACGGAGCGCTCTCGCGTAAACGTCGCACCGCCCGTGTGCCCATAAGGCTTCGACATTGAATCGTTAAATATTGATCACTCCGACTGACGGTCGTTGAGAAAACCCGAACCCTTGTTTTACGATGTAAAATGGTCTAAGGCCTTTTATCGTACAATTAAAGTACGCTGATGTAGAAAGTTTTTGCCACCTAATTATGTCAGGATAGGCGCGCTTACTAGAGTAAAGAATCGATCAATCTTATTTACTATTGAAAGTCGCAAAATACAAAATCAAAAATATTCCAAAAAATATGTATATAAAAAAAGATTTCAAATATTTCTTGCAGTCATTTCAAAATCATAATTGTTTGGTACAATCACTATACGTTTTAATTACACAATGCAATTAATTTAATCCAAACGTGATTGATACAATTGACTGAAATACTTTTCCGCATTTCCCGAGCAATGCGATGATACTATTTCAAATATTTATTGAATTTTATTCAAAAAAGATTTTGGTTCTATTGAATATTTAAAGTTTTACTTCAAATTGCGGGCATAGTTGGCTCAACAAAATACCTTTAACTACGCACGAAGGTTGCGTCAACTACGCCATTGGTTTCGCCGTATCCAACCTCAGGGCGTAGTTGAGCCAACTACGCCTCCGTTCTCAACACTATGCCTTTTTTTCAGTGCGCACATTCCACTTGTAATCTTTCAATATTCCATTCAAATATATTTTTTAATTTAATTGAAATTCTGGATCCGAAAAACATTCTTTATTATACGTAAACAGTCACACTTTATTAAATTTAAATTTTATTAATTTTTTTATTAAAAACAATTTATTAAAAATTAAAATGTATTAAATAAAAATTTAAAAACACTTTATTAAATTTAAATTGTGATATATCAAATAATTTCGTCACACGATAGTGCAATGAGATTTACGTCCTAATTGGATTTAAAATAATCGCGGGAGAATTTGGTATACAAAATTTTCGCTAAAAAAAAATGTGTATTTTCCAAAATCAGTAAATAATGTTTTTCATACTTTATTACTGTTCGTGATTTGTCCGTACACACGTATTCGTATGATTATTTAGAAGATTAATGAAAAAACTTTTTTCGTATAAATTTTTTTACTCTTAGATCTTTGGGTCATATTTGACTCAACATAATAAAAAAAAGACAGCTTCCCGATCGTGAGTTTGCGCGTGTGCGAGTGTCTGTGTGTGCATTTTTGGAAAATTATTTTTCGGGAACTATCTTTAACGCCATTATTTTTCGAAGGACTTTCCACAAAGCGCGTGTCTTACACGAAAATTATTAGTTACACTACGATGGTGTGCAAAGCCGACATCCAACTAGACGAAATCGCCGGAAAAAGCTACTGATATACTAACTAATCGTACAGTTCTTTTTATAAGCGTTGAATATACACGAAAAAATTACTACACATTTTTTTACGTTCTATTCTTAAATATTTCGACTAGGAAAACGTCCATTTGATGCACGAGATCAAATTTGACCCGAAGACCGTTAACGTTACTAGTTTGAGGACCGTATGAAGGTTATGAAAAATTATCGTTAAGTGTTGTAAAAACTTGCCGCGTTTTAATTTTTCAGTATATCGTTTATAATTAAATTTCATTAATAAAATAGTTTATTTGCTGATGTAAAAATTTTCTTTGTATCAACCAATATAATTTATGGAGTGACTAATTCGTTTAACATTTTTTAACTGTACTTTGTCCTATTTTTTGAGGAAGCAATTTAATAGATTTTGGAAAATTTTGGTTCAATCCAAATTAGGATTTGTCGTTATGAAATTTATCCATTTATTAACGCACTATAAAGAAAACAATTGTTTAATTATTAATTTCCGAAAAAGAAGATAAACTTAAATTTCTACACATTTTTTGTGAACACTCTATTTACTATGAAACAAACTGGATTTTATTATTCAAAATTTACAATAAAATGATTATTTCCTGATTTATTATCATGTTTATTTATAAATAAAATACTCAAAAGTGGCCGAAGATACTTACGATTAAATGCAATTCACGAAAATAGCATTTCCGCGATGTTCAATTTAACTGAAAGCATTAATTAGTATTGTCATTATGGGAGAAATTGTCAATTTAAATTTTGGCACAGTAAAAGAAAAAAATAAAACAAAATGGTCATTTTCGATCGCCAAACTTGGTCAAACGAATATTTTTGCAACAAGAAAATATCTCTTAATTCATCAGATTAATATTCTTCCCTGCCAGGATGAGACAATATAAAAATAATAACTAACGACCGTCTTGATTA